>JAQHUG010000061.1:4874979-4984906 GCA_028555095.1 Dicrostonyx torquatus | reverse complement strand
TTTTTTCTTTGAAGAGTTCCCTGAGTCACTGAGACCGGTTGATTCAGCAAGAAGAAAATGAGTCTGGCCAATTCTATTGAACTCCAGCATTTCCACAGAACTCTTATTATGTGTGCTTCATTCAGAGCTATGTGATTCTATCTGAACCTGTATTTGATGCTCACAATTATCCCCATGTGTGGGTAGGGTGGGTATTATTAAGCCGTTTTACAGGTGAGGAAATTGGGGTTAATAGAGTTTAAGGAGCTTGCCCAAGGTCAAGAAGCTAATAAACAGCAGAGCCAGCACCTGAACCTGTAGACTCCACGCCGCATGCATGTTGTCGTCTGATGTCCACTCCCCTTTCCCTGGCCAGACAGCCTGTACGTGATGAGACTGCACTTTTAACTACTCCCCCAGGCTGGCTTCCCAGGGTAGAACCTGTGGGTTCTAGAGGGCCCCAAATATCATGTCCTTTACTCAGCACTGTGTGCCTATCAGTCATTCCATCAAGTTTCAGTCCCATCTGCTCAAAGCTATGAACACAGTCAACAATGACTGTGGACCAAGGGCATCATTAGGTCGTTTCCAGCATTCAACTCAGGTTGTTTCCTTGGAGCATTCTGGTGGTTTGTCCTTGCACCCAGTGTGACAGGTACTGGTGGAGCAGCCACCTCAAGCGATGCTTCCTTCTCTTCTCCACATGTGTAACTCCGGGATCAGTAGAGATTCGAGTACGGACTTATTGAGCTTGGCTCGGTGCTTGCTCCACCGGCTTTCCTTTTATGGTTCCTCTCAGGGTTTGATGGGGTTGCAAAATTGACCAAGTGCCTCTGTTTACTCAGGGAAAGGATTTCAGAAAGAAGTGGTTTAGTGACTCTAGGTAAATAAACCCGAAACCAGGCTTGATTGGAAAAAAAAAAGAAAATTGGATGATTCAGCACAGCATCAACTAGCTAGCCCCAGACACAGAAGGAACCTGGCATAGCCAGGTCAGGGCCAGACACTAGTGTTCCTGGACAGGGAGGATCACCAGATGTCCAGTTGAAATTCAGCCGGCCAGTTGAAGGCAGTGATTGCTTAATTTTATTCTGAATGAAACTTGTGGTACTGACCCTTTTCAACAGGTTGAAGAATCAAAGCAGAAGCAGATGTAAAAGATTCCATTGATGTATAAGAAACAAATGAACTGACCCTGTCTGTGTTTTGTGGCAGACATATGAGTTGGGCCTGCCCATGCGGGAGGTCAGAATGTTGCTCCTCTGCCACGTGCTAGCTGTGACCATCCTTCAGATCTTGATCTTCTCAGAAAACTGGGCGTTTGCCAAGAACATTAACTTCTACAATGTGAGGCCCCCTCTTGATCGTAAGTACGGGCTATGGTTCTCATGTCTGTTTGTGTGAGCACTGTCTCTAATCGTGGCTTAGGGGAGGAGGTTCAGAGATCTTTGTTGACTTCATCAGAGAAGATTACCAGCTATGAAAGGTTTCTGGAGAAGCGATACACCTGTCAAATGGCCATTAACACTATTTGAAAACTCATCAGAAAATTTGAAATTGGGAAGAGAGTGGGACCTGAGTCTTCATTACTGTTATGCCCAATTGATGGTACACAAAAGTGTTACCACTAAAAGCAGTCACACAGTAACCAGAGGGTGAGATGTGGGGCATGTGTTTCTTTCCCTTTCTCCTCTGCTCTTTTAAAATGCTTTCCTGGTGCTGGTGAGATACAGCCAGGGTGGTGACAGCTGTCTTCATCTTAGCCTTACACGGGTGTATGTCACGGCCATTCTTCACTCTGCACTTCCTGTACTATTCATGATATTCCATTCTCTCTCTCTCTCTCTCTCTCTCTCTCTCTCTCTCTGTGTGTGTGTGTGTGTGTGTGTATCTTGAATGCCACTATCCTCCTTGCCCATTCTCTCAATCACTCTTATTTCAGAAGATAAATTGTAATAGGACCATACCACGGATCTTTCAAAATAGCTTGTGGAGCCATTTTCGTTTGTCTGTAATGGAATATTGCAGTACTTTCTAGAAGGGAACAAATGAAGTGAGCACAAATCAGATGGAAAGATCGAGCTTTCAGGACACAGGCATTCCCAAGAGGATGTCTTATTTGTTTTGTCTCATCTAATAAAGTTGCTAATTTTGTGCTATTTTTGATGTTTGAAAATGTTGTCTTGTGACCTTGCTTCCTTTTTTCTTTAAAGCCACACCATTTCCAAACAGCTTCAAGTGTTTCACCTGTGAGAATGCAGGGGATAATTATAATTGCAATCGCTGGGCGGAAGACAAATGGTGTCCACAGGGTGAGTACGCCAGCTTGGAGGACTCTTCTGGGTTTTCTGTGTCCTCACTTTCTTTAGGTCCTTCCCTTAGCTGGAAGAGAGAGCTCACTGTACCGACAGCCCAGTGGCATTCTGTAGGGGTCCTGGGTTTCTTGGGAAAGACTATCCAGACAACAGTACATCCAGAGAGAACCTGGAAATGGCTGACACAGCCTCTACATGTAGTTGTTTGCATCATGAGGAAACATTTCTTAAAAAGTATTTAGCAAGAAGACAGAAACCACAATGTTGACTAAAGCATTCAGATAATTCCAGAAATGTCTGATGCTTGATGATACCTTAGAAACGTCATACTTACTGGCTTAAAGCAAAGGAAGGGTTCTGTACTTCTCTCTTAAGATTCACAGATGCTCAGGAAACTCTTTCAAGCGCCTATCAAACATCTGACCATCTTTGGTAGTTTGCTGACACATCTCTAGTGCCCAGTCTGCTGCCTGGCTCCTAATATGCACTCAGTAAACACTTGCTGACAGATGCTACTGGGTAGCCATGGGAAATCTTCTCTGCATATACATTAAAACAGAGACTGGAGTGGCCAAACAAGGGAACCAGATGGAGAGCTGCAGGAATAGTGTGCCTGGAAGGAAAATCTCAAATGTAAAGGCTTCCAGACTCAATAGATGGTGTGGCCTCTCTAGTAACAGATTGGCCACTGTGGCACAGTGGGAGATGGAGAAACGGAGAGGCACCCATGTTCAAAGACGTGCAGATGTTTCTTTTTCTGATAGAGTGTGGAAGTTGGGACATGTGGTACTGGTTGTGACATGCAACAGTGCTGTGGCTGCTGTGTGGAGAATGCATAGCTGGAGATCAGAGTCAAAGCGTACATCAAGTAGGGACAGGACTGTCGTCACTTTTGCTTAGACGGTGGGAGCTGGAGCTCCTGGAGGAGGAAGTGGAGTTGTGAGTGTTTTCATACAGATGCAGAAGTAAAACAGATAGAATACATTCACAGGAGTTTGGAACTGAGAGAATATATTGAGACTGGACTGTTCTGACTTTTAGGTTTTCAGAGGCAAAGACCCAAGAAAGACATGTAGCAGAACAGACTTCCAAAATTAGAAATTACTGATTTGGGTTTGTTATTATGAATCTTTCTGTACTACATTATTTATGATAGTAGAATGGCATAATTTTATCCAGATATAAAATAATCTGTGGAACACCCCACCAAAAAAAAAAAAACAAAACCCTACTGGCTACCTTACGGAGAATCATTACTAAGTTAAATGTGTACATCTGTGACTTCTGTCTTAGTCAGGGTTTGTATTGCTGTGATGAGACACCACGAGCATGGCAACTCTTGCAAAGGAAAACATTTAATAGGGGTGGCTTACAGCTCCATCCATTATCATCATGGTGGGACATGGCCGTGTGCAGGCAGACATAGTGCTGAAGGAGTGGAGAGGTCTACATCTTGATCCGTCTGTCCACACTGAGCATAGCTTGAGCAAAGGAGACCTCAAAGCCCACCCCCACAGCGACATACTTCTTCCAACAAAGTCACACCTCCTAATAGTGCCACTCCCTTTGGGGGCCATTTTCTTTCAAACCACCACATTCCACTCCTGACTCCCAAAGCCTTGTAGCCATTAACATAAAGTAGAAATACTTTTAGTCTATCTTCAAAAGTCCCCATAGTCTCTAACAGTCTTACATTTATTTAAAAGTCTAAAGTTCAAAGTCTCTTCTGAGATTCATGCAGTCTCTTAAAACTGTAATCCCTATAAAAATCAAAAAGCAGATCACATACTTCCAACATATAATGGCACAGGATATATACATTACCATTCCAAAGCACAGGGAAGGGAACACAGTGAGGAAATACTAGACCAAAGTAAGACCAAAAACCAGCTGGGCAAACTCCAAACTCTGCATCTCCATGTCTCATGTCAAAATGCTCTTCAGATCTCCAACTCCTTTTAGCTTTGTTGACTCTAACACATATCTTTCTCTTGGGCTGGTTCCTCTTCCTGTTGGCGGCTTTCCTTGGCAGATATCTCATGGTTCTGGCATCTTGGGGTCTCCAAGGCAATCCAGGCTTCACCTTCATGTAATGGCCTCTCTAGGCCTTCATTCAGGGACACCCGTGACACGTGCATGGCCTCAGCATCTTTCCTTAATCATGGAGGAAGGTTCCATAACACCTTTCTTCTAGCTTTGATTCTAAAGCTAGCACCATGTGACCTAAACTGCCCAAGTTCTGCTGCTTTCTGGGGCTGGAACATGGCCTCCTCATTCAATTATGTCTTCACCAGCTTTCTGTTTTCACTGCCTAAGCTTGGCTATTCTAAAAATATATAGACCAGGTTGCCTTTACCTCTGCCTCTGGAATGTCGGGATTAAAGGTATATACCACCACACCAAGCTCTAAGGTTTTCTTTAATTCCTATTCACAAGTTGGAAGCTTAGTAGGGTGGGATCTTGCCCTGAGGTCACAGCTCCCTTTATTCCATTTCTTAATATGTTTATTCCATTGAACACAGGGTTTATCTCCATTTCACTTCCTGGTGCCCCTTTTCTTCTCAAATTGTACATTTTGTATTTTCCTTGCTCAGATTGCTCCTTTTTATTATTAATCTTCACAGAGTTAACATTAATAACCACAAAATAGGCTGTTTTGAGATTTTCTTAGCCAATGCCATTAATCCAAAACTCTTCACTTTAACCTCAGGCAGACTTTTCAGAAAAGGGGAAAAAGCAGCCACATTCTTCACTAAAATACCACAAGAACATTATCTAGGCAACATGCTAAAATTCTTCTTCTCTGAAACCTGTTGAACTAGGCCCCCCACAGTTCATCAAATCACACCCATCTCCACTGTCTTCCATGCTCCTACTAAAATGGTCCATTAAACAGAACTTAAAGTGTTCATCTGCTTTTTCTAATACATAGTATCAAGGTCCATATTTCTTCAAACAAAAGTATAGTCATCCCTATCACAGCATTACCCCACTCCTGGTACCAACTTTTGTCTTAGGGTTTTTATTGCTGTGAAGAGACACCATGACCATGGCAACTCTTTCAAATTGCCACAGCATCCATATGGTCAAGGCTTGTCATTGCCTCTTTTCTAGAAGACTCAAATACTAGAATCTTTTTTCTTGAGGTTTTTTATATTTCTGTAGATTGATTGTTCTTAATTTTTTATATTCTTATACATGTCTAATTGTGTGAATTTTTCAGGTTTCCACAAAAAATCTGTTAAAGGATTTTTCTCTATTTAGATTTTTTTACATGCATAGAATTCATTTTACTGAAAGCATTCTTTTTTCTCTCCCCTCCAATTTCTCCCTTATCCCCTTCCTCTACATATACCACTATTCTTTCCCAATTTTGTGGACTCTTTTTTTAAAAATCCAATGAATCCACTTAGTAGGGATGGGTAATGGACAATCTATTGAATCATGAGTATCATCTCAGGGAACACATCCTAAAGAAAGCTGACTAGACCTACCAAAGTCATCAATCAGTTGCCAATAGCTCCTCAGCTAGGAGTAGGATTTCACTAACCCTTTCCCTGCCTGTGCTGGGATCATGTTTGGCTAGATATTGTGCAGATTTTTGGTGTGCAGACACCCACTCTCCCTGGCTCTTAAAATCTTTGTTATCTTTATTTCCTTGATGATTCCTGAGCCTTGAGAGAAGGGACTGTGATACAGCTGTTCCATTCAGCAGTGAATATTCCACATTCTTATCTTCTGCACACTGACCAGTTGTAAGTCTCTGTATTAATCACTCTGTCCTGTAGAAGACAGATTCTTTGATGAGGGTTGAGAGATGCGCTAATCTATAGGTATAAAGGTAAGAACTTAAGGGACTATTTATTACTCTGTCCATTTAGCAGAACAACAGCAGAAGGTTCTCTCTTAGGACATAGCTAGCTGTAGGGTTTTGGCCGAGAACAGTACCAGGCATGAGTTCCATCCTGCAGAGTGGACTTCAAATACACTTAGGAAGAGATAGATTGGTAACAATTGTTTTAGTTTTAAGGTTGGTTGATAACTATTTCTCCTAATTTATTTCAGATGGTGGATATCATTCTTTAACAATTTGCTTTAAATTTCCTCTGAACACCAAATAGAAGGGTTATAATAGCTTTAAAGTTTATCTGTTCATTGGCCTTCTATTTATGGATCATGCTATTCTTTGAATTGACCCTCAAAGTCTATGCCTACTATGTGCACAATGCTCCATTGTGTTATCAAGGGAAATCTTTTATCTGCTTCAGGTTTTTAGAATATCATCTCTTTTGTTTATTTAAATATATTTTAAAGGCTAATTTATTTTATATGTCTGAGTATTTTGCTTGCATGTATGTCTGTGCTCTATATGCATGCCCGGTGTCCAAGGAGACCAGAAGAAGACATTGGAGGCCCTGCAGCTGGAACTATAGATGCTTGTTAGTTTCCACATGGCTACTGGGAACTGAACCCAGCTCCCCATGAGGAGCAACAAGGGCTGAGTCATCTTTCCAGCCCTAATAGCATCTCTTTTGAACCACAGATAACAAAAAAGGAGACCTTAGCTTCCCACCCCCTAGCAGTGTCTGCTGTAATAACAATGGCAGCCTGGTTGTCTCTGCCAAGCCCACCTGAGAAGCCCACTCTTTCCAGCATGGAATGACCTCACATTCCAGTACAGCATGAGAGCTCCTTTTTGACCATCTGCTATTCAAATCTCAAAGACATTAACCATCTGGAATTATGACGGAGGTGTCATTTCTTACTTTTCCTTTTGCTGTTATTTGGGAAGTAACAGTTGACCAGTTTTCCATGACAAGCGTCCAGGGCTATTGTTCTTTGTCATCTCAGATTTTCTTTCTCTCTATGAAGCTCCCCTTGTGGTCTGTCACTGTTGTCAAAAGAGGGTCTCTATGTAACAGAACATGATAGCATGGTATTTCTTGTGTTAGTTACACCAGCTTTTGTGTTGACTGGTCAGAGGATGCTTTCATGTGTGTGATGTGTGCAGTCTCTGGATAAACACAAGCAGCCCCAGCTCCCAGCTCTTCTGAGTTTGGAGTTTAAGTACCTTCTCCAGAACATTTAATGGCTCCTTTTCCTTCAGACTCCAAAAGTCAGCTAGTTTTGTCGAATTTAATGTTAAGTATCCTGGGGGGCAGCCAAGTGTACTGATTTAGACCACAAACCCTTGAAACCTGCCTTGGT
The DNA here is from genome assembly GCA_028555095.1 of Dicrostonyx torquatus. Lineage (NCBI taxonomy): Eukaryota > Metazoa > Chordata > Mammalia > Rodentia > Cricetidae > Dicrostonyx > Dicrostonyx torquatus. The sequence continues at coordinate 4,977,404 of JAQHUG010000061.1, read as the reverse complement.
TAATCCTACCTTCCTGCCTGTATGGTAGTGGGCAATATGGTGGTGTATGCCTTTAATGCCGCACTCAGGAGGCAGAAGCAGAAGGATCATCTCCGTGTGAGTTCTAGGTCAGCCTGGTCTACCTAGGGAGCTCCAGATCAGCCAGGAGCTGATTTTGTCTAAAATAACAAAAAGAATGTTAATATGGTCTATGGCTTTCCAGAGGTTCACTATAAGAACTGAAAGAATGAACACAAGTCACTGACTACCAATCTACAATATGAATATATTTGCCATTGTAAATATTATTAAAGTTATCAAAATGCCATTGTACATAGTGCATTTTATTAAAAAATACAATGATCTCAGAGGATTGAACAGGACTTACTTGTGACAGTTCTAAAAACTCCATCTCCTCAATCCTGGTCCATTTTCCCCCAGTCAGCTGCTATTGGGATCCATGGTGAATAAATTGACAAGCATTTCCATGGTGCGTGGTAGCGACAGAGGAAACACAGAGCTCAAACAGAATGTCCTGTGATGTCACACGAACCACTTTCTAAGAAGAATGCGGTCACAGAATGGGTGGTTAATGCCGTAAGGCTAACTATGGAAATGAGCTAACTATATTGAACAGGCATGAGTGGGAGGCAGGAAGTGAAGGGGAGAGGAAGAGTGGAATAAATACACTAATGAGAGAGTCAGGCATGTTAGAAGGCTTACAGTATGAATCTGCAAGCTGAGAAAGGGAGGTGACATGATACATAGCTGGAGACCCAGTCACCTCTTAGCCTGTAAGAAACAAATGGTGAGCGAGGTGCCAAGTTCTCAGGATCATTTCTGTGCTCACAGTTCTTGTCTTAATTTAAGTTCTAGAGTACATGCTTCAGAGGAAGAAAGGGCAGACTAGGGACATAAATACTCGCCTATTTGGGGAGCAGACCCAAAAGGATTGATGAAAACTCTGCACATTTTTCTCAGCTTCAGTTAATGCCAAAGGAACAGAGCTACCCATTTGTATTCATTTCCAAAGCACATGTGTACTCTCGGAGCTGATACCTTTACAGAACTCCAGCATTCGCCGCTATTGAGTTTCTCACCTAGCAGCCTAAAGATTATCCTGAATTTTAGTCATTTCTGGAATGATGGTTGAGGGCTCTCTTTTGCAAAATGGGAAATAACATTGCCTTTTTTTGTTGTTAAATTTCCCTAGACACACAGTATTGTTTGACTGTTCATCACTTCACTAGTCACGGAAGAAGTACGTCCATCACTAAAAAGTGTGCCTCTAAAAATGAATGCCACTTCGTAGGCTGCCGTCACAGCCGAGACTCGGAACACACGGTAAAGACTCTGTGTGTGTATGGAGTTACTTCCCCAGGTTTCATGGTGATGGTGGTAAGTTAAGCATCATGGGAGAACCAAGAAGGAGGAGTGATGTGTTCAATGCGTGTGTACTCTGACAAAAAGATGCCATGACAGTGCCAATGCGGAGACCAGACATTTGAAGGTAGTCTGTCTTCAAAAAGAAATGGTATTAAGAATGAATGATAGCTTTCAGGCTACAGAGCCAGACTCGGGCTTCAGAACTTGCATGAGTAGTCGGAAGCCTGCTTTAGAAGCTCAAGAGCACACCATCCTTGAGAGTAAGGCGCACAGGAGTCTAGATGACAACATGTTCTGTTCCTGGCTAAAATCACCCCACCCACTTCCCAGGGTCACTCACTGGTAGAAAGGAGAAAATTGTCATTGTCTCCCTCTCCATCTCTGCTTAGTGGAGAAAGAGTCTAAGAGAATAAGACAAAGTCTAGACACATATTGGATCAACTGGTCCTTTAATATGCTCACTCTAGCATCTCAAACAAGAATGTGCTCTTATATGCAAAGATCCTAAACTTTTGGAGGAAAAAATGACTTGAAGATACACGTGTCACGAGATTTTAGAATGTGATGGGGCAGGAAAGTCAGTGACCCTGACATGGGTGGCTGTTGCTCTGATCACACAAGGGCTGTATGGGGCAGCAAGGACAAGGCATGTTGGTGAGGCGGGAAGGCAGCATCCTAGACCGACTGAAAGGGAATCAAGAAAGTACCCCAGGCCGGGCACCAGAGCTCACACATGTAATCCTGCTATCTGGAGGCTGATGCAGCAGGCTTGTGAGTGTGAAGTCTGCTTGGGCCACATAGCAAGATTTGCAAAGGAAAATCAAAACATTCCCCTGGGTGGATCTGGTGGACAGCTGGCTGGACAGCCAATGGATGATGGCGGTGCTGGAAGTTGCTGCCTTTCTTCTGCCTCATTGGCCTAAAACCTGGAAGAGTGCTTAGTTCATGAGCTCATGGCTTCAGGCCCAGCATGCATTGCTATTGCCATCAGAGGGTGCTTTCCTTGAAAACACTCTTAAGAACCTGAGGGTTTTTGTTTGTTTGTTTGTTTGGTTTTTTTTTTCCAAACTGTCACTGCAATAATAATGAGACTTGGGTGAAGTCGCAGACAATAGCAAGTCACCATTATTAGTTAACAAGCAACACTAAGAAAGAAAACCAATGACAAGTCCTGAACATTCTCTTTGATTTCACCATTTTCTAGTAAACCTGTCAAGATTTGGCAACTCAGACAGCCTAATTCAGCTTCCCTTCTTCACCTCACCCATGCTTGGGTTTGACACAGAAACATCCAGAGTTAGGATGAAGCCTCTCAGGATGGTCTTAGCTCAGCCCACTGCAGGGGAAGGTACCCACAGGCTGGGCAGTGCGCAGGCTGGACTGTCCACTCCAGCACCTGTTCTTTCTTCTGTTGGTTCCTTCCGTCTTCCTGTGCCTCACTCCCGACCCTTTCCTTCCTCTCCAGGAGTGCAGGTCTTGCTGTGAAGGGATGATCTGCAATGTAGAGTTGCCGACCAACCACACGAACGCAGTCTTCGCCGTCATGCACGCACAGAGGACATCTGGCGGCAGTGTCCCCATGCCCTACCTCCCGGTGCTGGCTTGCCTCTTCATGCTTCCCTTGCTATGATGTTACTGTTCCTAAGAGGGACAGAAATCAGCACTATAAAGCACAAGGCAGAAACTGTGGACTGGTGAACTTGGGAGCGAAGCCCATCTTTCACTTATAAAGAGGAAAAATTGGACCCCAAAGTAGAAGGCAGAGGTTTGCATCACTGAAATGCTCCTGCATGAGGTCATAGCACTGAACGTGAGGACTTGGTAGGACCCAAGAGGACGACCTAACTTCCAGTGTCCTGGTCTAGGGGCACTGCACTCAGTCACTTCTGTCAGAAGATCCACCAGTATTGTTGATGGTTACAGTAGCTTGGTAAACCCTGACCTGACCAGACCTTCATCTGGAAAAAACTTTTTAACTTCATGGACTCCCTCAGAGGCTGCTGGGTCAGACTCTCTGGCTTCCGGGATTAGCTCGGAGCATCTCTGTGAAATCTGATCCTTCTACCCATGGGAAAGCCATTTCTCTACTGTGTTTACTTCCCGTTATTGTAACACGTACCCGAGATGATCTACTTATAAAGATAGATGGTTTGTTTGGGCTCGCGAGTTTGGAGACTGCAGTACGTACTGGTTTGAGGCTTGTGTTAGAGAGTGAAGAGCCACTCACTCATAGCAGAGACTTGAGAAGGAGAGAGTATGGGTTCAAGGGATGGGCACTAACTAGAGGACCCAGGTTTGATTCCCAGCACTCACATGGCAGCTCATAACCGTCCCAGGGGATCCAGTGCCCTCTTCTGACCTCTGAGTACTGCCTTCATGCGGTACACAGATATTTTATGTATGGGTACACACCCATATACACAAAAATAATTTTTTTTAAAAGGGTGAAGGAATGAGAGAGAAAGCATGCATGTAGGTCCCTACAGTACCCTTCAAAGACATATTGCCAGTGTTCTAAAACTTCCCACTAGTCCCACCTCTCTAAAGACTCAACCACCTCCTTAATGGCACCAACAGGCTGAAGATCAAAACTTTAACCTTGTAACAGTCAAGATCCAAACAATGGTACCCACTAACCACCTGGTCAATGAAAAAAAGCAGCTGTAGCAGGGAAATTTCCAGTTGAAAATCTATGAATCTGTTCGCCAGTTATGAGGTGGTTGAGGATGGGGTGTAAAACTTTGAATTATCTAGTGTAATGCATGCTGTGTGTCTGTGACAGTGTGGAGGCCTCTGATGAAGGGCATTTACCAATGTCACTAAAGTTGTTTTTCCAGGCCCCCTGGGTGACATATGCTGTCTGAAAGAATAAAATTTTATGACAAAGTGACTTCATGTTTGCTTGTTTGTTTTTTCTTGGGGGTGAGGGGTGAGGGGAGAGACACTTTGGGGAGGCTAAAGACAGAGTGCATTGAGAAGGTCAGGGATCTTCCCTGACCAAGGGAGATGGATGTCACTGTATCGTGTCCACCCTCAGTGGCAGCCTACTGAGACTCACAGGAAACCACAAGAGTTCTTTTCCCGGCCCAGTCACCTGCTCTTCTCTGAATGTCAAGACCAACAGAAGAACTCTAGTACAAAATGAAATGTTTGGTCTCGTCCCCTCTGTCCCTTTTATAGCACAGTTTCAAGAATGTCAAGTGAACATCTCTTTGCTATTTCTAGGATCCTGATTTCCTCCACTTCTGCTCTTACATGTGTTAAACAGGAACTTCTTCCCTCTAACTAAACGTGGGCCATTAGAATGGGCTGCTTTGTTAGAACTCAGTTGTGATGCTGACCTTGCTTGGTCTCATCTGTGACATAGGATTGCAGGTCCAATCCATTCCACCACCTAGTTTCTGCTAATAAAATTTTCTTAGAACACAGTTACCCCCATCTGTTTCTGCATGCTAGTATCTGCTTTCAGTTCAGGATGGCTTGGTGCAAAAGAGAGGGCACGGTCTTTGCAAGACTCCCACACAGGAGAGGCTTTTTGACCCCTAATTAGAAATTCCAGCCAGTATGTTCCATGAAGTCTGTGTTCCATCATCCAGTCCCTGGGTAAAACACAGTTCAGAAGAAAGGGGAGGGAAGGGAGCACAAAGCATAAACTGGGCGCTGTTGATTAACATGGCCTTGGGAGGCAGATTGTGTCATGGAACTGGAAAGATGTGGTTCATGCTTAAACAACAGAAATATATTATGACCTTTGGATCACGGACATTTTCTGCCTTATTCTTTGCTATTTACTGTTCTGCCTACTGGGGTACAAATCATGCCAGAAGAGGAGGAAGCACAGGTGGGTGGGCATGGTTAAAGAAGCTAGGAAACAAATGGTTGCTGTAATTGGAGTGCGTCTCAGTTCGGTCCTATGTCCTTCCATCTGAAACAGTTCAGCATCTTTATCGTCCTTCACATGCACACTGCTTTGTTTTAACGCTCCTCCGCCCTCCTCTTCATTGTCTTGCCTGTGTTCCAGGACATGCTAAGGCTGGAAGCTGAGCTGACTCCAGAAGGACATAAAGTATGAGATAAGCATGGTTTGAGCAGAGGCTGTGGAGCTCCAGCACACACACACACACACACACACACACACACACACACACACAAAAGCATCATAGACCACTTACACCTCCACAAAACATCATAGACCACTGAAACCTCCACAAAAGCCCTTTGTAGTTCATGGAAATAAGTTCTGGCTAAGAGGCTTGGAAGAACCTGGCAGACACTGGCAAGGCAGGACTGCCATGTTGAGAATGATCCGGAGTGGCCTGGGAGGAGGGATAGCACTGAAGAGGCAGTGTGGGGCCCCTTCAGTCAAGTAGATTGATGATAACTCTATCCATCAACTGTGGTCCCTGGTAGTCACGAGGGTGGGGAGAAGCAGTATGAAGCACATGGGATGGGAAAACTGTGTACAGAGGCGATATGCAGATTGAGAAGCTGGGCAAAATGTGGCAAGCACTTCCTGGACACAGGTTCCAACCAGGTTTCAGAGGGTTCCCAGACAGGGGTGGAGGTCTTTGTATTGAAATGACTGTATCCATTGAATGACTTCAATGACAAGTTAAAAAAATAACAACAACAAAACCCTCAATCAAATTGGCACAAATCATTTCTTGCTTCAGCTACCAGGAAGTCTAGAAGAGATAGACTTGATTCAGTGGGTCCAGCTCCTTTTTCCTACCGTGTCCTTCATGTGTTTGGTAAGTAGATGCCACATATATGACATTCTGGCCACTCAATGTCCAACAAACTGCTGGAAGCACTTCAAGAAGGGGGAAAAAAATCTACACTCAGATCCCAGTAAAACACAAATGGGCAGAGAGTAATCACCATAGGGTTATTGCAGCTGAGGGGCAGTCGGTGACCCCGCAGGAGCATGTGGTACATGGTGGAAGGAAGACACTTGAGCCAATCAGGAAGCCAGGAAGGAAAAGAGAAGACATAGATTCGAGTGAGAAGCCAGAAACATCTGCTGTGGGTCCTCACGGTGAAAGGCTGTCTGGAGAGGCCGTTGTCAAGATGGCGGAGGTGATGCTAAGAAGCTAGAGAGGGAGAGCAGAGCCTCTGGAAGCCACACAGATTTGCCTAAGCAGAGCAGACAGAGGCACTCACTACAGAGTGCAATTCCCTTGGAGCACTCCTTGCGCAATGCACTTTCTCATTCTGCAAGGGGGTACAGTGGAGAGTGTCTGCTGCACTTCCCAAATTATTCCATTGGAGGACTCTGCCCCCCCCGCCCCTCACCAGTAGTCTGGAGTACAGGGTCACATTTTGTGTAGGCCACACTGCCTCATATGTCCTGTAAAAGCATCAGGGGTGCATAAGATGCTCCTGGAAAGTGCAGCAGGTCTTGCATCCTTACTGAATGCACGCTGAGTGAATGAGTCAGAAGTGGGCTCCATCCATCAGACTGTGGTGAAGGTGACAGAAAGTGTGGGAGCTGCCCTTTAAAAGCAAAAGCTTCCTTTAAAAGCTCCTTTTCCTCCTGTTTTCGTTAACCAGTTGGTGTTAATTTTAAGCCAGTGAGCAGGACCCCTGAGGACTCCCTTAGTCCACAGGCAGGAATGTCTTCTAGATCACTTTCTTCTTTCCTCTCGTGTATGTCCTTTGACATCTCAGATGCTCCCATTTGTCCCTTCCACATATTTCCAAATGTACTATGAAGTCAGAGTGGGTTCTGCACGTAATGTATGCTTCCTTAATTTAATTAATGAATTCAGATGGGGATTTCTTAATGGACTGGGGATGCATCTTTGTCAGTTGTCTGGACATGGCCTCAAGGATGTCCTTTTCTCTCTTAGGCAGAAGAAGAAAATGAAGCTATAACTAAGTCGAGGGGCACACTATAGGATCAGTACAGTGTTCTCCCCAATTTAGGTAAAACCATGTTCATTTAGTGGATCTTTTCTCACGATGAGTCATAGGTCCAAATGTCCATTACTGCTTTGAAAGATGTTTTTTTTCTCGGCTGCTTCAGAGCAGTCCTTTTATACTGACCTGAGTTTTAAATTTTCAGGCATTTGAAGAAAGGCAAGAAAGATTTTGGTCCTATTTGCAGCAATGTCTCACCTTCACCTGGGGCGGCCTATAGTCGTTTGACGGATGTAGTAGACTGGTGATATCATTCTACATGCGTCTATGTGTCCCTTTTAATGCAGAGCTTCAAAGTGAAGAGCAAGTTTAAGAGGAAACACAATTCAACCTCAGATAAGATCATGCAGTAAAAGAGCATGTTTTAAACTTTAGAGTTCACAGCTGGGAGGTAGGAGAGGAGCCTGCCAGACTTCCGTGCCTGCTTATTCAGGAGGAAAAGCACAGCTCTATCTGCTTTCTGAGCAAGGCAAGGGACAAGGCCAAGCCTTTCCTGTCATTATCAACTGCCCTGGAAATGCAATTGATGTCTCTCATCAGCCGCGGATAAGCGATAAGCGTTCGTGCTAACGATATAAGGACAGACAGCAGGGAGCATGCGCGATGCAGTTCCCAGGGCACACATGCAGAATCCTAATAAGCTTTACTTCTCCAGCTCAGAGAAGCCTGCAGTGCCTTGAGGGGGATGTGGCATAAGAGACCAGCATAGCTGAATAGGGAAACAGCACAGGCCAAGGGCATCCTGATGCCCGCCCTTGACATCTCTAAACATAAGGGGTAAGGTTGTAAAAATGAGGACCTTTAGTTGTCGCGGCATTATTCCAAGAATTTATAAGCAGCCAAGGTTTGAATGACTTTGTCGTACCTTCCTGGACTCTGGGCCCCGAGTTGGCACCCATTGATGGGAGAGTGACCTTCATTGCTTGCCGTTCTCTTGAGTGGAAGACATGGGAATGTTGTCGTGTTGCTCAGTCAATAGAAAGAATTTATAAGATGGTCCTGGGAATGGCTTCAAGTTCCTCCCCACTCTCCGTTTTGTCCCCACACAGCTACAATTCCTGCCATTTTATGGTAAATCTCCAAGATGAATTGTCTTTTGATGTGTTCATGTGCTGTGAGGAGCAACTAGAAAGTCGCTATGAGAGTGTGACTCAGCAAGCAGACAATTAGCACCGTTTCTAAGTCTAGCATGAAATCAATAGGGAGTCGAAGAGTGGGTTCTGAATATTTCAAATGTCTCCTTAAGCTAACTCATGAATTCAGACTAGGATTCCTTAATGAACTGGGAATGCCTCCTTGTCAGGGGCCTGGACATGCCTTCAAGGATGGCCTTATTATTTCCTCTTAGACAGAAGAAGAAAATGAAGCTAGAGCCACCTAGAAGATGGGCCTCTGAGCACACCTGTGAAGGAGTATATTGTTTTACTTGGTGTGGGGAGGCGTGTCCACTCTGGGTGGCACCATTCCCCGACCAGTGCTGTACCGTGCCAGCAGAGAGAGGGGACTAATGAGCGCGGTGTGCATTCACTGCTCTCTGCTCCCTGTTTGTGGGTGTCGTGTGACCAGCTGCTGCAAGCTCCAGCTGCCCTGTCTTCCCCACTGTGAGGACTGCGCTTTGAACTGTGTTCAGATAAATTTGAACTGTGAACTCAAACAAATCCTTTGCCCCTTAGGTTGCTTCTGCCCAAATATTTTATCACCGCAATAGGAAAACAAAACAAAGACATCAGCCTCTAACAAAAAGCACAAAAATGAGTAACAGAAGGAAGGAAGAATCGAGGGTTCAACAGTTCTCAGATTTTATCACTTAGACTTGAAGACCTGAGAAGAGTCTGGGCAAGCCCAGGTTATGACTGTGAATCCCTGCCCCTCCCACTCCCCTCTGCACCCCCACCACTGCCAGCAGAACCATGGCTCTGCCACAATCGCCCATTGAGTTGAGTCCGTGAAATACTTTCCACAAAGAGCTTAGCCTCACCACCACAAGATTTCCTACTGGAGTTTATTGTTTGTTCCTCTTCTGTTTCTATGGCATGGCAAGAGAACCAATCAGAGACAGTTTTAAGGTACAGTAAACAAATAGAAACTTGTAATGCCTCCATTTTGAGTCAATAGCTTTCTGTACTGTGTCTTATGTTCTCCACAGGCCTCAAGTCACAAAATGCCCCTTCTGCTTAACACCAAATTGGCTTTGTTTTCCTAACAAAAGGATTCTCACTTGGTTTGTATCTGCTTAGATTTCTTTAATTTCCAGTGCCTCATGTTTTTGTTTTGTTTTGTTTGTTTTCTTTAAGCAATAAGAAGTACCTGATTTTTATTATCTGGTATACATAGCTTCCATTTGATGAATTGTTTGGCTGATTTTCTTGTAGGCAAATAAGCAAATTAATTTATACAGGCTATTAATACCAATTAGTAATGCTTTTCATTTTGTTGGTTTCAGCAGTCTCTGCATGACAAACACTGCGGCAAAATGGAAATTGATTTCACCAACTTTGGCAACACTGCAGTGTTCTGTAACCTCTGCAAACATGCTCATTTGGAAAGCTGGGTTTAATTATTCTTATTTTGCCTACATCTCAAGACACTGATGGGTACCAATTCTATTGCTGTTGACAGTTAAAAGTGAATTCATCTCGAGTGTTCCTACATTGTCCTTGGTGTTTGCCACACAATGAGACTGTAGCATGCCTATCAGGAAGCATCAGCCTCACTTACTTGTCACTTAAATTGTTAGAAGGCTGTGTTGCTTAGGTTTGGTCAATTTGACCCAAGGTAGAGTCATCTAAGAAGATGGAAATTCAACTGAAAAAGTGCCTTTATCAGATTGCCTGTAGGCAAGTTGGCAGGAGCATTTTCTTGATGGATGATTGATGTAGGAGGGACCAGATGATGGTAGGTGGTGCCACTCCTGGGAAGGTGGTCCTGGAAGATATAGGAAAGATCTCTGAATGTGAGCCTGGAGAACAAGTCAGTAAGCCATGTTCTTTCATGGCCTCTGCTTCAATTCCTGCCTCCAGGTTCCTGCCCTGAGTTCTTGCCCTGATTTCCCCTTCATGATAAATTATATAAGCTGTAAGGCGAAATAAACCCTCTTAACTCCAGGTTGCTTTTGGTCAGTGCTTTATCACAGTAACAGGAAAAAAAAGTAAGGTCACAGGGGTTTTTTTTTTCCTTTCCCTTTCTTTCTTTCTTTCTTTCTTTCTTTCTTTCTTTCTTTCAAAAATAGAATGTGTAATAGCCAAGAAGTTGTGTAGGAGCCTGTCCTCAAGACACAAGTCTAACTAGGTCTTGCTGAGATGACCAAACAGCCCATGGGGATTCAGGGACTTTATAAAACAGGAGTCTTGGGGCTCAGCCTAATGAAGTACCTTCATTTATGACTCTGCAATTATACCTCCTTTTGGTATCCTCTCGTTTTCTCCCTCCTAGAAACTGACTTCTTGACATTGCCTGTGCTTTGGGATACCCAGACGTCTAAATCCCCAATAACTGTTGCTGCCTGGTGATAGTCAAGTCTTTTTCTTATGACCTGGCTGTGTCTCTGCCAATTGCACGATTTGCGTGGTATTTCTTATGTTTGAGTGTCTGTAGGTTTGAGCTTAACAGGGCCCTGTGCATCCTAGATCTTGGCTTTCCTAGGCCCAAGGAATTCTAGTCACCTAAAGCAGAGCAGGGATGTGAGCCCTGATCACTCATGTTTACCCCTCGCACGGACTTGAGGTAGGACATTTCCCTTAGCAGTGGCCACGAATGGAGGAGTGGGCTGTCTGCTACGATTAGCTGGGACCCCAAATAGTATGTGAGACTATTCCTTTGAAGGTCTTTTTAAAGATAAATGTCTCAATATGGGGACTTTTCTCTAGAGGTTTCCTCTAATGTTTCCAAAGTCCAACCCTCTCCAGCATGATTATTTTTTCAACAGCACTTGAATTTCAATAAACATGACCACAACTATCACCTCTGTGTCTTGGAACATTGAAGGCAAGTTCTAGTGGGAGATACTCTTTGTCCCTGTGTCCTAGGTAGGGAAATTATGTGTATAGAAGAAGAAACATCTCGAGTGAGAGAGGGGACAGCCTGGCAAGTTTGAATTTCCTTTGGGGCTGACGCTTACATGAACTGTTCTCAGTTTTCAAATCAATACCCAGAGACAGGGCAGGGCAGCAGGCTCAACCCAGGTTACCATGGCTGGGGTAGGAATTAGAATCTGTGATATTTTTTATATGTGTAACATCTAATTAAGTCCCAGGGAAGTGCAATCCACCCTGAGTGCCTTTGAGCTGTGACTCTGGCTGTTTCAGCTGTGGTAATTGATGGAGTGTTCATTGATTGGTTCTCTCCCAGCATCTTCACTGAACCAGCAGACAGATGTGGCTCTGGTTTCAAAAAATTATGTTCTAGATATCTTAATGCTGCATTTCTAATTTCCTGCTGATCTTGCTGAATGATCAGTCTATGCAATAGAGGCAAAACGGCTTGGATTTGCGTGAAGAAGGAATATTAAAGTCAGGAATAAACCAGATAGTTTTTTATTTGGTCAATATTCAATTATATCTTTTTTTCTTTATCCTGGCTTTTTAGGTGACAAACTTGCATTTCTTCAGCGTTCATGTAAGATTTATCTTTCCCGAGGGTAAGTTTCTGAGGAATGCTTGAGATTGCAAGATGGCTAGATTTTTAAAACAAAGCCACAGGGGGAAAGCTGTTTAGTAAAATGATAGAAAAAGCAAAAACCAGAATCTGATTAAAAATGCAAGTATGCTTTCGGCAACCTTCAGAGCTGAGTCCTAGGAGACGGCCCAGATTTGAGAAGCCTGCCTGGTTGTTTTACCTAAGCAGCAATCCTCATAGCGCGTGAATGGGATGCTCCTTTCTGTCCCCTACTGTATGTCAGATTACAAGGTCTCCATGTCACTAACGATGAGAGAGGGTGGGAACTCTCACACCCTGGCTCTGTTCTCCGTTACAAGGCAGCAGAGTCCTCCCTGACCTTTCCACTTGCTGCTGGGGCTGGGGGTGATGACAGTTCAAGTGTAGGGCTCACATAATATCAGTTTTCTGGATCATTTGATTTATTTAAGTACCTACAATGCCAAGGCCCCTGGGCATTCGTCCAACCAACCGCTTATGCTTCCATAAATAATGTCAGCCCTGGGACTCAGCTGAATTAGGCCAAGGGCTGGCTCCAGGGCTTCCTCTCATAGTCCCTGAAGGTCGTGTTAGTCAGACTATACAGTCCTAGTTGGAGTATGCAGGGGCTCTTTGAGAACAGCACCACAAGATCAAAATTTCTCACCAATCTCATTCCTTGTTCATTTCCAGTGCATTTCACCAATCTCAGAGCAGGTTTTGTTTTAGCTAGTGTAGAGACAGGAGTTCTCAAAAACAACATGAGGAAGGCTTAGAACCTAACCTATGTTGATTAAGCCTAGCAAATTTACATTATGCAGCAAAGTACGTCATGCTGGTTCTTCATTGGCAGAAAAGAAATTGGAGACTATGAGTTGGTTTCCACATGCCAGGGTCAAGGAGAATTTAAAAACTCAAATCCTGGCTGGGGAGATGGTTCTGCAGCTAGAAGTATATACTTTTCTTACGGAGGACCTGGTTTTGATTTCTAGCATCTCTGTTGGGCTGCTCATGACTACCTGAACTCCAGCTTCAAGGAATCTTACGCTTTCCTCTGGCCTCCATGGGCATTGGCACACTTATGTGCATACCCACACTGAGACACACATATACAGAATTAAAAACAAAGTAAATCTTTAAGAATTAAGCTTCCTTAAAACCTACTCCTGGACTTTAATGATTAAAGTAACCAATCATGGTAGTTAAGATGCACAATTTGCCTGGTAGTAGTGGCTTATGCCTTTAATCCCAACACTCAGGAGGCAGAGGCAGGCAGATCTCTGTGAGTTCGAGGCCAGCCTGGTCTACAAGAGCTAGTTCCAGGACAGGCTCCAAAGCTACAGAGAAACCCTGTCTTGAAAAAAAAAAAAGATGTGCAATTTATTAACCTTGATTGTGACAATAAACCAGAACTACAACAATAAATGGCCTTTGTTCCTCTCTACCAAATAGCTGGGAGATGAGAAGTGTCTGAGTCGTGATTGTGATGCATAGTCAGGAGAGGGAGTCACCTTTGGCTGGTCCATGACTTTGGGGGAACCAAGATAAATGCCTCAGTGCCAGGTAGCACAGACTCCTACTGTTAAAACGGCCACGAAATGTTCCTGAAGTGAAAGGATCTGGACACCAAGGATCAACTAATGAGTCTAGTTACTTCCAGATCTTCTCTTGAAGTGCTGGTTCTATAGGAACTCGCTCCCTGTGGCTTTTTATTCTGCCTCTTCCCCCTCCTCATTAAGACAAAATATTTTAACCAAATTTTGTTTGGCTGTTGACTATGGTAGCAACACTCTTTTGCTCGTGGAACCATCTTGCGAGGCCAAGAGAAGAGTTCTTAACTTTTGATTGTTTTGCTCATTTGAAGTTGTTTTAACAGTTGCTTTGGTTTGACTCCCAAGTTTATCATCTGTTTTAGGTCTTAAACACTTACATTTTTTTCCAGGTCTCTCTAGTGTGCCTGGGAGGATCAGTGGGTTAAGAATATCTAGTCTTGGCTTCATATTCTTTCTGGAACAGGTTTGTTCCCTCACTCTGTGTCCCTGCCCTGAAGAGAAGATACTGGCCCAGACTTTTCCAGTCCCTAAGCCTGACATTATTTTCCTCTCTGGATAATAATGTCAATGTTCCAAGGCAAACCTCTGTCACCTCCTAGAGTTCTGCTTCTCAGAATAATGTGCTGGGGAGAAGGTCTGCTGAAGTCAACTTCATGCTCCTTCCTCCTTCTGTGTGGAATGCTTTCCCTCTTCCTGAGTAGAGATCTAAGACTATGAGCGAGCCCAAAACTCAGGGCGAGCATGAGGATGTGTCATCAGTAAGAGGTGACATGTGCCCTTGAGAGACTACACAAAGAGGAAATTACAAAAGAAGCTACAGAGGCTGACAGAAGAAAGGAGGGTGAGAGGAGACACTCAGAGAAAGCGGGGGCGGGGGTGTGAGAAAGCAAAGAGAGCAAGCATATCCTTTTAAATATTTATAATGATGAGAAAAAAATGAGAGCCACGAGTGAGAAAAGATTACCATTTATAGAGGGACTCTATGAAGTACTGTAATGATATAGGGTCCACAGACAAGACGAAGGGTCAGCAGGATATCACAAGGCCTGGGAAGGAGTCCACCACAGCTGCTATCCGGAGAGATCAGCATGTCATTTCAAAAGGCAAAACAGGCATAGTTCCCTTTAAGATTCTGCTGCAATGATTTGTACAAATGGAATATAAAACAATGCACCTTTTCCTTTTAGAGTATACACTTATATACCAATTCCCCCAATCTCCTTGAACTGAGGCTCTCTTTGTTACTTTCATTGTTGTTGTTTTCTATTAACGTACCCAGGAAAGCTGCTAGCATTTTCACAGCCATTCAGAACGTCAGGACCAGAAGTGCCAGCCACAGAGTTGCTTCCATGACGCTGTAAAGTGACTGTTCGTGTCAAGGCAGGTTAGTGTCACAGAGGCCACCAGCTAATGCCCCCCCCCATGTCTAGAACTTGAACAGGGATCTAGTCGAGTCCTAGTACAGTCTTGTGGATCAATGAATTCTCCTCATTTTCTGTGTCCTGAAAGCTCGTTGACTCTTTCTCAGGACTGTGCTGCTCCAAACTCAGCCTAAAGAGTGAGTCCAGTTGTTTTATTACTTGTGGCATTTTATTGACTCTCCTTTTTTATGAGAAACAGAATGGAAAATATGGACAATAATTCTGTCGTGGATTCCAGATCTGAAGAATGACAGTGTCAGTTTCTTTGCCAGACTGCAGTAGCTGTCGTTTTTCCTTTGCCTCCCTCCTCAATCCAGTCAATACATCCTTCCTGGGTACCTGTTATTGAGAGCACAAAACAAGGATTTAATGACCTTTATATCCAAAGCAAATGTAGGCATCACATACTTGTCAAAAGAGCCACAGGAGGGACACCTAACATTACAGGTGTAACTGCTGCCAACTTCAGAAGGTGGTGAGTGTGTGTGGGTCGGATATTTTATGACAGATTTCACAATAAAGAGAGTTTTCAAGTATTGCTGTAGCTTAATTGTGTGGTTTTCAGACATGCAGAAGACTTGGGAGCTTTCTTGAGATGAAATGAGATGAATTAAGTTTAAGTCCAATCACCACATCCCTTTCCATAGTACTCCATATAGTCCAATCGTGAAGCTTACAGGGTCTGTCCACCATATTTGGAAGCCGCATTTCCACGCAATAATTTCACTCAGAGGGGCTATATATTTGCGGTTCTGTTTTGTTCATGAGCAAATTCAGTTCATCCTAACTGGCAATAATTCTGTCATGATTTCCCAATCCAAAGAACGACAGTGTCAGTTTCCTTGCCAGATTTCAGTAGCTGTTGTTTGTCCTTGGCCTCCCTTATTATGGTTAATTTCATCCTTATTTATTTCAGTAATTTTCAAAAACCCCACTCTCTTTCCAGGTATCCATCATCTGCTTTTCTCCTGCCTGCTGGTGGAAAATTTTTTCAGTTTCTTCTCTCCCCCTAAAGCCCTGTCTCTAAATACAGTTTACCTTTAGACTCATAGGCGTTAAGTTCTCCCTGAACCATATAATCTAATTGACGACCCTATCCTAGTTCATTGTATGATCTCGACTGCAAACAACCCCTGTATATCTAGCATAATGTTTTCTTCACTAGAAGATCTGCCAAGTTGAAATTCTCAAGTTATAAAAAGATCTTTAAGCACATGTGTGTATATGCAAAAACTCACATGAATATGGGTGTCTGTGGGGTCTAGAAGAGCGCATTTGATCCTCTGAAGCTGGAGTTACAGATAGTTGGGAGCCACCTGATGTGGGTGCAGGGAGCTGAACTCCGTCTTCTCCTAGAGCAGCAAATACTCAGCCCATCACTAAACTCTCAGTTTTTAACTCACAGCCTTTGATGGCTCCCAACTCTATACCAGGCTCATGGATGCACCCACCTTTACTGCCACAAGCCATCAAAGTCCTCATGGCCTTCTCTTCAGGGGCCTCAACCCTCTCTCAGTGGTTCTTCAATCTCCTCCTCTCTTTGTTTTCACCACTCAGTGAGACTCAGGTTCAGTCATGTGCTGTGGCACTCTCCCAGTCTGGCCAAGCTTCCATTCATGTCGTGAAACATAATGAGAAAGTCATGAAACCGGGCAGTGGTGGCACACACCTTCAATCCCAGCACTCGGGAGGGAGAGGCATGTAGATCTCTGCTAGTTCGAGGCCAGCCTGGTCTACAAGAGCTAGTTCCAGGACAGGCCCCAAAGTTACAGAGAAACCTGTCTCAAAAAACAAACAAAAACAAAAAACACAAAATCCAGAAAAAGAATACCAAAGAGTTCCTGATCATTGCACCAATACAGAAATTTTCAGCTTTGAAAATTAAAATTTGTGACCACCCCTCTCTCCATATATGCTCGCAGCTGAAAACATGCTTCTAATTTCCAATAAAAGCCAACTGTTCTGGAACAGAGTTCTGAAATGTCCCTCCTATAGAATCTGGAAGTTGGCCTTCTTCTGTATCCTCCATCCATCTTCTTCCCTCTCATTGTAGGTTTACTAAACCCGAGTCTCTTGTTTTGTGCTAGGCATCACTCATCTTTATTCTGGATTTTCTATCTCTCCTTCTGCACCACAGAAAACTTAAAACTCTTGAACTGAAAAGCATATTAACCGAAGTGAAAATTTTACTTAATGGCAGATTGGAGGTGAAAGGATACGGGCTTAAGATAAATCAAAATTTTATTTTATTTATTTTTTTAATAAAAAATTTTTGTAGCTCAGGCTGGCCTCGAACTCGTGATCCTCCTGCCTCTGCCTCCTTCAGCAAACCCTACCGGCATGCGCCTCCACAACCGGCTCAAAATTTTATTATCTGTAGAACTCAAATAACAAATATTCATGAAAGAATGACCAAAAGGAAATTTCAAATCATCTAATTTAATGTGGAATGTTGTAGGAAAAATTGAAGTTATGCTAAATTACTCAAAGTTGATGAAAAACTTTAGTTTAAATACTGAGAAAATTCAATGATTCCCCAAACAGAAAATCATACTCTGGCATATCATCATCAATGTCCTGAGAGCCAAGAATGAATACATATTGTTTTTAAAAATCATATATCTTATTAAAAAGTTTAAACATGAGCACTCTATCTATGTCACTACCACTTCCTTCTTCACCAAACTTCTTCTGTGCCCCTCCAAAATTCATGGTTTCTCTTTTTTAGTTATTGTCATCTATATACACATATGTATGCACATGTGTCTCTACAACCAACTGAGTCTATTTATTGTTACTTACATGGATCGGCGTCCAGAGCTAACTGCTTGACAATTGACATCCTATGTGGGAGGTCATCCCTGGAGGAAACTAGCTCTCCCTCTTTCATAAGCCATTGACAACCGGTAGCTTATGAAAAGACAAGCTTGAAAGCAGCTCGAGGAAAGTGTCACATTGCACAGAGAACAGTGGCATGACACCCTACCAAAAAAATTAAAAAAAAAACCACAACCCTCCAAGTAACAAAATGACACAAGAGACTGTTTGCATGTGTATGTGTGTGTGTTTCTGTGTGTGTAAGACATTTTGAGCCTGGAAAATACAAAGGAACTTGCAACACAGAGGTTTATGTTGGCTCGTGTTCAATAATATTTCACACTAGTAGAGAAGCTGTGCTGGAATTCCATGTAATTCAGAGACCACGGAAGCAGAATCTTACAGTGTGGTTTGTTCAATTCTGGGTGGACTGGAATCGAGGCAGGTTGCATTTCCAAAGGCCGGTTCCTGGTAGATTGCTTCTTCCATGAAAGCCCACATCCCAAAGGTCCAAAAGCTCCCCAAACATCATCACTAGCTGAGGGCCAGATGTTTAGACACAAGAGTCCATGAGGGACAGTTCACATTTAATGCATAGCATGTAGGATAGCCATATTGTGTGCTGTTCTACAGCCTGGGGAAAGGCAGCTTATGAAGCAGGGAGTTACTATTTCAATGCTACTGTGTAATTATGTAAAATATTTAGACAGAAAAGTTAAAAGGAAGATTTAATAGAGACATTTTCTGATACAACAGAGATGAGGAGACTTGTAGGAAACAAAGCTGTGTCCTTCCACTTTTTGTCACCGTGACAAAATACCCCAGCAAGGCCACTTGAAGGTGGAAAGATTTGTCTTGGATCAGGGTTTAGAGGTATCAACCTGTGATAGCTGAGCTCTGCCTTTTCTGGCTCACCATGAGCAGACGTTATTGTACGAAGCACATGGTGAGCACAGCAGCTTACCCATGGTGGACAGAAGTGTGGGGAAGAGGCTGAGGATAAAAATAAAATCCTACAAATGGGCAATCCCAAGGACCTACTTTCTCCAGGTAGGACCCATTCCTGACGGCCCATTCTGTAATAACTAAGCAGATTAATCCATTGATAAGATTAGAATAGCACCACCGGCTGGGACCAAGCCTTTGATCCACCTGCATTGGGGATATTTATTCTAAAAATGTTGATACTGCAGAAGTAAAGAATGAAATAGTGGTTGCCATGAGACTGGGAGAGTAAGAGGGAGGGAAGATAAACAAGTGATGGTTGATGGGTCCAGGGTTGCAGTTGGGAGGGGTAATAGCTTCCAAAGTTCTAAAGCACCAACTATAGTTGACAACAGATAGCTACATATTTCAAAATACCTAGGAGTGTTGCAAGGTAGGCCCAACCAGAGATCACCACATAGACACTCGTGAGCTGAAAAGAAAGTTGTTATTGCCAGCCAGTGGCTACATGGGAACTTGCCCAAATCATGCAGTACCAAGCCTTACAGCCCTTTGTCTTTTATACACAAAGACCACATCCTGGTTGTTACACTTCAGTTAGCAAGAAGCAGGACTACAGAAGCCAAAGCACAAGGTTAATGCATTTAGGAACTTTCCTGGAAGCATTGACTAGGTCTGTGATGGATTGGGTCTTTGTTCCCATTTTGGCAGGTATTGGGGCCTACATGCTAAGTCTTCAGTTCAGAATGGTGCCTCTAACATGGCATCAGTCATGCTAAGGTCTGGGGGCCTGTTGAAGGAGAGAGGACTTTGGACGTTCTGTAGAGAATAAAGGGATAAATATTCGCGGTGGACGTGACAATTGCTCTGATCTGATCCTTGCATGCACTAAGATATTATAACCACTTTACAAGTGTTTATGATGAGTGCATGCCAATTAAAAAACAATCACAAAAGAAAAAGAAAAGTTAGAAGTTTCAAGCTGAGAGAAATGAAACTGGATTCACACAGGAAGTGGAAAGTATGTAAATATACAGGGAGTATAATTTTTGTCCTTCAGATTTTCTTAAAAGACACCGAAGCGTTCCGAAGCAAAGGCTGTAATGCTGTAAGGGAGCTGTGTAATGTGTGTAGGAGATTTACAGCAGTGCTGCGCAGGCTGAAGGGGGAGACCAAAAGAATTCCGTGTTCTGAAGCTCTGCTTCGTGATTGGCAGATGGGAAGCATAAATGAGAAGGGAGAAGAAACGTGAGGTGTCAGAGGTGGGCTGTGCCGTGATGGAGTCTACACTAGTGAGCACCGAGGTGGAAAGTCCCTGTTGTGAAGCCCTTCAGTGGTGCGGTGTTTCCCAAGCCTAAGCCATCTGTGTCTCGGTGCGAACAGGCTGGGCCGACTGCCATGCTGTCAACTCTTTTTCTTCCCTGCTGCAGATTTTCTCTCTCTGTTGTCAGAGAGAAAGAGTTCTCCCTGAAACAAACAGCTTTGAAGTTTTCTTAAAAAATAAAAACAAACCAAAACCAAAGAAAGAAAGAGTGTCTGGCCACCAGACCGGAAAGCAGAGGGGGACAAAGGTGAGAGGCGACCTTAGGTCTTCCTCAAAGTTTTATTTGCTCAGGTTTACGAGTTAGTAATTGTTTCTATGATTGTATAAAGGTTAATCTTTGTAACCACTGAGTCCAGTTACCATCTGAGACTATTTAAGGCATTCAAATTTTTTCTTACCATTTAATATAAACTTGTAGTAGACAGAACCTGGCTTCTATGTGTTTGCTTTATCTACCCAAGATAATATATCTAGTAATAATGATTTATTTATTCAATGAATGCATAGTAAATGCTCTCCACAATCTAGACAGTGCTTGCCAGTGTGGGCCACCTAGTAAATCAAAGCCAAAGTCTTTGCTTTAGGGGGTTTGTCTTCTAGTATAGGGAGCTAGTGAGCAAGCAGGCCCCCTGGGAAGGGACGTTGCTAGGAAGAAAACTACAAAAGGGAAATGCAGGGCCAGGCAGGTGTGTGGCAGACAAAAGAGATGCATTTTGAGACAAGTGGGCTACATTTTCAGCTCTTCCTAGAAAATGTGACATTTGGTCAGAGACGATTAAGTCGTTTTCCTTTGAAAGCCACTTCACCTTGCATTTATTTTTGTCCTGCGAAGTCATGAGCTGGGTCCACTCAGAACAGACGCTGAGACAGACTTAAAGGTGCTTGGTGCTATTAGAGAGTGAAGCCTGTAAAAGGACGGAGGGGATGCCGGGGCAGGCAGAAGAGGCTGAAGTTTTGGGTGTGTTTGGCTAATCGATGGCTCTAACACAGACCCTTTAAAAAAAATTACACACACACACAAAAAACCCATTTTCCCCCAGTGATAGCTTTGCTCACCCATTGGTTCAAACAATCCATGTAATCAAGTGAGTCACCAAACAAATATTTAATACGTATTAACTACCCAATAAGCACTCAGATAAGGACTGGGTGGGTAGAGGAAGTATCCGGCCCTTTCTGAGGCCCCCATTCAGCACTTTAGAGGTATACATGAATGATTTATTTCATCTCAATGTGGAAGCTGTATTACCTGCAGGCTCTTGGTGTGCCTGGGGGAATGTTTAAGTGATTTATCTGGAGGCTTATTTAGTAGCCAGCTACCCGGGCAGCTCCTTTGTATAGCTTTGTATAGATTTTGCTTCTCCAAAAATCAAGCCATGCTCTGGGAGAATAGTCTGTTATGAAGAAGGCAGAAAGTTGAGGCAGCCTGCAGAATCACCCATACCTAGGCCATCTCTTTCACAGAGAACTCCGGGGCTTCAGCTGATTATTTTCTCGAACATCTGAGGAGATAATGAGTAAATAAAACTTTCTTCTGGGTGAAAGAATAGGAACTATGTTAGTTTTGCACTGAAAGCCCTCATAGCTGCCGCTGTTCACAATGCACGGGAACGCAGTTTCGCCACCCTTAAGGCATTTCTCCACAGAGGAGCAATACACAAACACGCACAAGGTGTCTATGTCACAACCCATTATATATACTCTATCTGCATTCCGCTACCATCTCCAAGTTCTATTGAAGATGGCCAAGGTGAGAGCCCTACCCACTGAAAACAAAAGAAATCTGGAAATCCTAAAGAAATAGGGACAGAAATGAAGACATTTGAGTTGGAAATGAACTTGCTGAAGACAACTGCATCAGACCTGCAGTTAGACAAGTCCTGATACTGTTTCTAGAAAAATACACAGCAACAATGTAATTATGGAGACTGCTTATTTTCTGTGTGCTTACTCTCTGTGAATAGTACAGAAATGTATGGAAGGACTCTAGAAATAGCTACAAGAGAACAAAAACAAAAAAACAGAAACACCTTTACAAAATTACTGTTATTTTCTGTCTGTGAACCATTTCTTCACATTGGTTTATCAAGAACAGTTTTACTTACTTAGGGATTTTAAAAGAAAAATCAGAAACTGGAGGCATTTTGGGAGTGGAATCGTTGTTGCTGGGGTTGTTTGGTCTTGTAATCCTTCCCTGGAGGGCCCTCCAGTCTAACATGTGCCTTCGTGAGAACCGCCATTGAGCTTCCGCGTCTCAGCAGCTTGGGGGCAAATCATCCATCGCTGATGAAATCTGTCCCCCTTCTAAAGTCACACACCCCTTTCTCAAACAATGCGCATGGTTTTGAGGTAGGTGGGGTGTGGTAAGTGTAAACAAATGTGCACTAGTGTCTTTTTGAGAGCACAGTTGAGTAAGAAGGGTTCCTCTGCCTCTGTCTCACTGCCAGTTGGTCCTCTAATCCACTTGGATGAGATCCAGCGACCATATTGTAGCTTTGTGCTTTTCTTGGGGTGACATGTTTGATGAGAGATCTTTGTGTGAGGACTGCGGAAGAAATCACAAGGCTGACTGGGCTTTGTGCGGTGATGGTAGGGTTGGAGCCCTTGGAGGGAGCCTGTGAAACCCACGCAGAAGTGTGTGAAGGGTATCCCTTTGCCGGCCTGGCACAAAACTGGATTTCTATTGTTTTGTTTTGACAACTTATTGACAATTTATGTCAGGAAAATTGCTTCTCCTGAGAAGTGGTTCAATTTATTTCTGGTGACACCATTTCTTTGTTTTTACATAAGAGAGGGAGGGAGAGAGAGGAGAGAGAGGAAAAAAAAACAAACAAAACATGCAGATCATCTCAAAGGCCATACTAGGATTTAAAAAGGAATTTGAGTTCATTTTCAGTTGCTATTAGCAGATGCAGCATGGCCAAAATCCTGATGCAGTTCCAAGCACACCAGTCTTGCTAAGGTGAAAATGGCCACAGAAGCTGAAGTCTAAGACATAGTTTGATCTGCCTTCTGGGCACATAGAACACTCCTGGAAAGGAGTTTCCAACACATGCTGGAATTGAGTAGAAGTCACCATAGAGTCATAATATTAATTACTATAATAATTACAGTTAATATAATCATGCTAAAACTGATTATCTTGCAGGATTCCCATTGTCTTCTACACAATAGGGGGTTTTGGACATTTCTCAAGCTGAGATGATTATGGCATGTAGGATTATTTCCCATTCTCAACAGTTTTAGAAATGATGCTCCCACAGGTGTGGTAAGACTCTGACTTCTTAGTGACTCACACCATCCTCTCCAGTGTAGGCACCTATCTATGCACATCCCATGTCTCCCACAGGTCCATTTGTCAGGACTTTGTGGTCCTGCCTTCCCTGCTAAGTCAGACATCAGACAAACACATGCAAAAGACTCTCTTTATCCCTACCCTCTATTGTCAGTCATTTCATTTAGAAATGAAGATTTAATAATGGAAGTATAACAAGGACTAAATATTATTCTTTCAGGCTGGGTGTCAAAGTCTTAGTTTTTGGACTGTCATTGTGATATGTAGAAGAACTGAGATTCAATACTATGCTTTTCCCTTTTGGTGGTAAACAGATTGAACTTGAACCTATTCATTGTTTCCATCAATTTAGGGTGCTTTATTTTCTCTTTCTTTCCTTGTGGCATTGAGCCTCACACATGCTGAGCAAGTCTCTATCACTGAGCAGTAGCCAGGTGTTAAGGCATATTATATATGTGTTGCCACTGAACGAGAAACCATCTTGGAACAAGATGTTAAATCCGTGCTCTCAAATTGTTCAGATGTCATCCAGAAACAAATACGGTATTTTAATCTCATGCACATCTGTCTGACTACTTGTCAACCTTTCCAATAGCCTTTCAGGACTTGGAAGTGTTTTGTTTTTTTATAAACGGGACACTTAGATGACGTGAAGTCTGACTTCACTGGCATGACCTTGAGAATGAAACTAGGAGGAAGTCTGGAAATCCTTGTTCTGGAGTGACCGGCTTTGAGAAAATAAACATTATGCACCCAGGAACTCTGCTGACACCCTACACACCCCACTGTGCACCCGACTGTGCAGCCTGCGGGAGCTCTCGCTGGTTGTGGGTCTGCTCTGCACACACGGAGAATGCTAACTCCAAAGGGACAGTTGAGTCTAGAATCTGACAAGGGGCGGGTGAGGGTTTAAGTTCGGCATGGTTACTTCCGTCACAGTCTGATGTCCTTCTGCTGTAGTGTTTCTCTCGGGTATCTTCTATTTCTGACACCAGCAGGGTACCATCAGGACTGGGGGCTGAAGTTACCACTGATGTTGAAGCAACAGCGCACCCATCTTCTTTGCTCACAGAAGCTTTCATAGGTGGCTATGTGTTCATGGACAGGGACTCCCCCTTCCCAGCTTGCTAGAATTCTGGGAAAGACTTTTGTCTGGAATTTGGGTGACCATATTTCCTAGTTTTCCTAAGATTCTGTATTTATATGCATTGTTCTGATATATTTAATAGTGTCCTTTTTCTTTCAAAATCATCTGGCTTGACAATGTTCTTATTGATCTTCCTAATGAATCACTGACCCACATTCCTGTCTTCTCTGATGATGGAAAAGAAGTGTCTAAGGTTTGAAGCTGAGGACAGCAATGTCATGACTAAGAGGGAACCAGGTTTGAAGTAAGTAATTCTGGAGGGACTGGCAACTGGGTAGTAAAGCTGAAGGCCATTTTTTATCACTTAAGGGGAATGTTCTGCTACCTCCAAGGAAGGGCATAGAACAAAGAAACAGCAATGAGACCTTTCCATGAACTTCTGCTCAGCAGCAGAACTTGGTTCTACTGACTTGGCCGTTATAAATCAACCAAGTATAGTCCCTTGAATTCTGAAAAAGATTCATGGAGAAAATTACACTAAATAGACCCCAGGGCCTTTATCTCACATAGTTAAAAATCCACTGTGACTCACTCAGGTTGGCACTGACCTCACTCTGGAGACCAGGCAGGCTCTGAGCTTGCTATCCTTCCACAGTCTCCTATGGGACAATGATTACAGTACTGGCAGGCCATTTAGCTGTCACTATGATCATTCAGCTGCCTCCTGACAAAGGACTGTGTCACCTTCGGTAGCCCTTACTTCCTCTCTATCCTTTCAAAGCTTTCTTTTCTTCTCTCGCCTTCATCTTTCCCTCCTTCCTGATGCAGCTGTGATTGGGGCAGATGAGACATATCAGGTGAAGGATTTCCTTTTTCAGTCTGTTCATGACCAAGTTTATTCTTGGTGGGTATCTTATTATCACTTTCAAGGGACTGGACCAACCTTGGTAAGACTGGTTTAGCGTTAAAATGAAAACCATCTTCGGGTCTCCTCACGCCCCTTCTTTGCGTGTGCTAGCCAAAATCCATACTCCTGAGCTACAGCCCCACAGCTGCTTGTGGACTTTTGAACTCTTAGAGAGACTCATTCATAATGGCCCTAATTCATTTTACCTATTAAGTAAAAAGCTTCTAATTGCTTCTACTTAGTTTATATGTTAGCATGATATTCTCAGCAGATTCCTTGACCCCTAAATTTAAGTAGGGCTTTTCTGAGATTTCTGTAGCTGGTATCTGCCATTCATCACGGCCCTTAAAAGGTAAAGCACAATTCACATTATTAACCTTAAGGAAGTGGCTGGATGTTAATTAACCCCATTGTCTCCTTCCTTGAGACTACAAGATAATAGAATGAGATAGAGTAACAAATGCAAACACTCTGTACTCCTGCCTTCATATTGATTTTCCAGCAGTCTTCAGCTCTATAGGATCTTATGTGCCCATAGCAGCAAAGCAGAAACAAACCAAAATTCTTTCTATGGTTTTCTTTGGTTCCATTTGGGTCAAGTATTTTTTTTCCAACTGATTTTATTCCTATTTATAGTTAAACATCGACCACCAATCACTGATTATATATACAGCTGCAGATAATTTAAGAGTGTCTTAACCCAAGATGAGTGTAAATCTAACTTAAAAATGGACTTTGGTGCTTTCGTTTTGCCATGGAGTAATGAAGATTAATGCTGTTCTCCCCGAACCTTGGTAGCTAAGGCAACACTATAGGAAGCCAAGCTGAAAAGGGCAGTGGTGTGGGAATAGTGTTCCTGTCAGGGGACAGCACTCTTCCACTTGAAAGACAGGCGACCCCAGGCAAGCTATTGAACTTGGAATGGTGTTGGTACTTATCTCATGGGCCACTTGGGAAGATTAAAAGAGTGAGAACCCACTTAGCAGGTGGTTCAGCACATGGCACTCCCTCAGTGTTGCATAGGATGGTTGTCATTCCACAGGCATTGGTTTTTGAAAAGCCATAGACTAGATTTCAGGCCAAAATGTTTTGGAGATAGATGATTTCAGACTTTGCAAACTGTGTTACCAAGAGTATGAAATCAGATGGTTGCTGGGATATGTCAACTAAGAATCAATCACATGTATTCTTCTTTCACCCTGACGTCACCAGGAAAGCTCTGCCAGGCTCCTTCTGCAGTTGTTTTGGAGGTAGGAGTACACACCATAGTTTTCAAGTGTGCAAACAGAATCAGAAACTTCAGAAATAATTACTATGGGTTTATGTTAGAAAGCTCACATAAGGTTATGAGTTCTAAAAGTGAGGCAGATAGGCCTTAACTGGGCTACCAAGCAATGTTTTTCACATCTGTGAGAAGTGAGTTAGCAGCCTTAATCCAGACCAGGCAGGTCATGAGAGGCCTTGCATGGGAATATGTTGTCTGATACTATTCCTGGGGAAACTTGAACAAACATTACTCACCCCAAATAGGGAACTCCCAACAAATCAAAGTATGGATACCACCAAAGCCCAACATGGTAAACCGATGAACTTTACGGAAGTTCCAGGCATGTGGGTGAGGGGTTACTCGCAGGAACAGCAATGACCCAAAGGCATTATCAAAAGCCCACCCCAGCATGGGCGTTAGTTCATGAAAGCTGGGAACCTGGCATGGAACACATACTCTGTAGGCAGACCAACAGGTTGCAAAGTGTCCTTTTCAGGTGGTTCAGTTGGTCTAAGCCTCTATTAGGCAATTCAGCAGGTGTCTGATTCTTCCAGGCTGTCCAGTTTGTCTGAGAGGCTCCTAGGCAGCTCAGCCTGTCTGAGAGTGTCTACCGGTAATCCTTACACACTTGGGGAAGGATAAACATAGGGAATCTTACCCAGTTTCAGTGACTTCCTGAAGCTAGCCAATTGTTTACTTCTCTGAGCTTAAGGGCCCTAATTGCAGGATGGAATGTTTCACCTGCCCTTAGAGCCCAGGGATGATTTACTTCCATGTAAACACCTTAATGAGCTTCCCTATAAGATGGGAGGTTTTAACGGCAGAGCAAATGTAACATGAGGGCTGGCTCATTGGGGTTTCTGTCCTGCCCAGTACCCCACTGCCGGCAAGCCCCAAAGAAAATCACACAGAGAGTCTACATTAGGTTATTAACTGATTGGCCCATTATCTCAGGCTTCTTACTAGCTCCCATAAGTTATATTAACTCATTGTTCCCATCCATGCCAGGCACATAGCCGATACCTTTTCTCAGCTGGGACAGGGACACATGCTGCTTCCTTGGAGATCTGCGCAGGAGTGTCAGGGAAGCTTCCTGCTTCCCAGACTTTCTCCTCGCCCTGCCTCTACTTCCTGTCTGGTTGACCCGCCCACACTTCCTACCTGGCCAATCAGCATTTATTTAAAACATGATTGACTGAACAGACAAGTCTCCTGCACCAAGCAAATGGCTACACAGCAGAAGATTTAGTGGGTTAAATCTGCCCCTCCTGCCTTAGCACTACACTGAGACTTTAGGAAAGAGAACAGGTCTGGCCCATGTCCAGAGAAAGCAGCTAAGAGAACTAGAAAGCCAGGACACAGATAAACACAAACACCCATTAAAACACTGGAACTGTTGGATCTGCAAACCAAGGTTTGTAGACAATATGCTGAACATATTGATAAAGTTGTGAAACATGAAAGCAGATTTGTGAATTAAATTTGGATCTGCCAGTAGGCAACAGTCAATCCAGAGACTTGTAACTGGTCAAATGTAGGGAGCAATTCAAAACTTGGGGCTATTTCAGAAGAGGAGACAGAACGAATATAAGAGCAGGATGGAGAAGAGGGCTGTGACATGCTGTCTCCTGGACATGACATGACTATTTCTCTCCTGAGTTCACCAACAAGCCAGCCCAAATTCTAGCATAGATGAGAGAAGAGCTCCTAAGGTCCTAACCCTTACTGAGGAGTTATTGTTAATTAATAGCTACTGAGGGAGCCAGAATTTGGGGATGTGGGTACTGGTAGTTGCCCCCCACACCTGTGCACATTTGGGCAGCACTAATTGGACTTAGTGAGTTCCAAAAAACAAAAAAGGACATGAAGTTCGGAGAGGTGTTAGTGGGTGTATCGGAGGAAAACCAAAGGGAGTCAGACCTAGTAATGGAGCTGGGAGTATGATCTTATTGCTTTGCCCTTCCTCACCCTCCTGACTTGAGGCAGAAGCCTGGCAACTTAAAACAAAGGCATCATAGGCTTTCATCTCCCACCAGCAGGCCCCCTGCTGATGATGGTTTAACAGATTCAAGGCCTTCTCAGGACAACACACAATGAACCATCCAAGCTTTCTTCAAACTGACTCACCTTAAATTAGGGGAGAAAAAGCTCCAGAGGCTTTAAGGTCCCAGCCCTCAAGAAGAGACTGGGCTGTTTGGCTTTCTGAGAACCCCTCTGCTTTGCAGGTCTGTTTCTCTGTGTGCTGGCTGTCTGTGTACTTTCCCTCACCCCGATAGACAGTGTTCTTAACTTAGAAAGAAGAGCCCTCAAAGAATAAAAAGAAAAGAATAAAAAATAAAGCAAAACATTGTTAAATATAGAAGCAAACAAATGAATAAATGAATGAATGAATAAGCAGATACATAAATTTGGGCCTGTTAAGATCGGCAGGATATTCTTTGCATCTTAATAGCTTCTTTGATCTTTTTAATATATATAACACATATAAAGAAGGAAATATTTATTATAACTATAAGGAATAGACATTTATTTGTTAAGCCAAATAAAGTAATACAACTTCAAGGAAATTAATAATAAATTATTGGATTTGAACTTCAGAATAAGTTATCTGAACAAAAAAAAAATAAAGCTCATAATAATGCTAAGAAAACTCCAGTTAATACATCCAGCACAGCTCTTAGTTTCATTATGAGAAATTAGAATGAAGACCAGTGAGATAGGTCAGTGGGTAAAAGCACCTGCCACCAAACCCAGCAACCAGAGTTCAGTTCCCAGAATGCAGATGATGGGAGGAGAAAACTGATCCCAGCAACTTGTTCTCTGCATTCCACAGGGGCCACCAACACACATTAAGGAATGAGAGCATATATGCATTCACATACTCACAAAGAAAGTAATTGTAATGCATACATATAATATTATACACATACACATATATGTGTATATATATACATATATACATATATATGTATATATATATGAAATTGGAGGAAATTGTTCATTGGTTCACTCCAATATACCCATTTCTCCACCTGCTCCCACTTGGTATCAATTCACTTGGGGAACATTCTGGATTTTGTCTTCTTTTGTGAGATGGTCATGTTAGCCACAGGAAGAAACACAAGATCAGTGCAGGGTAATTGTTACGTTCACAGATCCTACAGGCATAGGTTCCAAGTAGGGACAATTGAGGAGGGCACTGGACACTAGCAATTTTGTCCTCTCTCTCTCTCTCTCTCTCTCTCTCTCTCTCTCTCTCTCTCTATGTATCTATGTGTGTGTTTATGTATCTATGTGTGTGTGTGTGTATTTCATGGGATCGGGAAATCCCCAGTTGTCAGCCTTGGGGAGAATTACAGGGAATTCAGTCCCCTGGGGTGCACCTGCCAGGACGAGGACATCTGGCTCTTGGCTGCTTTAGTACATGTGAGAGTCTCACCAGGCTGAGCCCTTCACTGTCTATTAAGAACGGGCCATCTCCAGGAGAGGCAGTTTCCTCTCCAGCTAGACATCCATTTTAAGATGTCACAAAAAACTTAAGAGATGAACAATACAATGAAAATTCATTTTAGTAAAAAATCTTAGCTAAAGTATAATGTGACTATAGGAAAAACACAGAAATCAAACTTACCACCTCATGAAGCAGATTTAAATTCACACAAGATTATTTCACCTACATGGAGAAGTAAAATATTCCCAGGACGTCAGAGCTGGCTGACACTAACTCACTACCTATTCCCTCATCCCCAGTAAAGGTGATCTGTCTTGGAACTTCCAAGTTGGTTGGTCTACTTTGTAGACTCCCATAAAGGCAACCATATAGTATATTTTCTTGTGAAGACGCTAGTAAGAGGAAAAAAGAGGTTTTGGATCAGCCCCTTTCCCCATATCAATGCCCGTGTGTTTTTGTGTTGCTTTTATCTGTAGGTCGTTGTCCTTGATGTCAACCAAGGTAAAGATCCAAAGGCTGCTCCCGTGTCAGCAATGAGAAGCATGCACACGGGTCCCATGGCTGTGGGGCATGTGTGTCGAGTAGGGAACTCTGAGTCTCCTGCCGCTTTCATGCCATTTGCCTTTCTCAGGCCACAGAGTTTGCCTTCACGCGTGACTAAGCCTGCTTCTTATTAACAACTTTGGAAATGTTTGCTAGTCATCAAGAATTGGTAATTCTAGGGTGCACTTTGGTATTTTCCTTTGTCGATAGATGGATGCCTAATGAAGGATGACTTTCACCCTGACAGTTTCTGAGATGCGTGGTTTCTGAACAGGACTAACAGGAATGCTGTCCTGGGTCATGAGACCCTGGCAGCTGAACATCCTTTCTTCTGCAGTGAGGGCAGCAAGGGTTCCAAGCAGAAGGTAGGGGGTGGCAATTCTTTCACAGACTCCTTGGATGTGACCGAAGCAGTGCTTTTATAGAACACATCACATCTTGTAGAAGGGATCAGATGTGAGCTTGTCCATCCAGTCTCAGAAGACTGGTAAGCAGCAGACAGTTTGTAAAGACCTCATTGAATCTCTACATTGAATATGGTTAAGAAGTAGAAACAATGCCAGCCTTCATTTTCTAGCCACAATTCTTTACCTTGCCTTGCCTCCCTTCTCCTCCCCTCCCCTCCCCTCCCTTCTCCATTCCTTTTCCCTCTCCCTGCCCCCCCTGCTTTCCTCTCCCTGCTTTTCTGTCTCTTGCCTGTTTTTTTCCTTTTCTCTTTTCTTTTTTTCTCCTTTGTTCTTGAGACAGGATCTCATATTGTGCAGACAAGCCTCAAGCTTGTGATCCTCCTGCCTTTGCCTCTTGTATTAGAACCTTAAATTTTGAGTACTTGGTAAGTATTTTATATGTATGACATCATGTTCTAGTTTTCTTTCTATTGCTGTGACAAAATGCTGTGACCAGAAACAACTTGGGGAGGTAGGGATTTTGGTGAGCTTACTTTTGCAGTCCCAGTCCATCGCTGAGGGAAATCAGGCTGGGACCTCCAGTGGGAACTGAAGCAGGGACCATGAGGAATGTTGCTTACTGGTTTGCTCCACGACTCATGTTCAGCTAGGACCACTTCCCAAGGGATTTCATTGTCCACAGCGGTCTGGACACTCCCAAGTTATCAATAATAAAGACAGTTCCTCACAGCCACAGCCACAAGCCAATCACATCTGGACAATCTGTTAACTGGGACTCCTTTATATAAGTCTGGGTTGTATCAGATTGACAACTGAAGCTAACTAGATAACTTTAGCCTTCGCAAGCATCTCCGTGAGTTATTTGATTTAGATATTAGAATTAGATAGAATTAGATATTAGGATTTGTATGTGATGCCCCCCAACCCCAGACTCGTGTTGATGAGTCTTGATCCTTACCCAGCTGTTGAGGATTTGGGGGGGAGGTTCCGGAAACTTTAGAAGTGGGACCTAGTAGGATAAACTAGGTCACTTGGGGTGAATCCTTAGGAGTAATCTTGTCTCTTGTCCCTTACTGTTCTTTCTGGTTTCTCTGATATCTATGTGGCCTGAAGGGAGAACCCTCCACCACCTGCTTCTGCTGCCACAATATTCTTCCCACGTACATGGGGACAAGTGATCCGGGGGCTTAACCTTAGGAAATCCTGAGTGAAATAAATCTTTCCTTCCCCGAGCTGTTTTTGCCAAGGCCTTCATGTGTCAGTGGAAAGCTGATGCAGATGGAAGATGGACAGAAGAGGCACGTTCTCCCCAATGATAAGTCAAAGGCAACTGATGGCAGAGCCAAGAACTCAAACAGAAGCTTTCATGGACTCCCCTGCTGAATACATGTGTTATTTGTGGGTTGTCTCTCCATTCTCTGCCAGCTATTTGGTCCCTTCACTTGTGACAAATCTATCATTGCTTCTTGGTTAATAACTTGGCAGGAGTAGGTCTCTCTCCTGCAGGACCATCATTCACCACATTCATTACTGTCTTACGTATTTATTAGTTCAGAATCCTCTCAGCCAAGGAGGTTAATGCTGCCTGGGTTCTCAACTCCATCAGAGGATACTGGTACTTTCAGAGAACAATATCTCTAGCACATAAGTTCTGCTCTAATCCTCTGGTCTTTGCATGGTGTTTAGAGACTGGAGCCTATTCAAGAATGGAGCCGTAAACTATGTCATCGTATTGATGCTTTGCAGTTACCTGGCTATTTTACATGGCATGTTGATGCTTGAGAATGCTGTGTGATGTGAGACAGATAAGGAAGAAAACAAGGAGGTAGGCAGCCGCTAATTACAACATGGAGAGGTGTGCTTACACATCAATAGAGATAGGAAGATAAGTGTTTGCACAAGGCTGCTCTTAATTGTTCATGTGTTCTTCATTGTGTACTAAATTGCTTGACTTGACAGAATGAACAAATGGAAAAATAACATAAAAATCATTTCAGGAGGACGCAAACCAACGCTTCTAAGTGGGACATTAGCACGGGGATCGCATTTACAGCCCTTAAAGCTATCTGCGTACATATTCAGGTGGAATCCTATAAAAGCACTACGGGGTAGAGGAGCAGGCATTAGCTACCTCATCTTCACAGACGGAGGACACAAGGTTTAGAGAATGCTTTGGATTTGCAAAAGGTCACAAATTCTACGATAATTCAGGACCAGATTTCCCAACTTAAAAATTCAACTACTTATTGTTTTTCTTGAAAAACAGACAGACACTCAGGGAGAGGAGAGAGAGAAAGAGAGAGGGAGGGAGGGAGGGAGAGAGAGAGAGAGAAAGAGAGAGAGAGAGAGAGAGAGAGAGAGAGAGAGAGAGAGGGCGCACACAGGCATGTGCATGTCACGCAGTGAATCTACGAGAAGAGATCAGTTTGCAGGTTTGAGTCTCTCCCTGCCTTGTGGGTCTAGCAATTGAACTCAGGTCACAGTGGCCTGGGCACCCTGGATACAAGCGCTTCTATCAGTTGAGTCACCTGCCCCCCAAATTCAAATTTGGTGTTCCTTTTATCGTATCAAATTGCCTTTTATTTTATTTTTAAAATCATTTATCTATTTATCTTTTTTGTGTATGTGCGCTTCGCCTGTATATCTTGTATATTTGCATGTGACTAGCAAAGTGCACCAAGATCCTACAGGTGTGACAGGAATGGGTAGATGGTCCACACCCAGCACCGCTGGCCCTCATGCCCCTTGCCAGGTGGGCCTTCTGTCTTGGGTTGGTTCCCAGTTTACCCTTGCTTTGTTCTGCTTCTCTGGCTTTCAGGTCAAGGGCTCTGGCTATGTTGACCAATAGGAGGCACCGGCTGGAAGGAAGCAGAAGCAGAGAGTTCCGGTCTTTCCTTCCTGTTTTGGACTATTTCTCCCCCACTTTGATGCTTTCAACAGAACACGGGTCTAGAAAAAAAACCCAAAAACAAACAAACAAACAGAAGAAAACTGTCTCTGGTTGTGAGACAGTTCCCTGAATTGAGTTCCTTCTGTGTTAAGTGTTCAGTGGTTTCTGTGCACCTGGGGAACTTGTAGGAGATGACTAAGAAGCAACCACCTTCATGAAAGGCAGCAAGCCAACCTTCCCAACACCCTCACTCCACACAGCACGTGAGTGGAGTCATTGCAGCGACATCCGCTGTCATCGCCTGCACATCCGCCATCATTGCCTGCACGTCCGCAGCCATCATCCATACATCCCTGCCTTCCCTCTGCCACCTAAGTTACATTTCTGACATCATAGGAACCAACTTTCTTCTACTAGAGGAATCCAAAGGCAGGGTGTGGAGTCAAGCGCCCTGGATTCAAAGCCCCTCAGGACGGGAGCACACCCAGCACCCAGGGTCTGCACCAACTGTGGCTGGGTCATGGGAAACTGAGCAGGGCAGCCAAAGAGCACTTCCCCTGAGCTCCCTGGGGAAATGTGGAGGACTCACAAGTCCTCATGAAGGAACATTTGAGGCTGAATTTGAATGGGTATATATCTTATTTTCCTTGGGAAATGACCTATGGATGTCTTTTATTGATTTCTCAGAAGAAACAGAGTCAACGCCTGGCTAAGAAAAAGGGGCTTTACCAAAAAAGAACTTCTGTGAAGTAAAGAACGCAATCAGCAACAGAACAGAATCCAACCTATAGAATGGGAGATTATATGTGTGTGTGTGTGTGTGTGTGTGTATAATACACACATATATATGTTATTATTCAGAATATGCAAATAATGCCTATAATTCAAAAGAAGAGGAATGGACAGAGGAATCAAATAGATATTTCTCATATAAATAGCCATGAAGCCATTGAAAAAATGTTTTTAACATCACAAAAATTGGGAAAATGTAAGTCAAAACACAGTAAGATGCAACTCATACCCATAGGGTATATATTATTAAAATTTTTGAAAATAACAAATGTTCTCAAGGATTTGGAGAAACATATGCATTGTTGGTAGAGAAGTCAAGCATTGTGGTCAATATCACAGTATGATAGTTTCTCAAAACATTGAAAATGGAATTACCACATAATCTAGCAATTCCACTTCTGGGCATATTCTCATAGGAAGCAAGATCTCAAAAGATATCTTAAACCCATAGTCACAACCTCATTATTCAAAGTAGCTGGAGGTAGAAGCCACTCAGGTGCCATTTGGGTAGACTGACAAAATGCAGTATGTCATACAATGGAATCTTATTTCACCTTATAAAGGAAGGATAGTTTGACACATGTTGCAGTTGGTGAGACTTAATGACATTATGCTCAGTCAATAAGCCGGACACAAGAAGACAAATACTGTAGGCTTCCATGTCCATGAGTTACCGGACCAAGCATCACTCAAAGCCCAGAAGAGAAGGAAACATGTGAGGTGTTGTTTGAGAGAACGACACTTCAGCTGTGTGAGGTGAAGGCACACAAGATGGTATTGTGAATGCATGTAACATGCTTAAAAGCTACACTTAAGAGTTGTTAAGATGATAAGTTCGATATATCACATTACTTTCAAACTAAGAAAATATTTAAAACCAAAACACAGGGTCACCAAGATAGCTCAATAGGTAAAGGCACCTGCCACCATCCCTGGGATTCACATGGTAGAGAGAACCAATTCTCAAGTTGTCTTTAGACCTTCACACATATCCATTCCTACACACACATGTACACACAGTCACATGCACACACACACACAAATAAATAAAATTAAATGCTTTTTAAAAATATAAATTCTACTGTAGGAAGCAACCCAGACACCCCTTCAATGAAAAAATGGATAAAGAAAATGTGGTCCATTTATACAATGGAGTATTACTCGGCTGTTAATTGTAACATGAGGGGCCTGCTCGTTGGGGTTACTGTCCCGCCCAGTACCCCACAGCTGGCAAGCCCCAAAGAAAATCACACAGAGAGTCTACATTAGGTTATACACTGATTGGCCCATTAGCTCAGTCTTCCTACCAGCTCCCATAACTTATATTAACCCATTGTCAGCCACATGGCCATTACCTTTTCTCAGCTGGGACAGGGACACATCCTGCTTCCTTGGTGGTCTGCACAAGAATGCCAAGGGAGCTTCCTGCTTCCCAGACGCTCTCCTCGCCCTGCCTCTACTTCCTGTCTGGTTGACCCGCCTATACTTCCTACCTGGCCAATCAGCATTTATTTAAAACATGATTGACAGAATACAGACAAGTCTCCTGCACCAGTTAATAACAATGACATCAGGAAATCTGAAGGTAAATGGATGGAGTTAGAAAAGAAAACATCCTGAGTGAGGCAACCCAAACCCAGACAGACAAACATGGTATGCTCTCACTCGTAAGTGGATACTAGCTCTAGGGTAAAGGACAACCATGCTACAATCCACAGCCCCAGAAAGGACAGGTAACAAGGCTGGCACAAAGCAGGACAGGGACGCATGGATTTCCCTTGGAAGCAATAGAAGAGATCTGTTTAGGCTGGGGGCCAGTGGGGATGAGAGCATGAGGGATTGAGGGGGGAGAGTAATGAAAGAGACATCTTGACAGGGCACATTTTGGGGTCAGGTAGAAACCTGGTGCTAGGGAAACTCCCACAAATCTGCAAGGATGACCCCAGCTAAGACTCATAGCAACAGTGAATAGGTACCCTGAACTGGCCATCTCCGGGGATCAGATTGGTAACTATTCCAATTGTCATCAGAGAGCCTTCATCCAATAACTGATGCAAACAGATGCAGAGATCCACAGCCAAGTCCTGGGCCAAGCTCTGGGAATACTGTTGAAGAGAGGGAGGGAGGATTGTAAAACCCAGGGTCATCACAAGGGAGTCCTCAGAGATCACTAACATGGGCACATAGGAGCTCACAGACTCTGTGCCAACAGTTAGGGAGCCTGCATGGGACCGATCTATGCCCTCTTCATATGTGTGACAGTGTGTACTTGATCTACTTGTGGGACTCCTAACTGCTGGAAGCAGGGCCTGTATTTAACGCTTTGGCTGGCTTCCAGAAACCTATTCCTTATCCTGGGTCACCTTGCCCAGCCTTAATACAAGAGCAAGAGCTTGGTATGCCATGCTTTGTTGACACTCATGGGAGGCTTGCTCTTTTCTGAATAGAAACAGAGGAGAGGATTGGGGGTGGGAAAGGAGTGGGGAGGAGGAAATGGGAGGAGAAGAGGGAGGGGAAACTGAAGTGGGAATATAAAATAAATAAATCAATTTAATTAACGATAAAATTTTTTTATGTTTATATATGTGTATGTATATATGTATATATACATATATAAATTCTGCTGTGTGTACCCTTGGGAATATATGTAATAGCCTAAAACCCAAAGGAATAAATTAAGGACAACTGGATTAAGGTTATATTAAATACTTCCATTTTCACAGCAGAATTAATTTATTGAATAGGAGTTTAGTTGGCCAGAATTTCTTAGATGGTGATACTTTTGAAGATATGATTGGAAATAGTGGTCTGACTTTGGATTTTAGTGAACCAATGTTATGCATAGCACACAATCTTGTTTTTGTGGAACCAAAGCCAGTAGCTTTATCCTCTGGTAAAAAAAATAAAAATAAGGGCTGGAGAGATGGCTTAGCAGTTAAGAGTACTTGCTGCTCTTCCAGAAAACCCAGGAATTCCCAGCACCCACATTGCTGCTCACAGCGGTCTGTAACACCAGATCCAGGAGATGCAGCACACTCTTCCGGCCTGCACGTGCACCACATGCAAATATGTACAAAATATACAGGCGAAGCACACATACACAAAAAAAATAAATAGATAAATGATTTTAAAAATAAAATAAATGGCCTTCATAGGTCGGCTGGCTGAACTTCATGCCGTGGACTGCTTCCGTTGGAGAGGCTTTGACTATCTTCAGGTTTGACCGAGACTCTGAAAATTTGGGATTTTTGGGAAATAGAGGTAGATACTGAAGGGAAGATCAGGATGGGTGAGCAGCCCAATGGCTGGCCTCCTGGCCTTGGTTAGACGGTACATCAGATAATTTAAAGAAAGAAGTTAGGCTTGCTGATTTGGGAGGGCTGAGAATGTGAGGCCTTTGATGATGCAAGGGGTAATTTTGAGATGAGACAAAGGCTTATTTTTCACGTGCCTCCTTTATGTTCTGTATTTATTTCTTTACATGTGGCTCTCAATCAACAAACCACAGTGACTCACACAAGATGCTGCAAAACACAAAGACACTTCAACGATAAGAGAGGGTGATAAGAGAAGAAATGGGAAAGGAAGGAAAAAGAACAAGTAAAACAAAGAAAGACAAGAAGAACATAGAAGTTTTTTTAAGGAAAAAGGAAGAGGTAATGGGAAAGTTAGGCATAAGAAAATAAAAATAATACAGAAAACTCAGAAAGGTTCAAATGCAGGAGAAAGGGTCCTAAAGAGGTGAAGTTTTTCTTTTTTAGCTAAAATATAATTATATAATTTCTCCCTCTCTCCAGTCCCTTCCATACGTCTCCTTTCTTTAAAATGCATGGACTCTGAATTCAAAGGATGACGAGGAGGGGTATATGGGAGGGTTTGGAGAGGGAAAAGGGAATGGAGAAATGTTGTAATTATAATCTCAAAAATAAAAGCAATTTATGAACTCCTGTTCTTTAATTACTATTGTTACATACATATGCATATATAAATAAATATATAATTGCAACCTACAGCATCTGTTTAGTATTGCTTGTGTGCATAATTTTTAGGATTGACCACTTAGATTGTTCAACTATTTAGGGAGCTCATCCCTGGATGGGGAATACTAATTCATTCTCATTCTTCTCTCTCTCTCTCTCTCTCTCTCTCTCTCTCTCTCTCTCTCTCTCTCTCTCTCTCTCTCTCTCTCTCTCTTTGCAGTTATTAATTGCCTATAGCTCTTCATCTGGGAATGCGGTCCCATTTGGTTTCCTCCATTCACTATGGTATATCAAGTGGTGTTGTCATCATTCAGGTCTTGTTTAAGCAGCTACATGGTTTAGAGTTTATGGGTGGAGTTTCTCTGTCACATCTAGAGGACTCAGTCTCTTGGTGGTCTTCCTGGTCTCTTACGATCTTTCTGGCCTCTCTTCTGTTTTCTTCCCTGAGCCTTAGGTGTAAGGCTGTGTTGTAGATGCACCAAATGGGAATGGACACTTCAAGTCAGCTATTCTCTGCATGTCCCTGTTGTGTTCTGTAGTCGTCTTGTCCGCTGTGAAAAGAAGACCCCGGATGAAGAGCAAGCACCGTGCTTACCTGTGGGTAGAAGGTAAGTATTTTGAAAGCAGTTAGGATGGTTAGAAAAGTGGAAGCAGCAGGCTCTTCTCTGAGGTGACTCACTAGTCATGGCCTGGATGGGTTTCCAATCCCAGGCGTGATTTCCCCTGTTCTTCCAGCATTGGACACTTTCGAGGGGACTCTAGTTGAGGTTAGGCACCAGGTACATCCATCTCCCGTACAAGCAGTATGACATCTGAACTTTTCACTCCTTTGGTTCTGTTCTGCGGTCTGTGAGCCACTTGTTTAGTACATTCATCCAGAATCAACCAATATAATGGGAAGAAGAATTGATACATTGAGTTAGCCAACCAGCAGTCTGGAATTCTCACATCCACTCCTCCTCATTGTTTGCTATTGCCCCCTAAATAGTTATCCAGTCCTAAGCGCTCAGTCCTAAAAACACGCTTACAAGCAGCACTAACTCCGTCACTCCCGACACTTCAGCCCTCCTTCAGGAATCAGGGACCTCAACTCTTGTCCCTCCAACAGCTCAAAGGGTCACTCCTGTCACAGGAGTGTCTCTGTCTCCTGCTCTGGGGTCTATGTATTTTTAAATACTTAAAAAAAACATTTTAAGTATTTCCCTTTTGCTAATTACACTGGAAAACTGAGCAGAGAAGGATCTTTTTCTGGGTGTCAGCCACATAGATCAGTGTCATTCTGCCGCAGAAGAAATTCTGATTTTACTATTGATCAGTATTTGAGTAGAACTAAAATTTGCTATTTTGTTATTGTCACGTATCTGTAGCTCTTGGATGTTTGCTCGAGCTTTTATGTTTTGGATCTTAGTCCTTACATCTTTTCACAAGAAGTTAGCACTTTTTTTTTGGTCTGACTGCCCAAATTCACCTTACATACAACCTGAATTACTACTTTGCAAACAAGCATCTTCCTTCTTCTGAAAGGCATGACGGAAACCTGCTATTAGTCACCTAGCACCTGGGGTCGGTTGTCTGCATATTTATCCTCTCCTCTCTTCGCTGAAATCACTTTTTCCTCAGGCAGTTACCTCTATTTTCTGTTCATGCTGTATGATCATAGGAGAGGAATCTTGAGGCAGAGTCTCTCCAGCCAACACAGAGTGTTTCATGCTGGGATGTGGCCCGAAATATTACTTCCAAACCTATGTCCGAACATAGCCTGTAGAAGGGCCTCTCTGGAAGCTAGAATCCCATTTGAAGAAGCCTGGTGATGATCACAGTAGTTTAGGCATAGCGATTCCCACCCACTGCTCTGTGGGGACGTGTCCATTGGCAGGGTGTGTCAGGAACACAGCTGTGTGGCCTTCATGCTTTTACTTGAGTACGTTCTTGCTTAGGCCCATTGTCCAGTTGGCTGGAGCATTTAACAGTCCTTCCTGCCTTCCCTTGAAGAATGATCTGCCTGAAAAGGAGTGTTCTGTTCTATAAGGGTTTTTTTTTTTTAAAGAGAGAGACACAGAGTGAAGAACCCTCAACTGCAAACAGTGTCTGAAGAGCCTAAGCAGATGCCTGCCAGAGGCAAGCTCTTTTCGGTGTGTTTGTGTGTGTGTGTGTGTGTGTGTGTGTGTGTGTGTGTGAGAGAGAGAGAGAGAGAGAGAGAGAGAGAGAGAGAGAGAGAGAGAGGACTCTGGAAGGCTCTGGAAGATAGAGCCCCGAAAGCCGCCAGGGCATCCGCTGTAGAAACTGCCTGTGTGTGGCGCTGCAGTGGTCAAGGGTTAGGAGGCTGCATGCTCTCTGTGAAGCTTGGCCTTGTTGCTGAGGGAACCTGCTGAGAGCACAGCTGAAGCAGCCCCAAGACCAGAGAGCGAGCTTGTTTAGTTTCAAACTTCAAAGTACAAGCTTTTATTACATTTTAATGATCAGAGTCATATTTTATTCATCCAGCTCAAGCTGAGCACCCTGAAGTCAGTAAAACACAAGGTTTCCATTTCACACCTATGCAATCCCTGAAAAGTTTGGAACAGGGAAAAAAAAAATCTGGATTTGGGTATCCCTATTAAAACTGAATAGAGAGGGTCCACTGAGCACTGACATAAATATCTAGGGAAATAGACTCATGAAGCCTCAGAGGGCTCTTGAGGAATTCACAAGTAAGTCACATCTCATTTGCTAGAGAATTACTCTTTCATTAGCCTGCATTCCTGAACCTTGCAATACACCTCCAGAAGAAAAATAATTCTCCTTGAGATTCCTCTCCAACTCGGGAAGTTCTAGAACATTCTGTATTTGTGTTTTACATTTTGGAGGGTGGAGAAAAGGGAGTCATTGCCGTGTTCCACTTTTACATAGAGTGTGGAGAAGACTGAGTGAGACTCTAATTCATTTCATATAAAAGAATTAAGAACATTTAATTTCCTCTGTATCCTATTGCTAGATCCAAGTAGTGATAGAGGCTGATTAGCTTCTATGTCTCTGAAGCGTTTGTACATAAAAGTCATTTTCAAAGAAATAAGTAGGCCTGGGATTAGAGTTTGTTTCAAAGTGACCCCTGCATTTGGAGATTAAGACAACACCAAAGGGCGTGTGTATGTGTGGGGGGAGTGACACTCAGATGTATAATTGATATTCAGTTGGAAAGATTCATCTGAAAATCTACTTTTTGGCAAAATGAGAAGCTGAAGTGTGGCCAGCGTCGACTTTTCTGTCTTTTGGACGTTTTGCACCTCTACTGGAGATCAAAGCATACCTCTGGGAGGAGGCCTCGGGTTAATGCCCTGCTCTAACCATTAGACACCATTGGTTTTCTATGCTCTTCTTTAATTCAGGGTCATTTTCCTGTGTATTTAGCAGGTTCTCTGTAATTATGGAGCAAGTAAATGAATGTGTAGAAGAGAAGGAAACAGGAACAAAATACCTCCTAATTAACAGATAATCCAAAAGCCATTTTCTTGGCTGTTGCAAAGCATGTATGATTATGTGGGTTTTTTCTGCTATAGATTTACTTCCTTAATTACATTTTCCTTGGTTTAATATGAAAAAGCATATTTTTAGTACGTTCATGCTTATTTCGTGAATTTACAATTCTAGAGGGTATTGAATAACAAGAAGACATTTGGAATAAACTAAAGCTATTCTAGTGATAATTGTTAAGTAGATAAATACACTCACTATTGATTTTTCAAAATAATAGAAAAAGCTATTCAGATTTTACACAAACCGTTGGAGCTCCTAAAAGCTAGGACTTTAATAGAAGTGTGACTCCACATCTACAGTTTGTACATTGTTAGTGAAATATTTAAAGCTAATTTTTATAGGTGTCTTAATTCTTGAAAAGCTGTAGACCCAGCAATGGCAGGTGGCAGCTGGTCTCCGACAAAGTGTTTGTTTTCTCCTTTGTAAAATGGATAGAAATAAACTGTTGTAGAACTGAAAGGAAGCGATGCATGTAGAGATATTTGGAGAGCTGGGTCTGGTAACTTCCAACACTACTGGACACTGTGGTTATTGCTACTGTGACCTGCTTTGTAGAAGCCCTGATTCTACTTCCTGTGAAAGTGTCAGAGGATGGGCTCTGCTCTTTGACACGGCCCACATCATTGCTTCACAGACTTTCCACCACCAGAGAGCTCTCATTCTTTGTAGCACGTTAAATGAATTTGCCTTGTTTTTTTTGTTTGTTTGTTTTTATTTTTGTTTTGTTTTTCAAGACAGGGTTTCTCTGTGGCTTTGGAGCCTGTCCTGGAACTACTGGAACTAGCTCTTGTAGACCAGGCTGGTCTCAAACTCACAAAGATCCGCCTGCCTCTGCCTCCCGAGTGCTGGGATTAAAGGCGTGCGCCACAACTGCCCGGCGAATTTGCCTTGTTAAGCAATTAAAAAAAAACCAGTAAAAGGTGTTTAATGATGAATTGGAGCTTTTTTTGGCATACAAACTGTTATAAGAGATTAACATAATTCCAGCTGTTTAGAAAAGTGATGTGCATTTTTCTTTATGAAATATGACTTCCAATAGGCCAAAGAACACAGTTGTTAGTATTAGTAGATATAGCCCATTTCTTCTTCCAAAATTATTGGTTTTGTTTGTTTGTTTGTTTTTAAGACAGGGTTTCATGCAGCCCAGGCTCAATATCCTCAGACTTGGAATAGAGTTGAGATGGCCTGGAACTCCGGATGCTCTAGCCCTTTCCTCCAAGCTCAGTCCCTTTCATTCATGTGCCACCGCAACAGTGTTATGGTTGTGTTTGAAAGCGAATTTATTTCTCCTTTGCATTTCTCTAGAGCATAATACTGGGCAGAAGGAGCTGAGATGATGGCAGTTGAGCGCTGAGACCTGGGGGTGCGGGTGATTCCCAGTGTTAGTGGCAACACTGAGACAGAACAAGATCTTCTGATACCAAGTACCACACCGCACTTTCTCCACTGTTTGCTAGAAAAATGCCTGTGAATAATAAACTGTATTATCCTCTGATGGTTTCATCCATTTCTAAGGGAAAAGTTTATGTCCTTTGTACATAATAAAGATGGGAAGCCATAGCTTAGCTCGGACTTGTCAGTCACACAGGAAGAAACCTTTATAGATACGAATATTTTCAGTGACTTTATTACAGTGATCATTTTAGTATTCTTGTATTAAAGTTGGACAAGTAGGGCTCAGCATTTTAAAGAACTCAGACTGTAAAATCTGAGCCAGGATTCCAAATGAGGTAGCCACGAGTCTGGATTAGTCTGAGACCTCTTTCCTCAGGAATTCACTGGACCACCTCAATAAATCTTATCCACCAAAGACACAGGGACAGTGTTTGGGCTTTTGCACTTTAAATAGTTACCATTTTCTATGTATTGCAAATCTTAGAAATATTCTCCACAGACTGTTTTGAAATACACAATTAATTACTGTCAGCATTACTAAACTATTATTAATTTTTATTGTGTATGCTCTGACTCACATCCATTCATGCATTGCAGGGCTAGGTTTCTAGCTTCCTGGGCCTATAATAAATTAGAATAAGAAACTCCAAGGCTGTTAGAAAGGAGAAAGAGTACATCAAAAGGCAACCATGGTTCCCCTGACTGCACAAGGGAGGCGACAGAAAGCACTAGCGAGTGCTATTAAAAATTCAACCTAAGTGACTTTGGATTACTTACTGCAGACCTAACTTTTGAGAACTTCGAAGATTTTAAAAACCCAAGACTTCCTCTAAGAGGTTGACATTTATAAAGATTCGGTCTATATAAGAAATATGTGCTTACTCAGAATCAGGGCCCGTTCCTTGGACTGAACTGGGTCACGATGAAGAATGGAGAAAGCCTGGACTCAGTACTATTCTGCCAGCTGGAAAATACATTATATTTGAGTCTGGAAAATACATATATTTATGCTCTGTGGGGGAAAAACACAAGGAACACAAATTTAAATCATCTCATGAAATAGTTGAATCAATTATTTGACAAGCCTTTGGAAAACAGATGTGGGAACATTCAAACTTTGGGTTGTCCTATAGCATATACAACTCTCTGAAAGGGTTGTTTTAACCTTGGGCACAGTGGGGAAGCTGAAATACTAGAATAAATAACTCATCCT
The DNA here is from genome assembly GCA_028555095.1 of Dicrostonyx torquatus. Classification (NCBI taxonomy): domain Eukaryota; kingdom Metazoa; phylum Chordata; class Mammalia; order Rodentia; family Cricetidae; genus Dicrostonyx; species Dicrostonyx torquatus. Next base: position 4,932,685 of record JAQHUG010000061.1, on the reverse strand, counting down.
TGATATATCTGTATCAGCTAATTCTACCTCCTTAATGCTTGCCCCCTTCCCTCCTGGCATCATTACAAGGTATAAGAGCATGTGTCTAACCCAGTAGAGATTTGGAAGGACCCACTTAGCTTGTGTACTGATTTGACTGCTCTGAAGAAACCCTGCCCCAGCATGGGAGAGCAGAGAGCTGACCTGCGCATTCCAAAGATGAGCCCAATTATGGTCAGCTGCATAGTTGAAGGTCAAGATTACTTCTCATTTGTCAGAACATGTAGAGCAGGGCTGGAGAGACAGCGTGGCATTTAAGAGCACCTGTTGCTCTTGCAGAAGACTTGGTTTTAATTCACATGGTATCTTATAACATTCATCATATTCTCCAGTCCTGGAGAATCTGTCACCTCTTATCACCTCCACAGGCTTCCGGCGTGCATGTAGGAAAACGCTAATAGAACTAAAATAAATAAACCTAAAAAACTCAACAGCAACAGCAAAACTTGTAGACGTTAAGTGAATAGTTTGTAGAATTTTATTATTTCCTTATCAATTTTTTGCTAATTTAATGCTTGTATAAAATAAAATAAGAAGGCAGTAGGCCGACAGAGAAGATAAATAGGAGGAGGGAAGGAGGAAGAGCAAGAGAAAACAAGGAAAAGAGGATATGAGGGGCCAGTCACCCAGCCACACAGCCAACCATGGAGTAAGAATGAAAGTAAGATACACAGAAGCAAGAACAGGAAAAAGCCCAGAGGCAAACGGTAGATGGTAGAATTTAGTTAAGAAAAGCTGTCTAGAAACAAACCAAACTAAGGTCAGGCATTTATAAGTAATAATAATCCTCCGTGTGTGTGATTTATTGGGAACTGGGTGGCAGCCCCGCTTCCAAAGAATCAAAAGAGTAATAAAACCAACAACAGCATTTTGGCATTCCGACGTGGGGCTAGAGTAAAAGGAAAATCAACTACACTACTCCACATGAAAGAATTGCTTGGTACAGGCTGCTTAAAATCCCATGGCTGGGATGTCATAGACCCTAGAGTAGAGCTTGCTGTTTTTATTTTCTCAAATTCCTACCTATCCATCTTTATTTTAAACCAGTAGGTGTAGGTTGATATTAACCTGGGTCAGAGAAGCATCTTTCTTCTTTGGACATCAGTCAGTAACTCATAATCAGTCAAGGATAATAAGTGACTATAAGTGCTCAGCCCTAAACAGAATATTATTGTCAACTCCCCTGAGTCACACACCCACCAAGGTCCAGGGAACATGGTAGAAGAAGAATCAGAAAGAATGTAAGAACTGCCTGCCATCCCCATCTACCCTTTCTTGTGCCTTGCTGTTGGCTATTCAGCTCTTTGTTAGATCATCAGGTGTTTTAGACAGGCCAAGAGTCACAGCTTCACAGAGCTAAACAAATGCAACATAAACATCTTTACATCGTTAAACAAATGTTCCACAGAATAAACAAATGCAACACATCTTAAAATAACATTCCATAGCAGAGTAGGCCACAAATACAATGTGAAATTGGGTGGTTGCCCATAAGTAGCTATACCACTATTGCCCTGGAGGACCCATCTTGCCTGGAAGGTCAGTGTTGTAGCATATGGGATCCAGTGCTGGGTAAGACCACTGTTGTCTTTTCTCCCCCAGTAGCCTACATAGCATCTACTGGCATTATAAAAGCTAGCCCACAGGGTGGAAGTTTCCTGGTGGGCATGAGATTGATTGCTCTATTTCTTCTTGCCAAAGTGGTTTGTGTCATCCACAATTGAGTGTTACCATGCAGTTATGATGGGCAACCAAGGAAAATGGCCTTGTTATTTTAGAGTTCTCTACCTCTAAAATGGCTACCTTGATCAACAGCTTATACAGAGGTATTCCATGCTCATCATTGGAATTTTTATTTAATAATTCATTTCTCCTATGGGTATCATGGTTCACCCATGTAGGGAACCTGTCTTCAAACTTGTTCTTTAAAAAATATATTTTGATATTGTCTTAATAACTAGTGGATTTCCAAAAGTTTAGTGACTTCTCCATTACATCCTCTCATTTCCCACTGAGCTGCTCCCCTCTATCCTCTCCTCATCCACTCACTCCTCCTCCATCTCCATTCAGAAAGGGGCAGGCCTGCCAAGGGCATCATCAAAGCATGACACATCAAGCTGAGGCAGGAGCAAGCTCCTCCCCCTGCATCCAGGCAACCCAGCACCACATCTCTGTGCTTGTCTAACCTGTAACCTACTCTCCCTCATTCCTTAGTGTCCCTCTCCTCCCATCACTCCCTTCTGATTCCCTAGTTTTCACTTGTACTCCAAGCCAAAACCATAAAACCAAGTATCTGAAGCTACTTCAGTATCAAAATGCACACAAGGCATTTTGTTTCTGGGCCTGAGGTCCCTCACTAATAATTTTCTCCAGGCTGATACCTTTACCTGTAAATTTCATTTCTTTTTTTTTCTTTAGAGCTGAGTAGTATTCCATTGTGCATATGCACCAAATGTATCTTATCATTTGTTGGCAACCGTCTAGGTTGATTCTGTTTCCTAACTGTTGTGAATGGAGCAGCAATAAGCATGGACTTGTAAGTGTCTCTGTAGCAGGGCATAAAGTCCTTTGGGCTAGTAGGGAAGAGCTGGGTCACAGGGTAGTTCTTTTATTCTAGGTCTTTTTTTTTTTTTGAGAAACCTTTGTACTAATTCCAAAGTTCTGCACTAGTTTGCATGCCCACCAACAGTATACGAGAGTTCTCCCTTTGCCACATCAACACCAACATTTGAATTTCCAGTTCCATCTATTTCCCTGCAAATATAAATGTATTCGTATTCCTGATGTTGGCCATTCTGATTGGAGTCTTAAAGAAGCTTAAATCTACATTTCCCTGATGGCTAAGCACGTGGAGCACTTTTTAAGGGGTTTCCAAGCCATTTACAGCTATTTTTTTTCCTGTTCAGTTCCATTGCCCATTTTTAAATTGATCATTTCTTTTCTTTCTTTCTTTTTTTAAAAATTTAAGTAACTTTATTTTATGTGCATTGGTGTAAATGGGGTCAGATCCTCTGGAACTGGAGTTACAGATAGTTGTGAGCTGCCATGTGGATGCTGGGAATCGAACCTGGGTCCTCTGGAAGAGCAGCCAGTGCTGTCAACCACTGAGCCATCTCTTCAGCCCTGATTGTTTATTTCTTTAATGTTTAGAGTTTTGAGTTCTTTGTATAATTAAACATGAATCTCTATTGGATTAATTAATAGCAGTGATTATCTTGTGTTCTGTGGGCTGCCTCACCTAGGGCTGGAAAGGTTCCTTTGCTGGACAGAAGCGTTTTAGCTTCGTGAGATTCTCAGCTGTCAACTGCCGGTCTTGTTCTCTGAACCACCAGTAATATTTAGAGCAGTGGTTCTCGAGCTTCCCAAAGCTGTGACCCTTTGATACAGTTCCTCATGTTGTGAAGACCACAGTCATAAAATTACTTACGTTGTTACTTCATAACTGTAATTTTGCTACTGCTATGAATCATAATGTAAATATTTTTGGAGGTTGGCCAAACGGGGTGCAGCCCACAGGTTGAGAACTGCTCCTTTAGCACTTTGTAGTATCAGGTCTTAGGTTGAAGCCCTTAATCCACTGGAGATGAGTTTAGAACAGGGTGGAAGATAAGGGTCACGGTTAATTTTAATATTTGCTGATCTAGAGCTTTCCCAGCATCATTTTTCTGAAGATGCTGAATTAGGAGTTTTTAGTGGCATCTTTAGGGTCTCATGGATGTCAGAGTACCATCTGCACAAAGGAAGACTTTCATTTCTTTTTCTGTTTGTATCCTTTTCATTTTTTCTCTTGATTTACTGTTCTACCGAAGCATTCCAGAACTATATGAAATAGCAGTGGGGAGAGGTGGCACCCTCCTCTCTTGTCGTCTTCCTAATCTTAGTGAGAATGTTTTGAGTTTTTTCCATCTGGCATGCTGTTGGCCGGAGGTTCGTTGTATAAATGCTATGCTATGTTGAGGTACGTTCTCTCTGCTCCTTGACTTTTCATGTTTTATCATGAAGGATGCCTGCGAAGTTTTGGCAAAAGGACAGAAGAATGTCCATGCCACCCTGAAGAAAGCTGTGTATCCAGAACCCAAGACAGAGAATCCTGTCACGTAATGTCTAGTCAGTTCTGCTTCATTATAGAGCTAACTAGTCCTCTGATTTTCTAACATCAGCCTTAGTTTTCTATCTTTCAAAATCTGTATGAATTAAATCATGTTACGCAATGTGTACTTTTTTTTTTGGAAGCCTGACTTAATTTTGTGGCATAGAGTCTCTCATGTTTCCTTTAGAATATTTAAAAATTTTACAATAGTGTTCTATCTTAGTTTAATGTGTATATGTATGAGATATGACTCAATGTTGTAGATATTTTTCTACAAAATCTTTTAGTAGTATTTATGGAAAATGATTTTATTTCTCTCAGCATCTTTGTACAAAATTAGTTGTTAATATGAGGGGCTGTTTTAGATCTTTCTCCACAATTCCTAGTTCATATATACAAGAGTCCTGCTAGATATCGCCAATTGGTGTCTAACAGACATCTCAAACTAAATAGGGATCTACACTAAATTTCTTCTTTTCCATCAGAATTCTTTCACACGTAGTCTTTCCATATTTGCTTCCATAATTCCATTCTTCTGATTGTTCCAACCAAGAATCTTGGCATTGCAAACACCCTCCCTTGTACCTGGCACCACTAGTGTCAGCAAGATTCTCTTCAAAATCTGTCTGGAGCCCAAGCCTCTCCTCCTCTACCCTCTCTGCCTGCATTTGTGCTCTGGTTCCTGGTCTCATCTTGCTCCCAAGGTTACTTCAACACCTTAAGTCAACTTAAGACAACTTAAGTCAAACCGTTCTAATGCTCAAGTCAATTCGTGGCTTTTCCTCTAGAAGAAAAGTCAAAGTCTTGAAAGAAGCCTGAGTATCCTACAAACCCTCTCTGGAAGCATCTCTTACATGTCCCTTCTCCTCTGACTCAAAGGAAGCACCCCATGTCCCAGTGGTGTCCCTGTGCAGCAGGTGAAGACCCACCACACGGCCTCAATAGCTGCTGTCTTCTTGCTGGATATGATTTCCCCCAATTAAAAGTTATTTCCTCCCTCATTTCCTTCACGCCATTGTTGGGACTTTTTCTAATTTGCACTTAAGGTCTCTCTTGAGAGAGGTCATTAACAAGATGATCTCTCTCTAGGAGTCAGAGGTAGGGGTGTGTCACCTGATGAACAGAGAGGAAGTTCAAATAAAAACACAGAAAACATGGGCTAGGGAGATGGCTCTGCCATAAAAGCCTGAGGGCCTGAGTTCAGATCCCCAGCACCTCTGTGAAAAGCCAAGGACACCTGGGGCCTTGGTTCAGGTAGGGGATCAGGGAAAGAAAGGTTAGGTTGCTGGGGCTGGTTGCCAGGCTAGCCAAAAAGCAGTGAGCTTCAGTTTCAATGAGCGACCCTGTGTCAAGTGAATTAGGCAGATGGGGGCCACCTCAAGTCTTTTTCTGTCCCCTGTATGCACACAGGTATGAACGTCTGCACATACTTGCATATACAACACAAGTACATAGAATGAAAAAAATGTATTACTTGCAGCTCCAGAGAGGTTAGGGGTCCTGACAGGAGCCTGACTGGGAGTCTAAAGGCATGTGGCACAACTCAGTTCCCAAAAGAGAGAGAGAGAAAGGAAAAGCAAACAAACAAACACCGTACGAATAATTATTTCATTAAAGTCCAGAGGTTGTTAACCTCTAGGCTTTCCTTTGGAGGATGTGGATTGACTGACTTAAAGAAAACGAATGTGGAAGGGAAGCTTTGTGACTCTGATGTCAGCCATTAACTCTTATTCCTGCTGCCAGTTATGGGGTATGCTGGGCTAGACCAGTGGAATGGAGACTGAGCAGGCGCTATCTGAACTGATGGCCCATGAAAAGGCAATTTTAACCGGGCCAAAGGTGAGTGGATATGAACAGGTTTCAAGCAACTTAATGTTTTGTCTAAAGCTGGATGGTAAAGTGGTTCACTGTCTTGAATAAACTACAGTCAGCAAGTAGCGTATCACCTGGGAGCTTGCCTGACCCACTTACAAGTACAGTTTCCTGCACTCTTATCATCTTTAATAACTTAAAAGAAACTTTTTTGGCTTATTAAGCACAAATTCCTCCCAAAATGTAAGTCCAGTGAGAACCGGGCTTTTGTGTTTTATGGCCTGTAATTTACTCGCCAGTGAGGATAATTTCTGAAACATGGTAACATCCTGTAGCTACATGAAGCGATCAGGCATTGGAGACAGGGCTCAGTGGTTTAGAGTACTTGCTGCTCTTGCAGAGGACTTGGATTTGGTTCCCGGCACTCAGCAGCTCACAGCAGACTGTAACTCTAGTTCAAGGGGATTTAAAGTTCTCTTCTGACCTCTGTGGGCATGAGACACACACTTGGTTCACATATGCTTATTTAGGCAAAACACTCATACACACACACAACCCCCAGGAGCATGACAATGAAAATCAGCTTGTGACTGGATTTCTCAGGCTCAATGTCATGCTCCTGAGGTGATGTGTGTGTGTGTGTGTGTGTGTGTGTGTGTGTGTGTAGGTATGTGTTTATGCATGCTTGTAAGTATGTATGGTCTTAGCTCATGATCTCTGTCAGATCATTTAACCTCTTGGGAATCCTCAAATCTACTAACTCAGACATGTAGAAAATCACAATGCCTTATTTTGCCTCATATTATCATCCCGGGAATTAAATGAGGTCACATTTGCAAAGTGCTAGACATGTACAGCACGGATGACATCAAAGGAGCTGCACAAACTTGAACATGTGTTGGGTCCCCTTAGGTATACTGTTGCTTGGCAGTATCATGTGTTTTGTAAGTGTAAAGCCCATTCTTGTGCTAAAATTTCTTATTTTATTTTTTGTTAGTTGAAAATATTGCTAAATGTGTCCTTTGTATTTGTCCTCTTCTTAGTTAGCTACCATTTGATCAGCTCTGCTGGGTACAAAGCACAAAAGACTCTAGAGAAAAGATGTGCATTCTCGTATGTCTCTGGAATCTGAGTTGCTGTATACCCCCCCAAAAAAATAAATACAAAGATGACCAAGGTGACACTGGCCTGTATATGAATCTCAAAACAGTGATATCAAATTTCCCTCAACCCTGTGCCAAGTCAGAATTTGACAGCCTAAGACTGTTAAGGCTATTGTTAAAGCGCTCATGTTCTCCAACAAACTTAGCCTCAAGTCATAACTCCTAGAAACAAACATCAGCTTACAGCGAGAGCTTCATGGCAGTTCTTCAGGCCATCTGCCACTCCAGAGAGACATCCCTTTGGCATTCTGAAATCAAGAGGAAGATTAATTTCCATCCAGGCTTGCATACAATTGAGCAAAAGGATGTTGAGTTTCAGAAAGGGGAGAAAAAAGAAGAGGAAGAGGAAGAAGAAGAAGAAAGTGGTTCTGAACTAGCTAGGGAAACCATCCTCAGCCTCCATCACAGGCCCACATAAACAAAGACATTCTCCTTCAGTGTAAAAACAGTTTCTGAAGTTGCATGCCTCTGTGTGGTACCTGATGGTATGTTCTGATCTTTGATGCTTGAGTGACTTCGCCCATTGGGATAGTTTGTCTTGCTTCAGAATCTCCAATACTGCACTCACTCAATAAGAACAGAAACCTCTTTGGAGATTTCATCAACTTTGGATATCTCTGGTGTCTTCCCAAAGCCCCAGAAATGGGCTCCGACTTATTTCTGTGGAAGGATAACACTAGGTTAGCATTTTCCACCAGTCTTTCCACCCCTCCTCCTGTCCATGTGCATTGCTGAAACTCAGTTCCTGTGCATGGTGCTGCTTTTATTGGACTTTTGTTAGTCACTGAAGCTGGTTTGGTCTTAGGTCCTGGCTGCTCACAGCCATTCATCCCACCATACACACTTTCTGTTAGGCACTGTTTGCAGCGCATGCAGAGGATCCTGTCCAAGGCAGTCAGAGGGCAACAAAAGGACACTGGGTCTGATCTACATAGCCCAGGAGCACTGGAATGCAGAGAAGGGGCCTGAGTAGGGTGGTGGTGTGCAGGGGAAGAAGATTCAGTGGAGCTGAGAATGGACTTCTGGGCACTCAGTAGCTGGAAGGGGGCATTTTAGGTTTGATGAAATAGGAGACACTCACTGGAATGTTGGTACAAGAGAGTGAAAAAATGAAGCAATACCTCACAAAGATTCGTTTGGCCATTAAAGCATGTCAAATTAATCCGAGGCAGGGAGAATGCATTTAGCAAGGTTTCATGGCAGCAAAAGAACAAACATCCATGAGCTAGGTTTATGGGAATGAACAGAAAAATGTAAAACTGGGGCACTAAGCTGGCCTAGCAGGTAAAAGTGCTTGCTGCCAAGCCTAAGGATCTGAGTTCAATCCCTGGGTCCCACATCTATGGTGGAAGGAGAGAACCAGCACCCACACATGCACCCAGAAACACAATAGATAAATAAAATGTAACGCGAACATTTTCAAAAGGAAGAGGCAAGTTCAAGAGATTCGTTAAAGGAGCAATAAGTGATGGCAACGGGCAGACATACATGCTTAAGAACTGGGGGAGAGTGGCTGGAAATCTATAGATTTATATTTGGGTTTATACTGAACTCTTAATCATGAACGAACCACACATACACATGTTTAACAGCGCTTTTGTTTTCTGGTCATCAATAGCTATGTTGTGAACACAACTTAGTTTATGAATACCCAAAGCCCACAGTGTTCAAGAACAAGCTAATATATTTTCACTACATGCCCGGGCCGGTTAGTGGTGATCTTAAAGTGTAAGGATGATTTGAGTAGAGATGTCAATGAGCCTTAAGAATTAAAGATACTAAATGATTTTTTAAAATGCCTCTTCAGCACGCACGCTCATGAGATGACTTGCTTGTCCCGGCTTGTCTGGGAAAAATGTATGGTGGGCCATTAACAAAGAATGTGAATTTATTATGGTTCTGGCATAGAGAGAGGGTAGATTGGAAAGTCTTACTGTATGTCTGCAAGAAGTAGGGTTTGGTTAGAGGAAGAGTGGTATCTGTCGTCTATGACAGACAAAGCAGCTGTCGGGAAGTCAGGTGGGCCTGGGCACAAACCTCATTGATGCTCTTGAGTGGCTGCCTGATTTGTGCGCACGTACTTTCCCTGGGAGGTGGTCGACTTTCTGTTTTCAAAGGAGCTAGAGCCGTACATAATTCATGAGGCTGTTTGCAATAATTAAGCGAGTTAATGTGGCATAATGACAGATATATGTGAGGTGCTCAGTAGATGCCAGCTCTGCTCTGTACAAAGCTTCAAAAGATTCATTCGCTTGGCCGAATACGGGAAGGTTTATCTTGAAACCTAGGGGGCCTAGTGCGGGATTAACTTCAGAGAAATGTGTATGCGGCCGATGCTGTCTAAATCTTTTCAGGCCACTGTAGGTCACTGGTTCTAGTAGACAAAGAAGTATAGAGGCAGGTGAGAAAGGCCACTCTCTACTCTTAAAGTGGGAAGTTAATTGTCACAATTACTTTTATTGCCATGGTAGTACATCACGACAAGGAGAAAGAGTTTATTGGCACTTGCGGTTTCAGAGGGCGAGAGTCCATGACCATCACGGCAGGGAGTATGGCAGCAGACAGGCATAGCTCTGGAGCAGTAGCTGAGAGCTCACATGCTGACCCATAAGCGTGAGGCAGAGAGATGGATGGGAAGGGTGGGGGCTTTTTGAAATCCTAGTTGTATACTTTCTCCAACAAGGCCTGGCCTTCTGATCCTTCCCAGATAGTTCCATCAACTGGTGATTGAGAATTCCAATATCCCAATCAGCCTATGAGGGCCATTCTCATTCAATCACTACACTAACCAAGGAGATCAACCAAAGAAAGAAACTGTATTTTATTTATTTTCATTTTTGAAGGAAAGTTGTCATACCAGTGAACAGGTGGAAGGGTGAACAATACAAAGATAAAGAAGGAGGCAAATCCTGATGATGAGGCCAGAAATCTGGAGCTTCCAGGAGAAGTGAGCACTCAAACATCAAGGCCAACAAATGCACAGCCTCTGGCTTAGTCTGGAGACTCAAATGTTCTCAAGGAAGGGACAGATCCTCAGTGTGGCGGTGGCGCGAACGGCCGTGGCTTTTGCTGCATAGGAAATGTTATTTAATATTCTAGAGAATTTTATTAAGAAATTTAATCTAAGTTTGATGGAAGAAAAAGGACAAATGATTAATAATCAAACTGAAGAATGAAAAAAAGGAACAAAAGTTTGAATAAAGGAAGAAAAACGAGGCAGACATTTATTTATGGAAACCTGGCTACATTATGGCCCTCAACCCCAATTGAGCAGTTCTAGGAATAGCAATTCGTGAAGCAATGTACTGGGTTTTTTATTTTTTATTACTTTATAAATAATACCATTCAAAATTTCCACTTCCTCCCCTCCTCCTACTTCCTTCCCACTCCCCCACTCACCCTCCCAGCTTCCCCTCCAGTCCTAAGAGAGGGCAGGGTACCCTGCCCTGTGGGAAGTCCAAGGCCCTCCCCCCTCCATCCAGGAGTCAGAAGGTATGCATCCAAATAGACTAGGATCCCCAAAAGCCAATACATGCAGTAGAGACAAATCCCAGTGCCATTATCATTGGCTTCTCAGTCTGCCCCAATTGTCAGCCACATTCAGAGGGTCCAGTTTGATCCCACGCTCGTTCAGTCCCAGACCAGCTGGATTTGGTGAGCTCCCATTAGATGAGGCACACTGTCTCAGTGAGTGAACCAACCCCTCGTGGTCATGATTCCTAAGCAATGTACTGTTATTCACTAAACCAACACCTTTCTTTCTGTGTATATTATGGATGTATACATACTGGCAAAATGCTATAGAAGAATTTCTTGCCAGAACAGAATGAGTTTCACCTCAAAGCGAGGACCAAAAATGAGGCAACTAGCTTAGACATGTATGTGTAAATTGTGTCATTTGATTCATGCATGGATCCGGTTTGAGAGGAAGAAAGAAGCACTGGATGACCTTGAGGAGTTTGCAGAACATGGAGGAAGCAGAGCGTGAAAGGGCTAGGGAGAGCATGAAGCTATCTAAGGAGCAGCTCTTCACTTTGTTCAGATGGAGGGAGGGTGTCAGTGTGAGGTCCTGAAGATGCAGGTGTGAGCCAAGGAACCTGGAAAGATGCTCTAGGAAGGTTTTGTGACTCTTAGAGCAACCGTGTTCTTTTTGAGACAGGAGACCATTCTCTTCTCTATTATCTGTGCCCAGGTGATCTCTGCATAGTTTTAGAAACTATGAATCTGCAGATATGCGATGCTATGAGGTAGAGGAATATCCAGTTCTCTATAATTTGAGTCATACTCTTTATAATGTGGACTATAAGATGGGGGGTGTCTTAAGAAGTCTCCCCAGCTATGAGGCCTGCCTCATGCTTCGAGTCTATAGATTTTTAAAAAATTTTTTTGTCTACTTCAAACTAAAAAATTGGTTAAGAGGACCACTGTCTAGACACATGTTGATGGCTTTGTCCACAAATGCAGGGTCACATCTGTGGCCGTTGAGTCTGTGCTGCTGCTGCGGCTCCTTTAAAGCACAAGGAATTCATATGTGGAAAACACTAAGCAGTTAATCTCAGTTAGGCCCAGTGAACACAGAGGGAAAGGAGGTCAGTATCCGAGCAGCACTTGCCAACCTCGGTGCCCTTGCTGTTTATCTCACCAGGCAAGCAGTCCTTTGCTGTTTCATGAGCTGACCCATGTAAGTTCTTACCTTTGAATGGATGAGAGCTGGTAAGTGAGCCACAGGTATCCCTGTCTTAGGTAAAAAAAAGTTGACCTGGGCAGTCTATGTCAATCTGTTGCCCACAACATTTATGGATGCTAACGTGGCCTAAGACCACCCTCATGAGAACTTGCTAGAATCATTTTATGGATCCTCTCAGAGACAGCCAGAGATGAACAGCTTTCACGACAATGAATCACCCATGTCTGGATTACACATCCACAAGGCAGGCCAGGGAAAGATTTGGCATGAGAACCAAACAGTGTACCTTTCAAGAGCAGTGCTGCGCGTACCCAAATTCCAGGAGATGTGATGGCTTGTTCATGTGTCACGTGAGTGGTCATGTTTGCTCTTCCCCACCGTTACCTATGCCATATGCAAATTCTTTGCAGGAGGGGAGAGCCTCCTTGCTATGTGGGGTGGTACTTTTCCTGTCATCAGTTACTAAAACCACTCACTGGGCAGGGCGGGGGGGGGGGGCTAGGGCTGCTAAGATCAGTGAGGAATCCCTGTCCCCAGGCAGACGGACCTGCAGCTTTGTTTGAGCTGACCGTCACTGCTTCTGCCACAGGACAGTAACTCTTCCCCGAAGGCAGACAGCGCTCAGGTAATTTCAGAGAGGGAAAAGGAGCAGAATTATAGGTTGTCTGGGAAGGGCTGAAAGATTAGCCTTGTGGGGAGAAAAAGTGAAATGAATCATGTCGAAGGGTAGCTACTTCTGAAGGTCAAAGTTGAAGAGTCTGTAACCAGTAGTTTTCTTTGCCTTGTTGCTGGGATAATTCATGTTCCTGGGTCTTAGATTAATTGATGATAAGGGATTACATATGCAACATATGAAATCATTTCAAAAAAGAGACATTAATTCAAAATTCTACCTATCAGTGACTGAAAAGATCCATAGACTGACTACAAATGACCTAACTTCTCTTTTCTGAAGTAATTTCTTTTATAATTTTTTTTTCATCTACACAGATACAATGGATTTGTTCTAGAACAAGAGTGGTGCACTGAGTCACAAAAGTGAATTTGCGTGCAGCAAAAGGGACAAGAGCCATGGAGTAGCACTGTGGTAGAGCTGAGCTTCCTTCCCCTCCTCTGCTGGCAACTACATTCGTATACACTTTAACGCTGTGGGTTAAGACCCTACAGAAGACCTGGAAAGAAATGAGATTCTCTTGATCCTACTGTCTGAGAAGGTGGCTGGAGACACAACCCCGGAAGTGAAGGGGTAGGGACAAATGTCAGGTGCTATCCTTGTGTACACATGGGTAGCTGAGTTCGGTGGGAGTTAAGGCCATTTTTCTCCTCAGCAGCAAAAATATTCTGGCTGCTGCCGCGCATAAACGCCTGTCTGTCTGCGCTCTGTGCGCTACCATTCAGTTACCGAGCTGCTTCGGGCTAGGGGCTGGAGGTTGAAACATATGAACTCACGGAGACAGGGGGACAACATAGACAGAAACTGACAGACAGCACACAGACCTCTAGTAAAGGGTAAGAAGCCTTTATTAAGTAGCATCATGGAGGCCCATATACACAATAGACAGGTGGGCCAACAGGTGAAAACCTTATCCTCTGATCCTCAAGGCAAGGCAACTCATGCTCGTGAAGCAGAGCTGGTAAACAATTTTGACACAGCTTTCAATAACTCGAATCAGAGGAAAAGATCTCTAGCAGGGAAGAGCAGCTGGAGACCAGGACTCCAAATGGTCCCAACAGGCTGCATTTTTAACAGTCTACTCGGACTGATATTAGATCTCTCTGCTTCTTTAGAAACATTATGTTTGATGCTGAGAATATAAATATTTTTGTCAGATCAGAAGAGAGATTTTTTTTCTGCCCTCTTCCAATAGTGTGGGTATTTAGATCTTTAACTAGAATCTTACGGAGTTATACTGGGAGGGTGGAGTTTACACTGATACTTGGTAGTGGGGAGCTGAAAATGTGAATCTCGTAGATATTACACACAGAACTCTGAAAATACCAGTTTGATCTGGTAAAAATGAAAGCATGACACAAGAAGGTGTTGGTGACTGCCTGAGCAACTCAGACATTATTCATTATTTCGAGGTGCTTACTGGATATCAGCTTAACTGAGAAAGAGCGACTTCTTTATGGGCAGCTGGCCTTGGACCCCTTTAGCAACAGGACCTTCCTCCTCGCCCGGTAGTCACAATGGTCCTGCCAGTTTCGCTAGATCTGGACAATAAACTTGTTAACTGACTTAGATTCTCCGCTGCCTTTCAGCTTCCTATGGAAAAGTGCAGCGGGGAGGAGTGTCCTCTTCTGACTCCCTGTGCTGCTGCTGCGGCTCCTTTAAAGCACAAACAATGGACGCAACCGCAACGTATGACTTTGCCCATGGTCAGACAAGTGGATGCTGCATCAACCCTGGGTTCTAATGCAATTCCTGTGGTCCCTGTGAGGGACCTGGAGGTCTGATGTGCCATCACCAACAACAGACAGATGGAATTGGAAGAAGTTATTCAGATAAAATGGAAGGAAAGCAAAATAACAAAACCAATAAACTCCTGAAACCAAAATACTGACTCTGCATGAAACAAGGCCAAAATCCAAATACAAATAGCATAAATCAGACCTTCTATCACAGATAATTTCATCAGCTATTTGAGGGGAAATAACTTACATTTTAACTTCCTACAGCATTGCTATGTTACCTGAGTTCTTGGCATTCCTTATCCCATAGTTGGCTGAACACGAGCCCTCTAGTATCTCCATCTTGAGGGCTAGTGGCCAGGGCACAATTTATTGAGAGTTGTATAGCAAAGTCCCTACTTCCTTACGGGAAGATCCTCTCAGGGAAGATCGCCTCACAGTCATCCAACCCGCTAGAACGAAACAGCCAGATGGTCCCAGTGGCCTCAGCCCACCTACAGGTTCAAGCCGTGTGTTCACACATCCATTGGGCAGAACCTGGTAGCAAAGTTGTGTCAGCTAGCACTCTACCTTATTCTAAGTCTTATTTCAGCTTATTATAAACATCTTCAATGAGTCTTACAGATCTCTGCCTCTGAGAGACTGGATTAGCTGGCAGGTTATATTTGTTGGAAGCTCACAGAGTTAAGGTCTCTTTGCTTATGAGACTTGATTACCCATACATACCTTCTGTGTGTGCAGCCTGAAGCCTCATGCCAGGCATAGAAAGGTGTTTAAATAAATCATTTGATAACATGATTATTGAAGATTAAAAAGTAATTAAAATGACTGCCATGACAATCATTGCATCAACAACGCGGAAGAGAGCCTGCTTCTTAAAGGCATAGAATTGTGTGGCAAGGACTTAGAGCCACCTGGTGTTCTGAGGTTTGGGTAAATGGGTAAGCTGTCTTTCTCCCAGACTGGGGGTTAATCTCATTTGGCTGCATGTGGGTCTTTAATTACGGCGAGCCTGTTCAATGCACTCAACAGCCTCACCCCCTGCTCATTTCCATTAATTTTGAAGTTGTAACCCAAGACTGGAGCTCTTTCAATGCAACCCCAAGGTTACTTGAGTTTCCCATTTGTATTTCAGTAAATAATTGTGATTAGTAATTTCCCTATGGAACCCTTAGAGTGCGGCAATTACGGGGACTGGCTTGGTTCTTTCATGCATATTCAAAATTAGAAATAAGCACGCACGACACAGGGAATGGCCATTTCCGAGATATGTCTGTGCCCGCCAACAGCCCAGTGCTCTCTGCCTCCTCAACATTCCCACTGCCGCTTTAAGCTGCACAAACTTGGGAAGGCACTAGAGTACACTCCTCAGCTCCAGAGAAAGCATTCTTCTAGGGTCCCCTGCTAAGATGGAGGAATACATTTTTCTGAATATGAAAGCTAATGCTTGATATAATGATTTTATTGAAGACTATTTTGAATGAAAACTATGTTGCTATTCCTAAGGTAAACTATGCTGCAGTGTGCTAGGAGACACGCTTCAGTTTGGAAATGAATGGAATACACTGTTTTGTCTGAGTACCCACTTAGAAGAACACTCACGCTCGCAACAGCTTTCGGGAAAGGCAATCATAATTGATAATGATGTACTGTTTGGTTCTCCTAAAACCAAGCCCTCTGAGAGGAAAACACCGTTTTCTGAGAAATCAATGGGCATTAATTTTACAGAACCACAAGTCAAACTTTGCAAGTGGAAAGAAATAAAAATCTTCATACATCATTGTCATAGAAGAAGCACGGTCAGTGTTTAATTATGTAGCCTCTTTTTACCCCCTCAGAGAAATTCTAGAAGGTTCTGTGTTTTGGATTACAAATGGCACTGTACAGTCTTATCATGCCTAAAGTATAAACTGGTGCTATCCCCTCTGATAATTTAAGAAATAGCAAAACGTGGTCGAGGGGACGACATAGGCAGTAAAGTAGGAAGGGTCTGGATTTCCTAATTAAAAAAAAAACTGTCAAATATTCACTGTACAATTTAATAACCACGAGACATTGAGCAAGCCTTTTAATATCCATGAACTTCAATTTCCTGATTTATCAAATAGGGATTCCAATATTTTACTCAGGTCACGGGGTTACCGGGAGGAAGATGAAATATTTATGGCCGTGCATATGGCTTTGATGACAAACATATCACTTCTTGGCATGTTACCTCCCTTTGTCCATTTTCCATGAATATCAGATTTACTCTGATTAACTCTTTAGGGCTAGCAGAGGGAAGATATCTCTCTGAACTAGGAGCCATAAGTGAAGTCATGTAAACTTCATATCAAAATACACACCAACCACTGGCGGAAACTGAGAGGTTTTCATTTTGTTTACACCCTAAAAGCAGTCCAGAATTAACGTTCTCTAAAGCTAAATAGCTTGTGTTGAGACATGCTGCACCTTTCACTCCCACCAGAGAGTCACATTGCATGTCTTTGTAGAGTAATCGGCGTTTGTTTCCCGCTTGTGATCGGCCCTCTGTTTATTTGTACACACTGGCAGTTAGATGTCTGCCCACTACTACACATCCCTAGTGCCCTAGTGCTTGACTCACCATGGCTTTCAGTGACTATTGTTGGCAAGAAAAAAAGTACTGTAAACATACTACAGCTTTGAAAATTCCTGAAATAACGAGACCTATTTTACATGCCAGTTCCGGGTTTCTTAAGTGACTTTAAAGTAGAAACTTGTCCCCTGGAGCTGCCTCGTGAAGCTTCCCACCTGGAGTACATCACGGGAAATGCTATGTTAGCCAAAAGACAGAGAAACAGAGGTTAGAATTTTTATCTTGCTGTAGGTGGTGGCTGCATGAGCCATTACCTCGTTAGCTTCCCCCAGGCCCTTCTCTTCTCTTCTCCATCCAGACTGTAATAAGTACCATTATGCAGAGACATCTTCACCTCCTGGTTGCTGGTTGCATTTGGAGAAGGTGAGGTGATGCAAACCGAGAGACAGAAGGCATGGGCTGCCTTTCCTACCTCTGCTTTGATGCCTATGGCACTCCAGTGTGGCTGTATGCTTCCACGGTGACTACCCTTCTACTCTTTCAGCTCTCAAACCAGCATTGTCCCCTCTCGTCCCCCATCAGGTCTTACTTAACATAGTCCTGAGATCCTCAGCCTTTTCTGGATGTTTCTTAGACCACCGCAAACAGTCTGCCAAGACTCCTTCTGTATCAGCCTCTCTAGGAGCTCCATGGAAACACGCCTGCTGTGAGCCTTCCGATTACCTTTTCCATGATTCTCAACCAAAGATGTACACTCAGCAGGAAATGGTGGCCAAAGCCTCATTTCTGGCTTTTATGTTTTGATTGAAGTTTTGCGAACTCCCCAAATTTCAGCCACATCTATGCCGGATCATAAACAAAATTAGACCTCAGACGCAAAGCAAAGCGTTCTTATGAGCATGCACTTTCCTGACTCACGATGGAGAAGTGATCCATGTACCAGATAGTTTTAATCTATTCTTGAGACAAGACTGAAAGAGAATATGAACTTACTCCCCAGAGTCATCAATCCACATCTTAATGTGGTTCTGGCCATGGTGCATTCTCATTGCACATTAATTCAATTCATGCATTCATTTAGGTGATGGCCACAGCTGCTGAAGGGAGATGGGGTGGAGGCACCCAGCCATTAGCTTCAGGCTAAAGACCATCTAGCATGCCTGTGAAGAAATGTAATGAAGGATACGTCTATGAAAAGAAAGCGCCAATCCCCAGGTGTAATGCTCAGCCTCTTCCTGTGGTCTGCAGAGCAGGCTAATATAGTTACTATTTATTTTTAGAGGCCTAGCAACAGTTAGGATCTTTGTAAGGGTGCAGAATAATGTCTAATATTGCACAACAGCGCATGTCCTGTGGGATGATTACGGTATTGTATGCATGCATTATTTTTAAAGCAGCTTTAGCAGTTTCTCCGCTTTAAAAACCAATGCACATACAGAAAACAATGTGAACTGAAACTCCCTAAGATCTGTGGCTAGGGAAGTTACCATTTTGATGTGATAAAGCTCTCGATGCCTTGTAGAGGCTCCCAGGGAAGCTCTTGGGAAATAAGAAAGACACAACAAGGGGAACAACAGACATAGGCTTGACCTTGCAAACAAGTCTCCAAGCTGGTCAGGTAACAATGGGCTAGGCTCATCTCAGGGAGCCCCCAATACCATCAATAAAAATCCTTGAGAACTGGTTAGAGCTGCTCTTTCCCATCAAAGATTTTGAGAGGAGGAAAGCCAACCTTTGGTTTTGGGTTTTTGCTCTTTCCTTCATTCTATTTCCCTTGGCAACATTCCCACCAACTCAGAAAGTATTTTGTGGGATAAATTGGTCGCTTTCTAGTTATGTGGACCTTTGATATGGATTGGGTGTTTTCTCTCTGTGGAACTTGTTCATAGGATTTTAGGCTAAACCTGTTCAGGCAGCCGAACTTGTGATGAAAATAATGACAGCCCAGCTCTCCTGGTCCATCTTATAATTATTTCTTTTAATAATCATTTGTTTATGTGATTATCTGCTCACAGTATTAATTCCTTGAAAGCTGTTCTCTAATCTTTACCTTGTCCTAGGAGCTGATATTTTTCTGGATGCCTGAGAGTAGGCATGACTCAGGGAAAACTACAACCTCCCTTGTTGTCTCCTAAGGAAAAGCAATTTTGGAAGATATGTAACATTCCCAATACCCATGTGGCTCTGCTTAAACACCATCTTTAGAACACTGGCAGTCACGGTTAAGTTTCACCCAGCCTAGTCCACAATGACCAGAGTTACTTCATCCCAGCAAATTTAGGATAGTAGTTGCCATCATCCTCACTTCACCCTCCATAGTCCTTACCCCCTTACATATTCAACATTCTCTGCTTAAGCCTAGGGAGCTTTGGGGAGCTTTGGACATTATCATCAAAGAATCTGAAAATTCTTATTTCTAGCCATGGTATCTGTGCTTTGTTTGAATTAATGGTTCATTCCAGGAGTTCTCTCCTAGCAAACTGTGAATGGTAGAGGGAAAGAGCTGAAGGGAAGCTTGCTTTTTATCTCTGCTATGATCTTAAAGATTCCATGGCTAAGCTTTGAAGAGAGTACACACTCAGGCTGCCCTTGTGCTCGCTGCGCTGGCTTATGTATTGAACACGGCAACCTCGCCATTGAGAAAACTGTGGCAGATAACAGTGGACAACCATAGTCTCACAGGAGATCAGCTTTAATCACAGCAGCTGCGCTAGATGCACTGTATACACTAGACCATCCCAACACAGTCACCTAAATACAGGCACTAACTTGTGCCTATGCCCGTCCAGTCGCACCCGGTAGTAGGTTCTAAACAAGTCTCCTCTCACCTGAGATGGATGACTGTATCTACTTGAAGTCCTGCCCCTGTGCTATATTTTTGGCTGACACAAGACGATCTGTAGAACTTGTGTTATTGTGGGCTTGCACAGAACAACGTATTGATCGACAACTGTCTTCTGTCTCCTCATTCTACTCTTTCTGGTACTGCTGCTCCGAGAGGAAGCTGAGAGCAGCCATCCCAGCCTGCAGCTCCTTGTGTGCTAATGGCAGAGAGGCACCAGCAGAGTCAACTGCGGGGCTATGATAGGGAAGACTGCTCAGAGACCCAGACAGAGCGATTCGAGGCTTGGTGCTTGTCTCTTGAAATGAGGGGGAGAGGGTGAGAGGACAGCAAACAGTAGAGCAGGAATTCTAGTCTAGAAAATGGAAGAGATTAATACCTCCACATCTCTCTTCCTTCTCTGCAAATACTACAAACAGCGGCATCTGAAACCCAGCGTCACATTCAAGTCTCAGATTCCCTAGGGTGGAAAGTGTTGAACCAACTTTTATGCCTCCGAGCTTGTGGTGTTTTTGTTCTTCTTCTTCACGGATCATAATATTTCCTAGGAAGACCACACTCTCTAGTTCCCATTTCTGCTTCTGTTCTCTTGGGGAATCTTATTTTTTACAGTGGCAGGGATTGCAGACATTCCAGATCTGGAATTTCCCAGCTCTCGTCAGAGTAAGTCATCTTTAATGTTCCTTAAATACAGTGTTGGAGCATTTAATTATATTATACAAAATTGGTAAACAGCCATTTCAAGACATGGTGTGATTAAAATGGACCCACAAGGTGTGGTGTTTATTAGCGTATTTTCAGAACCAAGTGAGATAGTATGCCAACTCTTGCAGTTGAAGGATGAACAGCACCCAGAAAATGATGACACAAATGATGGTTGGTGTTTAAGTTGCAAAGAAGGCTTCTTGTAAAATTGACTGGTCCCCTGAGGGACTGGCTGAAAGATAAATATCTAAAATAAACTCCCCTTTTTTTTTTCTTTTCCCATCTCTTATCCAGTCCCCTACATGTTCTTTATCTAGTTGGCTCGCTCTTCTTTAGAAACATGTTAGATGTCTCGTCGGTCAGAAAAGGAACTGATGGGGGAGGAACCCAGCTATATGAAGATGGCCTGGGACAAGGAGCTCTATAGCAAATAAAAGATGACGATTGGAGAAGCTAAGAATCAGTCACCACTCCTCTATGATGCGACCATCGTGTGCCAGAAAGAGATTCCTGGCCATTGTGTGCCTTGTGTACAACATTCAATAGAAGCTCCTATCACAAGCTGTGTAGGGTGTACAAAATGAAAGCTGCCAAGTACAATGCGTTCTAAACTCTTCTTTCATTCCTGTTTGTGTGTGTGTTCCTGCTTATCAGCTTGCCCTTTCCTAATCCTGCAAATCGAAAGCGAGGACAGTTATATACTTGATACCAGATAGCTGATGGAATCTGCCCTGAATACAGATATTTATCTTTAACAAGAAAACCATTGATCCAGAGGCTTCCTGGCAGAGATTCAGTTGGACCTAGTTAAAATCTTTTAGAGTTCCACTGTATCTTAAGATATTTTTCTCCACGTTTAGCCACTGTGGGTATTACATGCAAGGTTGCACACATTTGATCATATATATCCAATTTCAAACCACCACTGGTTATGTAAAAATAGATACTGCTGTCTCAGAACAGTCATGACACTTCTAAAATGGAATACTCTACATAGGAATTTAACTTATAGAGACTAATAGAGGGTAAATCTAAATTTAGGTGATTTTGTAGGAACGTCTTTGTCCTTTGTATCTCTTCTAATCTGAATAGCCCCTTTTTTCCTCTTCTATGATGAAATAGAAAAGCATTGTCTTGGGTTCTATATCCTAAGACCTTGATTCTCAGAGTCATTTGTACACTGGTATAGGAGGTCCATCTGTCTGTGTGTTTCTTTTCTTGGTTAATGAATTAAAGAAACTGCCTTGGCCTGCTGATAGGGCAGAACTTAGGTAGGCAGGGAGACAGAACTGAATGTTGGGATAAAGAAGGGCAGAGTCAGAGAGACGCCTTGGAGCTGCCAGAAACAGACACTGGGAATTTTACCCGGTAAGCCACTGCCACGTGGCAATACACAGAGTAATAGAAATGGGTTAAATTAGTATAAGAGTTAGCCAATAAGAAGCTAGAGCTAATGGGGCAAGCAGTGATTTAATTAGTACAGTTTCTGTGTGGTTATTTCAGGACTAAGCTAGCTAGGCGGCCAGGACGAACAAGCAGGCCCTCCTCCTACAGTATACCTTTCAGAAACTGCAGTCTCCTCTCTCTCTCTCTCTCTCTCTCTCTCTCTCTCTCTCTCTCACACACACACACACACACACACACACACACTCACACTTTGTTTTTTTGACAACTTCATACATACGGATAGTGCATTCTGATTTGGTACCCTCATCTGTGTTAGCCCCTCTTACCCATGCTCCTTCCTACAAGTACCTCTCCCTCATTTGTATGACCCAATGAGTTGAACTAAGGCTCTATGTGTGACCATGGGTAGGGAGCTGTCTTTTGGAGCTCAGTGGGTTCGTCCATAGGTACACAACTGAAGGGAAGGTCTGACTGTCCCCTTGAATCCACTGGTAGCCCATAGTTCATCAGGGGAGGGTAGGTAATGATCTGTGATTAACTGCTGACATGCCCAGTCTTGTTCATACCTACGTAATGTATGTAGCCACTACTGATATAAGATAATGCTTGCTTTGCTGTGCCATGTGGAGAAGCTGGTATTTCACAATCCTTCCCCTTATCTTCCAGCTCTGACATTCTTTTCCCCCTCTCATCTGCATTGTTATTTAGCCTTAGATGGGGCGGCACCACTGTTCTCTTCAGGGCTGGCTGAGCACTGGACCATCTCTTATTCATCACAGCTAAAACAGTGATCTATCTCTGCACTCACCACCATTCCTTGCAAAGAGACTGAGAGTAGTATTCCTTTGCCTATGGGTATAAACATTAAGTGTTTAGAAGGCAGCTTGGCCTTGTGTCAATTTAGCTAACCATTAATATTAAGCCCCCTATTTTGCATATAACCCCTTCAGACAGGGTTTTTTAAAACAGGTTTAATCTGTACTAGACATAAATTCCCTCTTGAGAATCCTCCATAACAACCAGGCCAGTATTGCACAAGTGGGCACAGATTGTCTCACAGGTTAGCTTTGCAGTTCATGGGGATCTCAGCTGAGTAAGAGTGATCCCCTGATCCCAGTGGATGGCACCGCACTTTCCAGCACAATGAAAACTGACCGGCAGGGAAGGAGCTTACAGCTTAGTTCCAGGCTGCTTTACTTGTGCACTGTGGTGCGTGGTGTCTTCAGTCATAGGGGCTTATCATCGAATCCTGGTGGACAGCCAAGAGGAATGCTGAGAGCTTAGGTTTTAGCTGGAGCCCCCGGGGCTTTCCTGACTGACAACTCATGAGGAGTTATCTCACATCTGGTAGAGAGATATTTGTTTAATAGGCCATGGCTGTTGGGTGTAGCATTATTTAACCATACAGGGTATTATCTTGTAACTGAATTTTTTTTTAAGTCAGTAGGTTTCCCTATGGCTTTTCCACGTGCCCTTTATGTTAGCTAATCCTTCCTCCATGTCCATCTCTTCCATCTCCCCAGCCCCAATCCTGCTTAAACTCCCCCAGTGATTTTTCTCTTTCCTATTGCTGATTTTTGCTGCTCCCCATTCCTTAAGGCATCTCCTCAATTGCCTTTTTCTCCTTCCCAGGCTTCCACAAGGTATGCCGAACGAAGCACACAAACCTAATGGGTGCACCTGTAAGAAATGACTATGTAGTGTTTGTGCTTCGCAGACTGGATTATCTCACTTAGTTTAATGTTTTTTTTTCCAGTTCCATCCACTTACCTTCATGTAGTTGGTTTTCTTCACTCTTCTGGGGACCACCACCCAGCCCCTAAATAAATACATGGAGGCTTATTTCTACTTATGAATGCCCGACCTTAGCTTGGTTTGTTTCTATACAACTTTTCTTAACTTAAATTATCCCATCTACTTTTTGCCTCTGGTTTTTCACCTTTCTCTCTTCTACAAACTTTATTTCCTTCTTACTCTGTGGCTGTTGGGTGGCTGGCCCCTGGTATCCTCTTTGTCTTCTCCTTTTTTCATTCCTTCCTCTTCTTGTTCTTCTATTTACTATCTCTGCCCAGCAGCTCTGTATAACCCTATTCTGCCTAGTTATTGGCCATTCAGCTCTTCATTAGACCAATCAGGTGTTTTAGGCAGGCACAGTAACACGATTTTGCAGAGTTAAATGCAACATAAAAAAATGCAACACATCTTTGCATCATTAAATAAATATTCCACAGAATAAACAAGTGTAGCACATCTTTCACTAATATCCCACCACACCTTCAAATTTCAAAATTTCATTTTTCCTTACAAATGAATAAAATTCACTGGGCATATGCACAACATTTTTCCCTCGTTTATCCATTTGGGGGCCATCTAAGCTCGTTCTATTTCTAGCTTTTTGTGAATACAGCAGCAATAAACATGACCGAGCAAGTACCTCTGAGGCAGGTTATAAAGTCCTTTGGGTGTAGGAGTGGCATGTCTGAATTATATGCTGGCTTTATTTTTAGCATTCTGAGATAGTTTCCACACTGATTTCTTCAGTGGGATTACATGGAATGTACAGATTGATGTCAGTAGGATGGATGTTTTCACCATGGTGATTCTATCAATTCACGAGCACGGTGGATCTTTCCATTTTCTAGTGTCTCCTTCAATTTTTTCTTCAGTATTTAAAAACTTTTGCCCTTGTTTTCTTGTTTAAATTTATTCCAAGATTTCTTTCATTTTTTCTTCTCTTCCTTCTTTCCTTCCTTCCTTCCTTCCTTCATTTTCTCCCTCCCTCCTTCCCTCCCTCCTTCCTTCCTTCCTTCTTGATATTCTGAACAAGCTTGTTTCTCTAATTTCTTTACGACTATGTTTGTTATTGCCATACGAGAAAACTACTGATTTTGTGTGCTATTTTTTTTATCCTGCTACTTTACAGAAAGTCTTTATCAACTTTAAGAGGTGTTTTGGCAATATTTTAGGGTTGCTTGTGTGTAAATTTGCATCACCTTCAAATACAGATTTTTTTTTTTACTTCTTTCTTTTCTGTTTGTATTCTTTATGTGTTTCTATCATCTGAACACCGTGGTTAAGGCTACAATTATCATATTATATAGGAATGAGGAGAATGAAAATGCTTGTCTTGTCCATGATTTGGTAGAAATACTTTCAGTCTTTTTCCATTTAGGAAGATGCTGGGGGTAGATTGGTTACCTACAGCTTTTTTATGTTGAGATAGGTTCCCTCTATTCCTTGTCTCTCAAGGCCTTATTATGAAGGGTGTAGATTTTTCAAAGCCCCTTCCTGTAGTTATTAAGATGATCCCATGATTTCTGTCCTTGAAGCTATTAAGAGTGTCTTGGATATGCTTATTCATCTTAGGACTTAAAAAACTTTATCTGCGGCATAAAGTTTCACTAAGAACCCAGATAGATCAGAGGCAGGAAGAAAGGAATTATGTCACTTTTCCTGGGGAGATATGATCGAACATTATTGACCCCAAATATGGCATCATGGAAGACCAAAGTAATAATTCTACTCAAGGCTAGCTTGGTTAATCAATGACTTCATTGGGGTTACTTATAGAAGCATTGGTGAGAGGTTATTTACAAGAACATGGGTGACTCAAAGGTAGATGCATCCTTGAAAGGTCCCCTCCAGAAGGGTGACAACACAGTAAATCTGAATCTTGGAGTTCCCTGCCCAACTCATAAGCAACTCAATCAGAAATAGTCTCTCCCGCCTCTTTTACAGAACCTTGTGAGGTATCTCATGAGTCTTGTAGCTTTCTCGATTTTCTGAGTTTCCTTCTCTGTTCTTCCCAAGAGGGAATGTTTCAGCTTAGAGGCAGTGACTAGGGAAGAGACCAGCAGAGCAAGCATGGCCCTGGGCTTCATTGAGACCTTGGGATATTTATACCCAAGCTTTTAAAGTGTGAGGGAGGACCTTTGCAAGTATGAGGGACAATAAGGTCCCTTCCTTCCTGTCACAGTATCTTAAAGACCTAAAGCATTTACACAAAATGCCGATTAAAAGCCTCATGAATGTTACCTTAAACATGAGAATGTCCCACCAACCCATGAATAAAAATGTAATGTCATGGACATTAGTGCATTGTGAATGAGAGAGGTTAGATTCTAGTTATAAGAAGGTGGGGACAAGAAAGCAAGATGTCTCCAGCTACCTGTCCTGCAGGGTGCGCTCTCATAACTCCTGAAAAAAGGCAGGCCCTGGCAGTCACACCACGCCTGCCACTTTTTATAAAGAGTCTTTGTCTCTGTCTCTCTCAGGCCATGGCACCACCGCCAAGCTGCCTTGTGGGCTGGGACCAGGGTTGCTTTGTGCTTTATCATCCCTTCTCTGAATTTGGACAGTACAACTGGTATGAAAGTATAATTTAACAATGTGTTTAGTTGGCTATACCCTTCGCCTTCAAGTTCAGACCCTCCTGCTTGGCCCCCTGCCTGTCCACAGGGGCAGAAGCCAGGCCAGCGTCTCCAGGCAAATCTACCCCTCTGAGTCAAGGCCTAGGAAAGAACTACAGTTTCTACTTTCTTTAGATTAATACTAAGTCTCCAGATATCACTTGCTATACGCAAAGAAACCTGTTCTAAAGGTAGGAAACAGGGCAAGTACGTTTTTCATGTGGCAAATCCTGCTCGTAAGGGATTGGCTTTCTTCTTTGGCCCAGCAGGATAACACAACCCAGTAGCCAGCAATGCATCCAGTCTTCAGTAATGGTTCAAATGTGGTATGTCCAGTTTGTTCCTGCTGAATTTCCTCTTGCCGATGCCTCTTCCTGCATGATTTGAAGGTCACTCCTTAATACATAGGCTGCCTGGTTAACACACCTTCTGAACGCTATCTAGAATTCAGTTCGGATTAAGGCTCTGCTGCTAAGGAGCTGTGTGACCCTGTGAAAGTACCCTTACCACCTGCAGCCTTTTTTTTTTTTTTTTTAAGGTGGGACAAAAGAGGAACTGAGGGAGTGCACAAGAAGTACTTGGCCCAGTGCCTGACTTTTAAGTCTTCACAATGTTTTCTTTTGCTCTAAGCTTACACATTCTCTCAGCCTCGGTGAAGTGAGCCACTTTTCTAATAAAGGAATAATATATCCAGACCTTCCAAAACACAAAGCAATTGCAAAGGGCAGTATATAGCCTGACTGAGAAAAGCTGGGCTTTCTAAGCCATAAAATGGAGAGCTTGCTGGTGTCTGTTAGACACGTCTCTCATTAGGCTAGGTAGCTAGAGTTCCTGGAACAGAGTTCCAGGTTAACACATATGTGTCTACAGGGCTTCTGTGTCTGCCCAAGGGAACTGCAAGAGAGCAAAGTGTCCTAATAACTCTTCCTAATCAAGAAAACTACCTCCTTCAGAGAGTCCCGCAGTCTTCTACCTCCCGAGAAATGTATTCTTTCTTGCAATTTGCAGGTGTTTTTCCTATCTCTGCCCATCCCAGCTTCAAGTCCTTGCTAAGTGTCTGTATTTCATCATGCTCAAATCACAGTTAGTGTGAAAGAAACGGCCCTTTTGCTGTTGCTGGCGGGGTGGAGGGAGTTTTATGGATGAGCCCGTGTATCGTTGCCCGACTCGGGAGTTCTCAGTGAGGAGCTGGGCTTGCAACTCACAGGTTTAAAGCAAGGGTTGCCTTTGCACCCCTGAAGCTTCCGGTCTAGCAGGTGGGCAAGCACTGAGTGAGTCTGTGAGCAGGCTGTCCATGAAAACAAGAGCAGGCTGCTGTGGGGGAGGAGAGGGCATGAGGCAGTGGGGGGCAGGGGGTGGGGTGGACGCTCAAGTGTGACATGTTTCAGTCAGCTTCTACAACATCAGAAAGAGCCAGTGTCTTAGTCAGGGTTTCTGTTGCTGTGAAGAGACACCATGACTACGGCAACTCTTACAAAGAAAACTTTTAACTTAGGTGATTGATGGCTTACAGCTTCAGAGGTTTAGTCCATTATCATGATGGGGAGCGTGGCAGTGGGCAGGCAGATGCAGTCAGTGCTGGCTGCCTCTTGACCAGAAGGCAACAGGATGTCAACTGCTTGTCACACTAAGTGAGGCTTGAGGAAAAGACCCCCAGAGCCCATCCCCACAGTGACACACTTCCTCCAGCCAGACCACATCTCCTAATAGCACCACTTCCTTTGGAGACCACTTTCCTTCAAACCCCCACGGCCAGGAAGACACAGCACATTTCCAGGTGTGGAAGGGACGTAGTGTTTTCGAGCAAGATGGAGGGAAGTCAGGTGTAGGATTAGGAAGGGTGGGGGAAGAAGGCAGGGAAAGGGGGAGGCCAAAGTGGACAAACCTCCTTACAGATGATGCGGTTGGTCACTGTGCAGCTTCCCATGGTTCTGATAGTCATCAGAATGCTCTCGAATGGCTGCTGTTGATTTTGCATGGAGAGAGAAGGCTGCGGGAGGAAAATCTGTGGAGATGGGAGACACGAAGCTCTGTGGAGGTTCACGTAAAGAGGCAGCAGCTCGGCTGGTGTGATGAGACACACAATGTGTGAGGCCTGTCTGGGCGGCAGGAGAAACAGTTCACACTAATACCGGAGGGACCGAGCAAAGGAGTCCTAAGTCCCTGACTTACGCTGCTGGGTGGATGGCTTTTCCATCCACTGGGCCGGAGAAGACTTCTCTGGAAAAGTTGTACAAAATCAGATTTCAGTTTTAAACATAACAACTTTGAGACCCATCCAAGATTTTTTTTTTTTTTTTACATACAAATACCACATAAGAGGTGAATGTTCCAGAGAGGAATCCAGGGCCTGGAGAAATGTTTGGGAAACACCAGCCAGAGAGTGAGTGGTATGTAAAGCTATGCAATCCGATGAGACTATCCAGAGACAAGGCAGAGAAGAAACTCAGGATCATACCATGGAAAACCCAATCATTAAGGACAAAGTAATATGAGACATGAATGACAACATGGATGACTAGGAAAATGCTCACAAAGACCTTCTACCAAAGGGAGGGGCTCAGCTATGAGTGGCCTAGAACATCAGAAAAGCAAACCTTGGGTTTTGTTGCAAAGGGGAGAACCAGCAATTGGGTTTCCTCACTCAATGCTAAACTTGTATCTGAGATTCCCATAGCAAAACCCAAATTAAACAGAGGGGCCTGTGGTGGTTTGAATCCAGTGTACACCCCAGGCACATGCTCAGAGTGCTGATTCTCTGCACCCCATCATGACTGTCAGGCAGAGGAATCTTTGGTAGGAGTAAGTCACCAGAGATGGGACTTTCAAGGCTACAGTTCCTGGTTCTGGCCTGGCTTTCTACATCCTTCCCACCGTGATGTGAGGAGTCTCTGCCACTCTTCCCACTTCGGTGAACTCTGCTCACCTCACCCCTTCGCCAGGAGAGAGAGGAGCTCTGAGACAAATACATCGTCAGGGAGAAAGGAATTAAGGTCAAGAGGTGGAAGCGTAAATGATACAGAAGGCATGCACATGTAAGTCTACAGAACACAAGCGCCTTCAGAAATCAAGACCCACAGACAAAAGGAAAGCCATTTTTACGCTAGGCTTAATGAGGCGTGGATAGCCGTGAAGAAAGCAGAATGACCGGGGCGAAGAGAGTCTGAAGCAATGGTGGCACACTGGAGAGAAATTGGAAAAGTGGCTCTGTTCTGATTCTTCTTTGTATTTCTGCGTTATCAGAGGGAAGGTGTTAATAGAGTTCTTATAACTTACTTCAGGAGAGAAATGAGGGAGAATGTCAGAGTGACCTTCTTGCGTCTGCGGGGCTCTCAGGCTCCTTCGGCAGAAAATCTGAACGCGAAGGCACCAGATGTTGGGGAAGGTTATTCCAAGCTTGCAGTCACCTACACGGAGAAGATGAATTATTTTGATTGGGTTATGAGTGGATAGGAAAGAGGAAAGGGATGTGTACATGCAGGAGTCTTGTGAACTTGGAGAAGTAGGAAAGTACTCGTTGGACAGAGAGAGGAGTCTTGGAGTGTTTGGGGTTTCTCAGGAAGTACGAGCAAGTATTTACTTACTGATAGGACTGAGCTACCGTGTCAATGGGGAAAAAACGAAGACTCGAGGGTATGAGAAGGCACAAGATTCTTAAGAAGGAATGTTAAGAGTAATGTCTTTTAGTGTGTGTGTGTGTGTGTGTGTGTGTGTGTGTGTGTATGTGTGTGTGAGCGCGCGCGCGGTGGTACAGTGCTCAGTGGTACAGCATTTGCCCAGCATTCCTATGTTGGACCTCCAATGTTACAACAACAAAAAACCCAAATGAAAAAATAAATGCGAAACACATGTGTTTCTCACTCTCCACCACTGCCAGGAGCTTGTGACCAGACACCTTCTGATTCTGTGCTTGTCACGTGGTATTTTCCCCGGTGCTGCTGGTCCACAGAGCATCTTGAGTAGTGGGAGCTTGAATGCATATGCCTTGGGCTAAAGCAATGATTGTTTCCCAGTTTTCAGAGGATAGAGGACAGAATGGGCAGCTTCCGAGGACGCCACGATAACTCAAGTACGCTGTGAAGGTCAAGTGTGGGGATTTGAGAAGTGTGTGTTATGGAGCGGGCTAAAGAAAAGTAGATTTGGAGCAGAGCTGAGGAATCACTGGAGGTCTGCAACTGTGTCATACTAGGAAACCAGTCTGTAGGGGGAAGCAGGGAGAAGGGAATGGCTGGATTTCTCTATGGCTGAGGTTTCCCCACCTGACTATCACAGAAACAGTGGGGCTCAAAGAGAAGCATTTCTAAGAACTGCAATGATGACCAAGGTCTCCAAGCTAAACAGGAATAAAGGTGGACTTATTATTACTGCCCATGTGTGTCAGGTGGGATTGGACAATAGTTTATGTGCAGAGACATCTGAAGGTCATTCTGAAAAAAATTAAAACAACAAAAAAACCATAGCTTATTATATGAGACATGCTATTATCTTCAAAAAAATCCCGCGATACTAATCGAGAAAATGAGAAGGGTGCAGTGGCTGTGGTCACCCTGTGATCCAGGTGTGTTAAGTAAGAACGCCTTTTGCTAGAAGAGCAGATTACTCAATAAATATTATTTTAAATGACAGCTAATGTAACCAGAACTCCGGAGATGAAAACCATTGCTATCATTCCTTTAACTGCTTATTAATGCTATCCTGGCCACAATCTTGTCCTTCCCTTCTGCCCTAATAGTTATTGCCTTCCTCCTTAGAAGATGCTGCTGCTCCAGCTAGCTCCTCTCTGCTCAAGTCAGGATGAAAGTCAGGATGAAAGGAAGGGAGGGTGATGCTTACCGTAATTCCCACCCCTCCCCACTCTAAAGTCAGAAAAATGAAAAGAAACCATTGGAAGGGTTCCGCTTGCAGGTCACTGGCAGAAAATTCATCAGATCTTCACTGTGCAAGGGAGGACATGCCATGATTCTTTCCCACTCTCAGTGATCCAGACTGACAAGAGAAACCAGGGCTGGGGTACGGCTCAGCCCGCCTCCAAGATCTCCCATCTAGTGCTCCCTGGGGAGTTCAAGTGTTTCCTCAAAGCCATCAGCCTATGAGCCATGTCTTCTTAGAATAAATGCACTATAATCTGTATTAAAACCTGCCTTCTCTGCCACGTGGCTTTTTCTCTCAGATGGTGCGAAGGTCTGAGTTTGAAAGGGTGTATGGGACTGAATCAGTTCTCTTCTTGGTTCATGCTCCCAGCTGAAGTTAGTGACTGTTTACGGGAAAGAGGAAGTGAGGACTAATGCCCATGTTTTATTCAGGAAGAACAGTCAGTTCTGGACCATCTAGCCTCAGACAGTTTGTTCAAGGAGCACCCGCAGGGTACCCACACTGAAAGGAGGGAACTGACTCCTCTAGCTAAGCCTTGTGCTTTCTCTCCTAAGAATATTTCATGGGGACGCTCAGCAAAACATGGAGGAAGGTCTGTTACCACACAACTAAGTAATGTATACACTGTTCTACAGTGCAGAGGTAGGGAACACCTTTAGCCAAGGCCACCAATTCCAAAGAAATCCCTGGAAAAGTCCCAAACATCAAGCCCAGTGGTGTTAGCAGAGTCTTTAGTCTCTGATACATAGCCACGAGACTCCATGAGACCAGGCCTCAGAGCCCTCATGGCTGCAGCTCCCTGTTCTGATTCTTGAGCTCGGATCCTTTACATCTCTTTTGCATACACTACTATGCTTGGGATGCTGTGGTGTGTAGGGTCTCAGTGAGAACAGATGGAGCACCCAGAAAAGTGACAGAACACAGTTAAATTGATGGGATTCCTTAGGTTTGGGTGGGAATAACGAAGCCAGGAAGAAAAGGTGGGTCTCTCTCTCTCTCTCTCTCTCTCTCTCTCTCTCTCTCTCTCTCTCTCTCTCTCTGCGTCTGTGTTTTCTGACCTTCTGCTGATATCACCAAGTAATAGAGAACTGGAAGGCAGAGAACGAAGGAGGATGTGGTCCACATAAATCCAGCTGTCAGGATGCCCAGCAGAGATGAGACAAAGAGCCTGGACATGCTGCTGGGTGTTTCCACGTGGCCCTGCAGACCAGATCCATCATGCGGGGCTGCACGGGCGCCTATACACACTTGGTACCACCTACTAAGATCTACATAGATTGTTGACTAAGAAACCCTCTTCAGTGCCCCTCAGCCCTTTCCTCTGCCTCTGCCTTGGCATAGCCATTTGTCTCCTGCACACTTATCTCTCACCATCATGCCACTGTCTGATGAGGTCAGTACCTCCAGTGAGCTGTGGGAGTGCTGAGACTATCTCAGGTGGGTTTTTGTGTACGCATTTTTGTGTTTTTAACCTTGACTGAGTGCTTCCAACAAATGCTCACTGAACGAGCAAACATGAAAGTGGGCAAACAAAGGGAAAAGATCCAGAGAGATCTGTTTCAAGCGTTACACTGTGAGTTCCCTTCTCAATAACAGAAAATTTACACTTATCAGCTCAAAGGTTACATGAACTTTTTGTTTGTTTTCAAAACAGAGTTTCTCTGTGTAGACCTGACTATCCTGGAACTTGCTCTGTAGACCAGGCTAGCCCTGAACTCTCAGAGATCCACCTGCCTCTACCTCTCAAGTACTGGAATTAAAGGCTTGTGCCACTATATTGCAAAAGGGTTCAGGTTGCTTAACATCAGTCACTACAGTTTCTCAAGGAAGGTTTATTGGGCATCTTCTTTAAATGTATAAGGAGTTTGCAGAATCTCTACAGCAGGAGGCTTTCTGCTGAGAAAACCTACAGGAGGAGCTGGGAAGATGCTGAGTCTTAAAACACTTGCTTGGCAGACATGAAAAACTGAGTTCAATTTTTAGAATCTTGTAAAAACAATTTAAAACCAGGCTTAATAGCATAGACAGGCATAGACAGAAGGACTCTTGGGACTTGCTGGACAACTCACATGGCCAGCTTGTCAAGTTCCACACCTGTCAGAGATTCTGGTTCCAAAAAACGATAGACAGCATGTCTGAGAAATGATATTCACTCCGTGGTCCATGTACAAGACACACACACACACACACATGAAGCAATATACTCTCAGAAAATGCTGTTTTTTTTTAAATCCCATATGCTATTGAACCCTCACACTCAGCTCAGACGGGATGCTCAGTGGCGCAGTGACTCCTGGCACCACTAGGACCTCTGAAGTCTACACATGTATTAGCAGAGATACTATCTGTTGGCACAGTAGGCTATAGCCAGGCCAGCCACAGATCCAGTGATGCATGCATGAGATAACTCAGAAGTGGGGCTGGTGCTGCAAGCAATTCCCTATATGGTAATGGGACAGCGCCCGCACATGCAGAGGTCCTCCCTGGAGCATAAGTCTACAAGCCTGTGGGTCTGGAGTCTCCAACACAGCCGAGTCCTTCCTCCAGGGATGACTCCTCAGTTGGCACTCCAATCTCATATGCATTGCTCCCTTGGTAGAAAATGGAAATGCAAATCATCTTAAACAGAGACAGACCTGCCACTCTTGCCAGTCTTCCAAACTAGCTCAACTGTCCTTGTCCCGCCTCCTCATGCCCCATTAGCCTCTGTCCGGTAAACAGAGCTTTGTGGTACATGCTGATGAGTGAAAGAAATGTAAATGTTTGGATATTTCTAAGTGAACAAGAGTTTGGGGTTCAGCATGAAGCAAGTGAAAACCACACAACTCAGTGATTGAGCCCCCAAAGCTTGTCCCGCACTTTTTGTATGACCCATGGGCTGAGGAGGAACCACCACACCCCTGTTTCACACTGCAGGCTTTAGATGGCAGATGGTCCATAAGGGGGGGAAGGCTTTGCTTTGTAAAATGGGGATACAGCAGAAGGATTGAGTGGGGCACTCTCAGGGTAAGAGAAGAAAGTGGAAGAAAGGGATCTGTGATATTAATAACATTAATTAGAAGTACAAATGAGGATATTTGGCCACCTCAAAATCTTAGCCAAGATTGACCTTCCTGGGAAATATGAAGGATATGGCCTTGGTACTGAGATTGGTGTGGGTCAGAATCCATGAGGGGAGGAGGGAGGGCTGGAGAATGGGCTCAGTGGTTAAGAGCACTGGCAAATCTCACTGAGGACCCGGATTTGCTTCCCAGCACCCACATGGCGGCTCAGAACTGTCTATAGCTCCAGTTTCAGAGGGCTCGGTACTATCTTCTGGCCTTTGTAGGTGTCAGACACACACACTACACAAGTGTACATGAAGGCAAAACACTCAACATATGAAATAATACAAAAATAAAAGAACCCATCACAGATCTGTATTCATTAAAGAAAATTTATGAGCTTCTTAAGTCTTCAGCTTTTTCACTGATTGAAAAGAAAGTTTGCCAGAGACAATGTGTGATTAGTTGTGGATACTGATGTCGTACTGTACGTGACAAAGAGCAGCAGGTAATTGGTGAACAATTTGGGTGGGAAAGGCTCAGCCTGCTGCGTTTCCCTTGCACACTGGTCTACAGCCCTTTATGACATTCAGAAATGATGCAGGACTTCCAAGGTTGTCAATAAGACCCTTCTCGTTGGCGTCATAGATGAGGAAGCAAGAACACAGGTGGATTCCAAAGCAGATGCAGGCAGAGCGCAGCTTAGGGAGCTGTGCTCCTCACGTCGGAAGCTCAGCTCAGCCGCTTGCTGGATAGAGGGCTGTGCGAACCACTTGCCGTCTCTGTGCCTGTTTTCGTATCCGCAGGCTGTAAGTGATGGCTCTATCTTCCCTCCAGTGCGATTCATATATAAAGTGATCTGAGCAGCACCTGGCACTTAGTAAATTGTGTCACTGCTGCTACTGTTGCTGTTAGCACATGTGCATTTAAAATTAAATTTGTTCTTTGACAACCTCCCCCATTGTGTGTGCGTGCGTGCGTGCGTGTGTGTGTGTGTGTGTGTGTGTGTTTCAATTCTAGATAGTGCCTTGGATGTAAGAACTATTTAATGTACATCCGTTGAGCTATCTATCCTTTGAAGGAAGGTGAAAACCTCTAGATGGGAGGTTATAAAACTGGTGGTATTTATTGTAAATAATGTAATTTTTCCCCCCAGAAACTGGAGAGAATGAGAAGACTGCCCTGCACGTGCATGTATCAGAGAGCGGTCACAGCTATTTGCACCCCGAGAAGCAAAGCTCCTGTGTAACACGCATCACCTCACTGGCATATCCAGAGCAGTACCACCTCCAAGTCGACAGCCACCTGGAGGCCCTTGCTGGCTGCTCCTGGGGGAGAAAAGGCCATATTACCAAGGTCCCTACTTCAGCCAGGGCAGCACAGCTTCCGGCTTTTTGTGTAGTCCTTCTGTCGCTTTAAAGGGTTTTAAATCCACGGTGCTACACACCACAAAGAATAATCACATGCCTTTCAGGATTCCGGTTCGGCTGACCCTGACTCATGGTGCCCTGCCGTTTTCTGGGAGCTCTGGGTACAGTGATGTGTGAAATGCCCTCTGATAGGACACCCAGACAAACAGCAGCCTTGTCTGCAAGCCATCGCTTTCCCTGCTTTGCGCTCCTTGCTGTCCCTTTGTGCGCCACTTAACGTCATGCGTTTTCTTCTTATGCTTTTATGGCGGCCGAGGCTACTTTCTCAGGGATAGCGTAAGACAGCAGAGAAATGAATGCACCGAGGGACCCCAGGCAGAAAAATCCATCTGACCTGGTGACAGTTGGGAAGCATTAGAGAAAATCTCATTTACTTGAGAACCATAACTTTGGCAATTTCATTTCGGCTTACTTCGCTGCCCTTCCCAAAGCCGCGGTTCAATCAGAGACAGGAAGAAAAAGTAACTTCGCTGAATTTGGCCAGAGAGAGGACTTCAAAGTGGCGATAACGCTGTCTGGAGAAAGGGACCGGCAAGAAAAATCTCATTGTTGTGGGTCCAAAGCTCACACTCAAGCCCATTTTAGTGAAAACTTTAAGCCCTGTCCCAGATTTCCTTGTACAACTGATGAAAGGGAGCCCTGCTCTGTGAGAAGGTGCTCGTGCCTGCTGCCGCCTCCCTCCTTGGGTGTCATTAGGCAGCCTTATCTCCACCACTTACTTTTGTTTGTCGCGAACGCCGTCTTCCCACTCAAGCTGAAGTGGAATGTGCTCATCCTAGCGGGCAAGCTGAGAAAGAATGTCTGAGGGGGAAAATGGCGGAATTGTCAGTAAGGCCAACCAGACAGGAAGGGGAGGAGGCTCCTCACTCACAAAGGGGTTAGGGAGCGGGATGAAAGGGGAGCCCGACGCCTTCACTCAGCAGCTGGGGCCATCAGCCTGCAATTCCATGATCTTGTCTCTAATCTCAGGGCAGAGTGACCCGCAGGCCGCTCTGCAGGGTAATGTGCTTTGAAGATTGTGATGGACGGACAGACACTTACAGTTTATCAGTAGCCACGGACCTCTCTTGCTTAGAAGACCTTTGACCTAGGTCTTGTTCTTTATATTTTCAGTCTTCTACCTGTGCCAAATTGAACTCTTCCAAATAGGCCTGACA
This sequence comes from Dicrostonyx torquatus, assembly GCA_028555095.1. Lineage (NCBI taxonomy): Eukaryota > Metazoa > Chordata > Mammalia > Rodentia > Cricetidae > Dicrostonyx > Dicrostonyx torquatus. The sequence continues at coordinate 4,896,059 of JAQHUG010000061.1, read as the reverse complement.
AATGGACCTAGCCTTCTTAATGTAAGTGTTTTAGTTTAGGACTCAGGTTAAAATGAAATCAGCTACATCCCCAAGAGAAAGTCCATTTCTGCTTCAAACTCTTCTATACCACCAAATTTTTGATCAGTGTCTACGTTAGTGTGTTTTGTGTTGTTATAATAATATTCCGAAGGTGAATAGTTTTAAGTAGATCACAGTTCTGGAAGTTCAAGGGCCCACATGTGGAGATGGTCTTCTGCTAGCAGAGACCCGAGACGTACTGAGTCTCACATAGTCATTAGTGCATTGATTCATTTTGTGTTTCTATAATGAAATACTTGAGGCAGCTAACTTTTTAGGAGAAGAGGTTTATATTTATCTCACTGGCAGTAGATTCTGGCTCTGACAGGGACCTCACGGTAGATGGTGGATGGTGGAGTCTGTACCAAGGAAATCCCATGTGGTGGAAACACAGGAGACAGGAAGGAAAGGGACCACCTTGCCCCTTTTATAACAATCCTCTCTATTGTGACTCCACGGGGTCACAACAGAGCAAGCTTCGGAGAGTGTGTCTCCAGTGAACTACAGACTTCCTATTGGATCCTGCTTCATAGTTTTTTCCCACCAGGGTGACCAATCCACTCAGCACAGTGAACTTTTAGAGACATGTGGATCACATCCAAACTCAGAACATGGGAAGGCACAGGGAGCACACATGTATGCTTTCTGTCTACGCTCTCTCTCTCTCTGTGTCATACAACCACTAGTATTCAAACATAAGGGCTCAGTTGCAATGGCTTTGCTTAATCCTAATGTACTCCCCAAAGCCACACCACAGCTCTACACACTGTTGTTGGATCAACTTTTCATCCCCTCAGCACCTCACAATGAGGATTAGAGTCTAACACCCAAACCACATTAGCTCAAATGCCTTTTATTTTTTTTTTTATTTTTTTTTTCTGAGACAGGGTTTCTCCGTAGCTTTGGAGCCTGTCCTGGAACTAGCTCTTGCAGACCAGGCTGGCCTCGAATCAAATGCCTTTTAGAAGAAGAAAAAAAGATCAAGGCTTTATAATAAATAATCTAATATTTATAGTACCTCTGAGGCAATGTCTGTGGAGGGGGAATCAGACATAATGGAGTTTTGCTTTATCTTTGATGTGCGGCTTAAACCTTAGAGTCAACGAACTGTTGGTTACATAGCTGTGTAGTTATTAGGTATTTAGGCGTATTTCAGCGGTTGTGGTATGCCAAAGAGTTTCAATATTCTTCGTTCACCCGAATAATAGAACTGTGTTGGGGAAACAAAATAATCTCAAACAGCAATTACTGAGAAGACAATGTGATAATTAAGTATATTTTATAGTGACAAAAATGTGCTAAAGAGTCAAGTGCAGAGAAGGGAAGGCGGTGGAACGAGGTGTTAATTGCACGGGATACAGTCAGGCAGGAAGAAGCACTCAGAGGCGCCTCTGACGTCTGCGCAGGGAAAACCACTTAGGAGACAGCTTTCGAGCAGCGTTGAAAAACCCTGCTTTGGGTTGTACTGCATCATTCTGACTGTGGTCTGTAGGTCTTGACATTATGGTCTGAGGAAAAAGGGGACATAGCAAGAGTGCTGGCAATGTGTGCTGAGTTGAGGGGTTGAATTCAGGTAAATTAATGTAGGGCTAATATAGGGCTCAAAGAACTAGGGTTCAGAGCAACTAAAGATCTTCTTGACCCCTAGGAAATTAAAGAGCCCTGGGTCAGGAATCACTGTCAAAGGCGAAATGTTAATACAAAGGATGCTCTTATCATCATCATCATTTAGGAAAGTTAGGATTTTAGAAACCCTGCGTCACAATGTTTTTTCACCACGTCATTGGGTCTGGCCCTAAGGTGTCACTGGTTTTGTTGAAAAGATGTAAAGGGAGAGGGGACTTCCTTAAACTTTCACAAGGCAGCTTTTAAGCCCACAGTTTCAGCTCACTCTTTTCTCTTAAAACTGTTTGCTGCTTTTTACAAAGACTAATGACATGTGCCTTTAAAAAGGGTAAATTCACTGGATGATGGAGACTCACACCTTTAATCCCAGCATTTGGGAGACAAAGTAGGCAGATCTCTGAGTTTGAGGCCAGCCTGGTCTACAGAGCTAGCTCCAGGACAACCAAGACTGCACAGAAAAACCCTGTCTCAAAAAACCAAAACTCCAAACCAAACCAAACAAACGAAAAAGAGTAGAGTCTGCAACATGATTTCATTTCCCATCACCTATGTTCCTGCATTGAGCTCGGTTCTCCATTGCATCCCCCAAAGACCCACAGTGTGTTTACATTCCCTTATGAGTAAGAGGGATCTATCTGCAGCTGTATTTATTGGGAAAGCTGGAGAGGGCAGAGAGAGCACTATGAGCACCGTTGTATGAGGATTCCTTTTGCAGATTTCTCCTTAGTCAATGCCTAGTACCTCCCAAAGAGCCAATAAGAACTTTCTCATTAGTCAGGTCTCTTCTCAACTACTTGACCATCTGCATGTACAGAGGCATAGTGGTAAGTGACGGTTTATTATAAAGCTTCCAGTAAGAAGTGTGTAAAAGTCATAGTTAATCTTACATTCCTACTTTGTGAACTCAATGGAAACAAAAGTGCTTCTCTAATTTAATTCATCAGAATCTGTTAAACATGCTGATTATCTGATGCCAGATTCCACAGGGAAACTCTGAACCACATGGTGAGTGTCTTAGTTAGGATTTCTATTTCTGTGCAGAGAGACCATGACCATGGCAACTCTTATAAAGGAAAACGTTTAATTGGGGCTGGCTTAGAGGATCAGAGGTCTAGTCCATTATCGTCACGGTGGGAAGCATGGTGGCATGCTATATTTGGATCAGCAGGCAGCAGGAGTGAGTCACTGGGCCGTTTGAGCTTCTGAAACCCGCATCCCCACCCTCAGTGACACACTTTCTCCAACAAGGTGACACTTCCAGCATTGCTACTCCTGATGAGTCTACGGGGCCATTTTCATTCAAACCACCATGGTGAGAAACGTTGTTTCTGACCCACTGAGGGAAGGTGCTATAATGTTTGAAGAGAAGGCAAGATAAGACTTGATCCAGTTCAGGCAGAAATCTGAATGGGGACAGACTAATTTTCCTTATTCGTATAATACTTCAAATAGCAAATATATATTGGGGGGGAGTAACCAATCCAAGGACTCTTCAAACAACAATTATGTCCTGTAATTCAGTTATGAGACAAGTTAACTACAGTTAGTTCAGACCCAAGAGATGAAAACTTCTACATCTCAAATTTCAGTTACAAATAATGAGTTCCCAAGATACCCACGTTTCTGTTTAACTTGGCTACAAAACTGAAGGCTCCTATCACCCATGCTCAGATCTGATAATTTACTATAATGACTCAAAAATGCAGGTCAATATTTGCTTATGTTTCCAGGCTGTTAGAGAGGCTATAACCAAATGAGCAGCCAGATGAGGAGGTGTATAGGGGTGTAATCAGAATGGTCAGAGAGCATAGCAATTCTCTCCTTAAGGAGTTGTAATGTGTTACTTTCCCAACATGTGACAATGCTCATGAACTGGAAGCTCTTTGAGCTTTCTATGTTGAGAATTTTTATCAAGTATCCATCATGTAGACATGCCAGATATGGATTCAATAGTCAGTCTTTCTCTGACTATTGGTTGGGTAAACTTGGGTAAACTCTTCACCATAGTCTTGTCTTTACGATCAATCACCATCCTTAAACTATCTACATGCCCACCCAGGATGCCCACCTCAATGCAGCAAAAAATATTCTTGACCTCTAGGAAATTACAAGGGGTTAAGGAGTCCTGTGTCAGGAATCACTGTTGAAGACCTAAATATGAGCACAAATGAAACTCTTAGCACCCCAATCATTTAGGAAACTGGGGGTTTTAGAAGCCTTGCATCAGGAAACAAGAGCAGATGTTTTCCATTACATCACCAGGCCTGACACTGGAGAGTTATTGGCTTGCTTGAAACTATGTAAAAGGGAGAGACGATGTCAATACAATTTTTAAAGAGATAATAGGATGTTAGAAGGGATGAATATAGAAATAGGAGTCAAATAGTATAGGCTCAAGTGTCCTAACACTTGGGTATAGAAGATAGCTTGAGGGACTGCCAGTTGTAACACACATCACACATATATCCCAAAATAAAGAAAAACATCATCCCAACTGGGTTATCCTCAACATTTGTTTTTTTTTTCTTTTGGTTTTTATATCAGTGCAGGGATCTTGTAAGATCAAGAGCAGTGATGGAGTCCCAGTAACCAAACTCACTGTCCTGCTGATGAAAGTGTGTTGGAAGAAGATATGTTTCATTTAGAAAATCTGGGGAGCACAAGTGTCATAGTACTACAGAAAGTGGGCATTCTGATTTGTTGAAAGCCTTCTACAGAAGATGACAGAGCATCAGAATGGGCCTTTCTCTGGTCTGGATGCAGCATGTCCTGAACAGACAATGGCATTTTAGCAAACAAGTGTATAAACAGCCAAGAATTCCAAAAACAATACTAGGGGAGATAACGAAAAGAAAAATCGCAACCAAACATTAGTTCAGGAGTTCATCACTGTTCTTAAACAAAGGTTACTTAGGCCACTCAAGACGTATCTCTGGGATTTCAGTAACAACATGGAATGCTTGGAGAACCGCAGTGGCCCTGTGCAGGTGTGCGTGTGAACATGCCTATTCCATTGTGCCAACTATGTGAAATGAACTGACAACCCGCAATCAAATCTATATAAAAATAGAAGAGCTGAAGTACAGGCTCCCCACATGGCACTTTCAGGAAATAAAAAAAAAACATGAAGCATGTGTCCAGGACTCAGAAAGATGAGGAAGGAGGATCACAAGTTCAAGGTCAGCCTGGGATACAAATGGGGTTCCAGACTGGCCTGTGCTACATAGTAAGATGCTGCTTCAAAAAATTATCATTACCTTTTATGTTTGGACACACTTGTTTTTTTTTAATACATTTCAAAACATTTTCACAGGTCCTTGGAAATCCTGAAGGCCTCAGCCAGTTGTATCCATTCTCAATGAATTAAGGAACATGTGCAACTTTCTACAGCAACCAACTTGTCCTCCTGCTCCTCATAAACATAGGAAAAGGAGATGAGCTCAGGCCAGTATTAGATTCCGTTACTGACTTGAAACAAACCTTTTCCTTTCCAGATGAACTGCAAAGTTATTTAATTTTAGGGAAAGAAATATGAATAATTTTCTTCCTAAAATATCCATAAAAGAATGAGTATTTTTATCATGTCACAGCTAAACTGAACCAGAGGCTTTTTTTTATGCATTAAGGTACAAAGGCATTACCATTTTATAAGAGTGTAGAATCTGTCCTTTCTAATTGGTAGGTCAAAGGTAGTTTTAAAGGGTAAAATATTGACAAGGACATGGATCACTGTGAAAAAAAAAAAGAGAGAGAATTTGCTTTACTCCTCCTACTCAGCCATCACGTGGGTACCACTTCATCTCCTGTCCTGTCTAGAGCCTGTTTGTTTTTTTTAAAATTTTATTGAGCTCTACATTTTTCTCTGCTCTCCTGCCTACCACTTCACACCCCCTCAACCCTTTCCCATGGTCCCATGCTCCCAATTTACTCAGGACATCTTGTCTTTTTCTACTTCTCATGTAGATTAGGGCCTGTTTTTTTCCCTTGAATATTAAATGACTTGGGGTATACATTAAGCTTTAGTTATTGGCCAGTAATATTTGAGAGGAAACAAATTTATTTTTAGAAAGGATTTCCAAATGCAAACTAGGAAACAGTAACCCCAAAGAGCCCAAAGTTAAGAAAATGGGACTGGTGGCCAGCATGCCAAAGTTTGGGTACAAAATAGCTTCTAAACCTGAAGAGGGTCTTTCTCAAGTATTTTATCTGAGCTTCAGTTAATGTAGAGAAGCATGTACAACTTCCCAAAATCCATATATGTTGATGGTACATGAAGAGTCTCAGAGGTACTTTGACTTGGATGATGTCATACCCATATAATCGACATTCTTAAGGAAATGCTCAACATCCTTAGCAATCAGAGAAATGCTGATTGCATCAAAACAACTCTGAGATTCCATCTTATACCTGTAAGAATGGCCAAGATACAAAACACTGGTGACAACTTACGCTGGAGAGGATGTGGGGTAAAGGGAACATTCCTCCATTGATGGTGAGAGTGCATGCTGGTACAGCTCCTTTGGAAATCAGTATGGTAATTTCTCAGAAAATTAGGAAACAACCTTCCTCAAGACCCAGTAATACAACTTTTAGGTTTATACCCAAAGGATGCTCAATCGTACCACAGGCCATGTGCTCAATTATGTTCATAGCAGCATTGTTTGTCACAGCCAGAACCTAGAAACAACCTAAATGCCCCTCGACCAAAGAATGGATAAGGAAACAGTGGTACATTTACACAATGGAGTACTACATAGCAGAAAAAAATAATGACATCTTGAATTTTGCAGGAAAATGGATGGAGCTAGAAAACATCATATTGAGTGAGGTAATCCAGACTCAGAAAAACAAATATCATATGTACTCACTCATAAGTGGCTTTTAGATATAAAGCAAAGAAAACCAGCCTACAAATTACAATCCTAGAGAGCCTAGACCACAATGAGGACCCTACGAGAGACATACATGGATCTAATCTACATGGGAATGGGGACCATGGGAGACAGTTGAAGGGGAGGGGAGGGAAAGGGGGGAGCAGAGAAAAATGTAGAGCTCAATAAAAATCTATTAAAAAAGAAAAATTTAAAAAAAGAAAGTGGAAGTGAAGTCTAGCCTCATACATGTGCCTTGCCTCATCATGGGATGCTTCCTGCCATGTTATAGTGCAGCAGGAATGTCCTCAGTAGAAACCAGGCAAATGCACTGCCATATCCTGAACTTCCCTGTCATCAGAACTGAGAAAGAAATAAACTAGTTTTAATAAGCTATTTGGGTTTGGGTATTTTGTTATATCTATAGAACATAGCCTAAAACACTACTAAAAGGATAAGGGGGAAAAAATCTGAAAAGTATTGGAGATCTGGGAAAGTGTCTGTTGCCTCCAGCTCGACCTCATCGTCAATGGATCATTGGGTATTTTGATGGGATTATCTCAATATTAGAGAAAAATTAACCCCAGGCTAAATTCTGCTTTAGTCTTATCTTACAAAAGGTCTACTTGAAAGTAAGACCTAGCAGGTCTTAATTCTTTCTAAGAAACTTCACCTTATCTCAGATCAAGGGTCAAGGATATTTATTTAAAGGTTCTTAGCCTCCCGCAGTTCAACATCCCACCTCCCTTACTTTGGGCCTGCACCAACAAAACTGCTGGGTGTCAAGGCCCTCTGCTTCTCCTCCCCAGGCTGCTCCAGACAGCACCACCGAGCTTGTCATGGCTTATGCTAATACCCTTGTTGGTCTCCTGCTTTCTCCTCCCTAAGCTGTCCCACACTCCTCCTGCACTCTCAAGGACCACTCAACAGGCTCTCCAGGCTGTACCAGCCCATGGAGTGCAATTCCCCCAAAAGATCAGAGGCAGCTTCACTCTTGGCTCTGCCTCCTCTGTCCTGGGACCTGCTCAAGACACCCAGCCCCTACAGACTAACCTCCTCCGCTCACCTAATCAGGATTCCCCCCAAGACCCCTATTGCTCATAAGACCTCCTAGTGGGGACCCACCAGCTGGTAAGAGACCAGGATCCCTCAGCTCCATCTGCTTAAGACTCCCCTAAGCGGCCCAGCCCAATGCTCTGCCCTGGAATGTTGGCCTGATAAGCTAAAAACCTATATCATAAAAATGCGACCAACAACTTAATCCAGATGTTCAGTTCTTGTCTCAAGAATATAAGCAATGTGAGAAACCAAAGACAGTGTGTCTCCTTCAACGATCACCAGACTCCGTAATTGTTCCCAATGAGAATAGCTTGTGTGAAACTCAAGACACAGAATTTAAAAAGAACAGTTATAAACCTGCTTAATAGTTCAGGATATTCAAAGAGGACATGAGTAAACACTTGAATAAATTTAAAGAGGACAAATTTAAGGTGTAGTCCAAGAGAAAAATTCAGGATATAAAAATTGAATGTGATAAAGAGATAGAAATAACAAAGAAAACCTAAATAGAAGTGAAGCCAGAAATGAAAGCTTCAATAAGTCTTTTTGGTTTTTTGTTTTTTAAGATTTATTTATTAATTATGTATACAGCATTTGCCTGCATCCCTGCAGACCAGAAGAGGTCACCAGATCTCATTACAGATGGTTGTGAGCCACCATGTGGTTGCTGGGAATTGAACTCAGGACCTCTGGAAGAACAGTCAGTGTTCTTAACCTCTGATCCATCTCTCAGCCCCATTTTTTTTTCAATAAATCTTATAAAACGCTCATTGGAAAGTCTCACCAGCAGAATGGACCATGTAGAAGACAGAAGATCAGGGCTTGATGACAAGATAGAGGAATTGGATCATTTAACCAAAGAAAGGGATAAATTTCAAACAACTCATTACAGGGTATGTAGAATATCTGGGCTACTATAAAAAGATCAATCTGTACATTATGCATACAGAGGAAAGATAATTGCAAGAGAATTCTGAGAGTACACGTTCAATGAAATCATGGAAGAAAACTTCCCAATGCTAGGGGAAAGGTGTATCCAAGAGGTACACAGAACACCAAGGAGACAGGAGCACAAAAGAAGCACCCCATGCCAGATTGAAGTTAGAACAGTAAATACACACAACAAAGAAAGGGTTTTGAAAGCTGCTAGAAAGAAGACCCAAGTCGAATATAAAGAGAGTTCCATCAGAATTATAAGTATTTCTCAATGGAAACTTTAACGCCAAAAGAGCCCGGAGCAATGTGATTCAAGTCCTGTAAGAACAGAGGTGCCAGAGCTACACTGCAGACAAAACTATCCATCATAATTAAAGGAGAAAGAAAACTTTACATGTTGAAAAAACAAGCTAAAAGAATGCATGATGATGAGACCAGCCCTACATGGAAGACTGAAAAGAATACTTGGGACTGAAGGGAAGGATGAACACAACCAAGAGGCTGTGAGAGAAAAAATAAATGATGGCAAGACAGGAATTATGCAAAGTAGGACTGAGAAAACAAACCACAAAATCAGCACAATGGTAGCAGTTAGTACACATCTGTCGGTCATAACTCTGGGCATTCATGACATGGTTTGTTAGGCAACAGACACGGAATGGCTGATTATACTAGAAAACAGGATCCATAGTTTGTTCTTCTAAAAGTAGCATACCTTGTCTTCAACGATAAATATAATCTTAGAACGAAAGAATGGGAATGATATTCAAGGAAAACGAGCATCACTATTCTAACGTCTCCAAAATAGAACCTAAATCAAAATGAATCAGAAGAATAAAGAATGACACTCTGTTCTGATCAAGGGGACAACCCACCAGGTGGACAATGAAATTCTAAACACAATATTCAGCACTCAACAAAGTAAAATTAGAATTTCTGATAATGGATAAGAAATTACCAGACATGCAAAGAAGCAGGAAGAAAAAAAAAATGAATCACACAAAGTTGACCCTAAACTGAGCAAGTTATAGAATTTGTCAAAAAGGTGTTAATCTAGTTACAGCAATATTTTATGTCATAAAAATGGCATCTTTCAATTTTTAGAAAATTGAAAGATGAAAAGGATGGGAATCAAACTTCTAGATACAGAAACACAAACATGAGGTAAAAATACCTTGGGTCACATCAGTGCCATATTGGACATGACCAGGGAAAAGACAGAGGAGCCTGAAGATATAAAATAGAAATTATCTGAAGAGAATCCAGATGCAAAAACAGTTAAAACAGTGAACAGATTCAGAGAGTTGATGGGGAAACTGCATGTCACCAAAGGGTCAAGAGAGGAGGCAAAAACAGATTTGAAAAGATATTGATTAAAGCATGTCTAAATTATGTGAAAACTATAAGACTGCAGATATCAGAAGTGGGAAATCTTCAAAGCTCAAGAAACAGAAATGCCAATGGGCCAGGTGCATAATAATCAAAATGTTCTAAATTAGTGATGAAAGTATAATCTTAGACTAGTCAGGGAAGGCTAGGGGACAGCTTAGCCAGTGCCTCCTGTGCAGGTATGATGCTCTGAGCTTGATCCCTCAGAGGCCACATGAAGAAGCAGAGCATAGTGGCTTACATCTGTAATCTCAGCACTGTAGGAGTGGAGACAGATGGAGCTCAAGGTCTCACTTGCCAGCCAGCCTGAAAATGGCAAGCTCTAGATTCATTGAGAGAGCCTGTATCAAAACTAAGGTGGAGAACAGTAAAGGAGATACTCAGAGTCAGTCTCTGTCCCTGGGTGTGCACGTGCACATACAAACACATAAGAAAGCAAGGGGGCTAACACCTGAGAAACAGTTAAGCTGATTTCCGTTCCGACTTCTACATGCATGTACACATCTTACTTGTGCATGTAAAATCATGCACATGACAGCCTAAATATGAGAAAAATGCTTTTAGAAAAAAGACTTTTCTGAAGTTGTTCAGAAATTTTCCCTGTAGATTTAGACTTATAAAACATTAAATAGAGCTATAAGATAGCAAGGAATGATACTACATATACATAGAGATATGCACAAATATTAATATACACTAAGGTGTCCAGACAAGAGCACAGACACCTAAGGATACATTCTCAGAAGACATGTCTGCTATGGGACAATGCTTTTGTACACTGTAAAGATTTGTCACTCGTATTGGTTTAATAAAATGCTGATTGGCCAGTAGCCATGCACGACGTATAGACAGGTGGTGTGGGAAGTCCTTCTGTCTATGTGTTGCTTTTATTGGTTAATAAAGAAGCTGTTTTCAGCCAATAGCTTAACAGAGTAAAGCCAGGCTGAAAGATATATATGTATATATATATATATATATATGTATATATATATATATATATATATATATATAGAGAGAGAGAGAGAGAGAGAGAGAGAGAGAGGACACAGAGAGACATCATGTAGCCGCCAGAGGGGAAAGACACGAGTTGCCAGTTAGAACCTTGCTGGTAGGCCACTACCCTTATGGTAAAATATAAAATAATGGAAATGGGTTAATTCCAGATGTAAGAACTAGCTATCAATACACTTAAGCTATTGGCCAACAGTATTGTAACTAATATAGTTTCTGAGTGATTATTTTGTGATCTGGACAGCCAGGAACAAACAAGCAACCTCTGCCAATAGGTGGGGCAAACAGACTAGAAGAATTCTGAGAAGAAGAAAGGCAGAGAGATGAAGTCAGCAGCCAGACTCAGAGGAAGTAAGATGAGAATGCCTCACCGATAAAGAGTTCCAATTCACATGGCTAAAAACAGACAAGAATTATGGGTCAATTTAAGTTCTAAGAGCTAGTTAATAACAAGCCTGAGCTAATAGACAAACAGTTTATAATAATATAAGCCTCTGTGTGTTTCATTGGGACTGAACATCTGTGAGACTGCGCAGGACAGAAACTTCCATCTACATGTGTCCATAGTGGTGTGTGAATGCTTGTTAGTCCCAAACATATAACTACTAACAGCTGCAAAGTCATGAAGGCAAAATTACTAGACCTGTGGGAAGAAACAGATGAATTCAGAGCTAGGGTTTCACCATTATTCACTCAACTATTGATATATGGAGTGTGTAGAAAATCATCAAGACTTGAAGGGTATTTTTAAAAGATTTATCTTTATTTTATGTATATGTGTGAGTGACTACATGCAAACATGTGCCTGCAGTGCCCATAGTGGCCAGAAGAGGGAGAGGAATCCCATGGAACTAGAGTTACAGGTAGTTGCAAGCTACCATATAGGTGCTAGGAACCAAACCTGAGCATTTTGCAAAAGCAACCTCTTGTCCAGTCGAAGAACAGAAGGTGGGAGAAGATGAGCAAGGAAGTCAGGACCGCGAGGGACTGGCCCATCCACTGAGACAGTGTGCCTGATCTAATGGGAGCTCATCAAATCCAGCTGGACCAGGACTGAATGAGCATATGACCAAACCGGACTCTCTGAATGTAGCTGCCAATCGGGACTGACTGAGAAACCAATGATAATGGCACTGGAACCTATCTCTTCTGCATGTATTGGCTTTTTGGGAACCTAGTCTATATGGATGCACACCTTCTTAGGCCGGGATGGAGAGGGAAGGGCCTTGGGCTTCCCACAGGGCAGGGTACCCTGCCCCCTCTTAAGGAAGCAGGGGAAGGGAGGAGAGGTAGTGGGGGAGCGGGAGGGCCTGGGACAAGGGGAGGAAGTGTAAATTTTTCTTTTAACAATAAAGGAATAAAAAAAAGCAACCTCTTGGTCAATTTTTCCAATCCTCTTAACATGATTGACTTTTATAGAACACTCCATTTATTTAGAGAATAATATACATTTTTCTTATGGGTACACAGAACGTCTGTGAAGATGGACTATGCTTGGTGCAGGAGACTTGTCTGTTCAGTCAATCATGTTTTAAATAAATGCTAATTGGCCGGGTAGGAAGTATAGGCGGGTCAACCAGACAGGAAATAGAGGCAGGGGGAGGAGAAAGTCTGGGAAGCAGGAAGCTTCCCTGGCATTCCTGCGCAGACCACCAAGGAGGCAACAATGTAAGCTGCCCAGCTGAGAAAAGGTACCGAACCATGTGGCTAACATAGATGGGTTAATATAAGTTATAATAGCTAGTAAGAAGCCTGAGATAATGGGCCAATCAGTTAATAACCTAATGTAGACTCTCTGTGTGATTTTCTTTGGGGCTTGCCGGCTGTGGGGTACCAGGCGGGACACAAACCCCAACGAGCAGGACCCTCATGTTACATATGCTCTGTTCTACAAAGCGAATATCAGTAAATTTAAAAAGATTTAGGTTGCTGGGCGGTGGTGATGCACGCCTTTAATCCCAGAACTTGGGAGGCAGAGGCAGGCAGATCCCTGTGAATTCAAGGCCAGCCTGGTCCACAAGAGCTATTCCAGGACAGGCTCCAAAGCTACAGAGAAACCCTGTCTTGAAAAACAAAAAACCAAAAACAAAAAAAAAAAAAGGATTCAGGTTGCCGGGAGGTGGTGGTGCATGCTCTACAGAGAGAGAATTCCAGGACAGCCAAGGCTGTTAAACAGAGAAACCTTGTCTCAAAAAAAAAAAAAAAAAAAAAAAAAAAAAAAAAAAAAAGACAAACCAAAACAAACAAAAGATTCAAGTCATATACCATGTATATGAAGAAATTTAAGAGGAAAACATGTAGACAATATTCAAACATTACTACCATGCATCAAAGCAGAGTTTAAAAAGAAAATTTATAAATATTGTTGTTACTGTTTTAAAGAGAACTTTACTATGTGTTGCATCCTGGCTGAAGATCCACTATGCAGCCTAAGTTAGCTCTGAATTTTTCTGCCTCAGCTTCACAGGCACAACCAAGTAGATGTCACACCAAACAGCTAGAAAGCATTCTGAATTGAGTAAAAACAAAACCACAGCACATCATAGTGTCAGAGCTCCACTAAAGCATCAACACCTTCTAAGATAGAAGAAAACCCAAAGAGCTTACCCTTAAACAGAAAAAGAAGAGGGAACTAAACCACAATGAGCAGGAGAAAGCGTCGGGACACCAATTGTGTGACTTGGGCTAGTATTGCTCTTGTCTCGCCTCCAGGTTGTACCTCTTAGACGAGGATTATGAGAAACTCCAGTGTTTCCCAAATGTTTCGTTTCTGCACAAGAATCATGGCAGAAACAGATTAGCAATGTTCACTTCCAAGCTCCATTCCAGGTCCAGGAATCCAAACTCCTGGATGGACCAGGAGAACCTGTGCATTTAAACACAGAAGAGATGGTAATTTCTTAAGTAGGACCAAGGTCCTGCCTGATGGCATACTGTCAGCTGACCTGACATCTCGGTGATGTAGGTAGGGTTCCACAACCCTAGACTCTTTAACTTATGCAGCTCAGTCATCAGAGGAACCAGAGTGAGCCTGGATTCATCTTACAGTATTCTGGGAGTCTCCCAGCTTGATTATCCCTTGTGAGCAGGGGACAGAATCTGACTATGACCTTAGTTTGTCTCCTAGAGATTCTAGCAATGTGGGAATGGAGGACTGGAGGATGCGACTTAATTTGTTCATCTATGTTTCATTCTGTCTACTTCTGGCCCATAATTTATTTCTCTAATGCACAAATGCCTTTATCTATGCCTTTAAACCACCCTAACAAATTTATTCTGCTGTCTTTTCATACTATTCTCTGAAATAAATTTCATTGGAAATGAATTACTCTTGTAAGTCTTTTGTTCCTGCTGTCCTTTGAGAGCTCAGAATATGTTTGTTTTAGAATTTACAAGCTTCTAACTTTTCCTACCCCCCAAACTGAAAGGTTTTCTTTGCTTGCCAGATCTTCTACCCCTACCCTAGAATGAGGCTCATGATTGACCTGGGGATACATGGTTCCTGGAAGATGCTGAGAACAATTCCAGATGGAGCCATCATTGACTCCATAGGCTATCTCAGTTCCTGAAAATCTTCTCCCTTCTCTCATAGCTTCATCTAAAGCCATAATCCAAGTACAGTGGAGGCCCTGACCATCATTTGCAACCAACAGAAGCCTATTCACAGGGCTTTGCTTCAGCTCTCACTACATTTAGAATTCCTGGTCACACGGGTTCCAAGCTCTTGGTCTACCTACTTCTAGGGTTCAAACAACACTCAATTTATGTTTTCCTTTTGTCTCCTGTTCACAGAAATGTTTATTTCATCTAGAGGCTGACTTGATCTTTTTGCCTTTTAAAAAAAATTACATCTATCTGTCATTGCAAAAATCAGAGCTCTCATCTTAAAGGCTATCTGATGACATTCTTAGCTTTTGGGTTGGTAGGAGCTGGTGACTTGTAAGTTACTAGATTCTAAAGGTGTTTTATCTACTAGTCACAGAATGTTAGTTCTGACACAGAGGTGAGGAAGGGCTAGAAGTACCCCAAGATCAGGCAACTAGCTTTTTGGCCCTGCAATATTCCAATTTCTCCACAATACTGAAATTCTAATCACCTAGTTGGTCTCAATAGACACAGGTTCCTTTCCGGGGTTTTCATCCACACACCGTTTCTACATGTTCAAAGCAGCGAGGTAAACCAATCATTCCACGAGGCTTGAAAATTGAAAGAGGTAAATGAGTGATCCTGCCTAAGCCCGAGAGTAAGATCTCTGTGCCCTCCTGTCACTCCAGACTCCTTGTGAGAAATTCCTGCAGTGGCGCTGACTTATCCTTCCTCTCATCGGTGCCTGAGCATGAACGTCTCTCCTATTCATACGTGTGTGGGTTTCACGCGGTGGTGCCTGTCGATTCGTTGGAATATGTGTGCATGTTCCGTTCTCTAATTGGTCTGTTGAGTGCTCGAAAACAGAGACCAGAGCTTGTCATTCAACTGTGACTAAGATGACATATCCTTTAGGGCTAGCAAGACTCAATTTAAAAAAAAAAGCAATTATTGGAATGATCTTCCCTATATTTTCATAACACCCTACGCTTCCTTGATCATTCACATGCTCTGTGCTGACTGCCAAAAATGCTTGAATGTTCAAAGGCTACAAAATGTAAGACTGAGCAGCTGCACACAGCATACAAATGTATGCACGTTCGGCCCTTTCAGGGGTTATTTTTCCTCTCTTAGTGCTCTGAGAGTACGTTCAAAATGGTCTGAAGACATTGTACGGCTGTCTACAGTTCATTTCTGACGATATGTTGAGACAAAAATTCCTCCCTGAAAGGGGCCTCCAGCCCTGCCCATCAGGAAGTCAGCTACCTGTGACCAGGGGGCCTGAGTAAATTCTTGCTGGAAGCAGGTGTTAGCTCACCCCAGCTGGTTAAGAGCCTATAGGGCCTCAACCTTTGGGAAATAAAGAGGCAGCCTGTGTGAGGTCCTGTCTCCTCCCTCGCCAAGCCATTTGTTGCTGAAGATACACCCCCCTCCAGAAATCTTTCAGTGCTTTTCAAATTGTGGGGGATACACAATGCACCTGACCTTGTTCAAAGACAGGGGCTGCAGTGCCCCAGGCAAGGAGTAAAGAAGTACAGAAAAAAAAGAAAAAAGAAAAAGAAGAAAAAAAAAAAAAAACCAGGCGACATCTCCTTCCAGGCCTTTTCATTTGTTGTATGGAAAGGCTCCCCCGCCTGTCAACCAAAACACTTATTAGTTCGCCTTACTTTTCTTTTGCTCCAGTAAATTAACTAATGCACACCATCAGTCGGCCCTGATACAGCAATGGGAATCTTGCCTTTGATAAGATGCAGATGGTGGGAAAAATGCAAAACTTTGCAAGCCCTACATTTGAAGTCATTTATTTACCTCTGAGAAGTTCTTTGTGCTCTCCATTGAATAAGGAACGGACTTCGTGCGAAGCATGCTTTACTCCACGGAGAGGATAAAACCTAGCGCACGGCGGCACTTGCTCAAAAGGAACAGATGTCTGGAGGGTGTTCTCACCATGGTGGGGGTTGCCGGTGGCAAGGTGTGACAACTGCGGACGAAATACAAGCAAGCATTTAGTCATGCGAGTGCTGACTTAAAACACAATAGAGGAAATGAAGTCTTGCTCTTGCTGGAAGACACAGGACTCCCGCTACCTGATGACACCTGCATTTTAGCTGTAACTTGAGAAAAGAGAAACAAATCCGTGGGAGGTCACCACATGCTTACACATACATGTGTAGATCCTGGGTTAGAGCGGCCGAGACTTAGAGGAGCATATGGCACCCAGGTATCTGTGTGAGAGAACGAGACATAGAGGACTAAAATGTGCTTTAGGAAGTGACTGAAGGCTGGTCCTGTGCTCCCGGTTCCAGGTCTCAACATAGGCACACAAAGACAGACAGATAAGCGGACAGATTTTCTACGAACATTTGAGTTGGGGGTAGAACACTAAGAAAGGCTTTAATGCCCCCACCCATCCCAAGTAAGTCCTCAGCAGTGCCCTGCGTTAAAGAACGACCATGCGAGCCCACCATGTGGTTGAATATATTTGCAAAAATCTTAGATTATAAAAATGGGACATTGTGAATGGTAGGGGTGCTGGCCTGGGCCTTGACTTCAGGGAAATAAAGGAATTGGAACTGTTTAGTGAACTCTTTTGTCCTACGATGGGGGACAGAGGGGATATACAGAACAGCTTGAATCGAATCCCCCAAATGTAAGGTGAAGCCACGGTCTTTACTATTTCAGAATGTGATGTTACTTGAGGACAGTGTGTAATTAGTTATGATGAGATCATACTGGTCTAAGTTGGACTTTAGTCAATGACTGAAGAGAAAACAGAGGAGACAAAAGGCACAGAGGAGCAACACTATGACAGCAATGGGGAGATCAGATCGAGGCCCCTACCAGCTGAGGAACAGCAAGGTTTGATCACAGACGCTCCAATGGAACACGGAAGGGACTCCCCTCGCAGCCCTCTGGGAGGACGCTTGCACGTGAGCCCGTCGTCCTCCACAGTGAGAGAGAAGAAAGCTCTACTGTTTAAAGTTGTCTGATTTGTGGCTAGCCCAAAAAAGCTTATACAGGATAAAACTTATGAATTAGGTAAAATATATGAATTATGCTTCTGACAACCAAATAGAGAGACCTCAGCATCAGAATGCAGATTTTCACGTGTCTAACCACCTGCACTTAAATTAACCCTTTGGAAGTACTAGGTGAGGTATGGGGGGGGGGAGGCCGTCATATTATCATAAGTATGGGGCTTTTACTAAAAGCTACATTTATAAATGTTTATTGATAATCAGGGCCATTGTGTTCATTTAATAAGAGCAGGGTCCAGGAAGTTAGAAGACAAAGAACTTTCGGTAAAGAAAACAGGTCAGTAGATGCTTCAAAATTGTTATAAGGATTAGAAAATAAATTGGAGAAAACGTGTGGAAATTAAAATGTAGAGGTAGATGGAAATGGTAAAGAACAGGTGAGAAAATTAACAAAAATATAATTGTTCTAAAATTTGAGCGGGCATCCAAACAGTAAAAACAGAATGGAAAGTGTTGTGGTTTTAATTAATAATGGGGTCCCTGGTAACGGGTCCCCAGGGTCTAGACGGCATGGTCAGGTCTCCATGGTGGCGAATGGCGGCGGCGGTGGCGGCAGCAGTCAGTATGAGACCAGACAGATAGATAAAGTTATAAGCATTTATTAAGATGGATTATGGAGGGAAAGAAGCAGAAGAGGGGAGAAAAGGAAAGAAGGAAAGAAAGAAGGGGAGGGAGAGAGGGAAGGGGAGCGGGGGGGGGGGGAGCCCCCCTGCCTCTCCCGAGAGTGTTGAGAAAGAATGGGGCTGTGAACTGCGGGCTTGCTTGCTTCTAGACGAGGAGTGGGCGTGGTTCACTCTTAAAGGGACAGGAATCATTACAGAAAGGACAAGAAAATCAAAACCAGCCACCGAGCTGAAGCGTCTCCACTGCTATAAAAACAAATCAGAGTGAGTGCAAAGAATACACAATAAACACCATTACTGTGGTGCTTTTCAGATGGATTCTTACTTTTTGAGATTTCTATCCGAAGATTTCTATCAAAAGTTTTTCTTGAATGAGTCAGTTCAGGCAGTGGTGACAATGGGTGGCTCCTGAAACTTCACAAAAGGCCATCTGCTGAGGTCTTCTACCTGTTGGCTTTCCCCTCAGGGGTGCTTAGCCCTGCGCAGGATGCCAGCCACTGCACAGAGAAGTCGTTGTGGAAGGGTCAACAGTGACGACGTTACTCGCCATCCTGAGGACCACGGCTCACACCGCTATGGCTCTGTCACGCGTCAAGAGAAGAGCACGACACCTTTGTTTCATGAGAGTGTTTTGTGTCACAGAACCGACAGGATGCTGTTCCAGAGACCTACGGTCTCGAGACCGTCTACTTCTATGCTTAGATTTAGTAAAGAACAAACAAATGCCCTGAGCAGAGACGAGGCCCAGGGGGAGCCGCCAAGGCCTGTCTGGCCAGACTGCTTCGCTTCCTGAGTATGAAGAAGGCCCCTCTCTAGAGTGAGAGGCTCATAGTCTACTATTAAATAAGGTAAGCCAAGGAATTTCTTTATGGCCAGCTCTGATGCAGAGGGGCAGGGAAACTTCCAGCAGTGTTTTTAGGTTTTATGGCTTCCCTGAGGGAACGATGTTGGAATAGGTCTGACTTGTCTTACAAAGGAGGAATTACTGCTTTGTAGCTTGGTTTGTGAGAGAATGAGGGACAGAGACGGTAGGAAAGGATGAGGTCAGAGTGACATTAGTTCTGAGGCCTTCCAATGTCCTTTGAGGCAGGCAGGCTCACAGGTAGAGTGGGTGTAGGTATTCAGGTTGTAGGTCACGGGAGAGAGCGTTGTCCTGCGAGCAATGACAATTCAGCCTCCAGCTTCCCATTCAGATGCCTCCGCTAAAGCCAAGAGGAGCAGAGACAATCCATCACCAGTTAACTTGTTCAGTCACCCATTCATTTCTGCATAGATTGCCAGGGGAGTAAGTCAAAAATAGACAGAGAGTGGGGACGGGAGTTGGTCTTCACCTGTTCAGGAAACCACCCTGAATAGTCCCCATAGAAAGATCTAGAACTCCTGCTACATTGTCATTCGCCATTTATACTGAATTTTGTTCCATTCAACAGACATATTTTAAGAACTTGTAAAGTCGTGACCAACTTACCTTTTTTGTAAGAATTGATGGTTCAATTTCTGAGTCTTTCTAGGCTTCATTATGTTTTTTTTAAAAAAAAAAACCTGTGGGTTTTTTGTTGTTGTCATTGTTTTTACTTTTTTAAATGCTCTGTAAACCTCTGCGGAATATACCCTCCCCTTTTTGCATTGGTTTCATTTCAGGACCATTGGTTTTCATTGGGGTTTATGAAAATATTTGCTTTGTCTGTGGCTTAGGCAAGCTGACAAAGTAGGCATAGTCCTCTTTCTGTGTAGCTCTCTCAATAATGTTTAAAACACCTTCAGCGGCAAACTGAGCCTCTCATTTGGCCCTCTGATTAGGTCCACCTAATTCCAAGGTGCTCTTCATGAGAAAAGGTGGTTGTTTCATGGTGACTTACTGAAGTAGCCTAGTGATTCTTTGTCAGGAAGGCCAGACTGTGCCAATACCCCCATTTTCCCCTTACTCAGATCCAATCCATATTCCCTTCCCTAAAAAACATTGCCCAGGTCCTGTGCAAGAGCAGCCCATGCTCTCTGCTGCTGAGCCATCTCTCCAGCCCTTTGACATAAATTATGTGTGTCTTTACCTGCCAAAATTCTATGAGCTGACAGGGCACTTTAACCACTGAAGACTGATTGCAACAGGTCAGCTTGTAGAATTTTGTCAGGTTCAGTTCCCAGCACTCACATAACAGTAGCCTACAACTATCTGAAACTCCATTTCCAGGGACCTGAGATGCCCACTTCTGGCCTTTGTGGGTACAGGCACAAACATGGTACATATACATGCATGTAGGCAAAACATCCAAAACATCTGTATGTATAAAACAAAATAACATAAAATTAAGTTAAAAGAAAAGCACTGATGAGTGATGTATACATACTGGAAAATATAGTCATAAGTTTACAGTAGAAGGCTTATATTTTATGAACCAGTTTTATTTCCAGAGATCTTATCCTAAGATGTTTTATTATTAATTTGCAGGCACTGCCATTACCATTATTGTTACTGCTTCTTGGGATACATTTTAAATTTTTTTGTTTCCTTATTAACTAATGAGCTGAAGAAAACCTTTGGCACATATTCATTTTGCATTTGAATGAGGTCATGCTTTTTAACCTTTTGAGAATTACACCTTCCCGGGAACAACCAGGGACTATGTCAGTGATATCAGTGTTCTAACCATCAGAAGGTCAAGATCCTCAAGTTTGTCTGGTACAAATAATCTTATGCACTGAACCTTCTCCACATATGAGAACTCAAGGGAAAGAATGGTATTAAAGAGAGAAACAAAGAAGGCACCCACAGAGGTGATTTTACTTTAAAAGGTTTCATCTTAACGTGTCTACATATGTGAGACAAGGGATAGAGTGGTGCGGGAGACTTGTCTGTTTCTGTCAATCATGTTTTAAATAAATAC
>JAQHUG010000061.1:4860616-4873079 GCA_028555095.1 Dicrostonyx torquatus | reverse complement strand
GAGCCATGTGGCTAACATAGATGGGTTAATATAAGTTATAATAGCTAGTAAGAAGCCTGAGATAATGGGCCAATCAGTTAATAACCTAATGTAGACTCTCTGTGTGATTTTCTTTGGGGCTTGCCGGCTGAGGGGTGCTCGGGGGGACAGTAACCCCAAAGAGCAGGCCCCTCATGTTACAATAGAGTTTGTGTCTTGCTCACACTTCAAGTTTTACTGAATGATCTTTTCCCATATTTGTAGCTTTTGTTTCTCACTGAGAGAGCCAACAAGAATATTGTTTAATGTTTACTGTCCACCAGGATTATGTCTTCTGAAGTCTGGTCTTCAGTCTCTTGCAATATTGTCTCACTTTCAGTTGTTTCAGTTCAAGGGGTAAATTTGACTCCAGCTACTCCATCTTCTTGGAAGAAGAGATTTACTAGTGCCCATCTAATGAATTGATTAACTGTCTGCTAAAAATACTTTTGGATGCGTGTATTATATAATAAAATAAGGTATTTAATCTCTTGAGCATACCTTCTGAGACCTTCCAAATTCCCCATGTTAACACTCTCAGATTCCATATTTATTTGTTAGATTATTTGATCAATTATTCTACCTTTCACTAGACTGAAAGCTTGACAAGATACGACATCAAATATTTTACTTATCGTTTTTTCAGGTGTAAAGCATATGAACTTGATTTGATTGTTAATAAATGAACTTGTGATATCAGAAAAGCTCACTGCTGTTCACACAGAATTTCAGCAAACTTTATTGCTTCCATATTTGATTATTCTTTGTATTTTCATAGCATCCATCTTACCTACTGGTCAGAGAAAATACTGGCAAAGGGACACCTTTATGTTAGGTTGACAAAATTTAGCATTATGACTAATGACAAAAGAGGAATGATTTAACTACTGGGGTCCTGGAAGCTGAACTCTAGAAACCTGTGACATCCAAGGAGTTTGCAAAGTAATATATTTCTACCACACATAGAAGGTATTGGGAAGCAACATACTGCTAGA
This sequence comes from Dicrostonyx torquatus, assembly GCA_028555095.1. Taxonomy (NCBI): domain Eukaryota; kingdom Metazoa; phylum Chordata; class Mammalia; order Rodentia; family Cricetidae; genus Dicrostonyx; species Dicrostonyx torquatus. The sequence continues at coordinate 4,872,066 of JAQHUG010000061.1, read as the reverse complement.
AAGATACAGGCACCCACTGAAACATTCCATCATCCCTCAGTGGGAAGAAGGGAAAGAAATAGTTATGGTCAGATCCAGTGTGTGGTATTAGATTACCTACTATGAAGCATCTACAGTATATAACAGATTATCTGTTGAGTACTCTAAGGACCACCAGAAAAACCTATAGGCAAGTTAAAGGGTATTTGTTACTGTCATAGTTAACCGGGGAGAAGAAAAGTATGGTCCTAGACTTGATGGGCATAAGGGCATGGAGTTATTTGGTTTCAGCAGTTGGGATTGGGATGTATGTCTGGTAGAACTGAGCTCTCTAAAATTCATCCATCCCCCCCCCAACTCGGAAACATAAAGTTAAGCAGAATTGCCTTTACAAGAAGCCTGTGACCAAGAAAGGTCGAACTGATTAGGTGAACCGCAGGGTGAACAACAACTTCTGGATGTGACTTTAGCCTCCGCGTCTTGAAAGTTAAAGAAGAATGCGAGTGGATGCACATACAGATAGACAAGGGTTAGCCCAGCCCAGGAAACCAAGCCTCCATAGCAACTCCCCTCATTTTGCCCTAGGCTTTCCAACTCGGGACCTAACCAAGAAAGCTAAACATTCCTGCTTACCTAATAACTTTAGTGTGATTCTTCTAGTTACTTCTCCAGCTTCTCCATGACAACGACTTTTCATCAGAGCACACCCGAAGCCTACCCCACTATCCTCCAGTAAACCAGAAAGCTTTATTTTCATTTTTTGCCAAACACATATGATGGTGGCTGATATCCCTGTGCTAGCAAATACTGAATATATAGCTGCTGTTCTTTTCTGGGTTCTCATCATCGATTTCCATAAAGTACTTATAAATGTTTTAGAGCCAGGACTCGGTGGTTTTAAGGCAGGTCTTGCAAAGCAGAAACTGGCTGGAATGGGTAACTATGCTGGTTAGGTTTTTTTGTTTGTTTGGTTTGTTTTGTTTGTCCACTTGATGTAAACAATAATCCTCTGGGAAGAGGGAACCCCAATAGAGAAGATGCCTCCCTTGGATTGGGCGGAAGACACGTCTGTGGGGGCATTTCTTGATTCATGCTTATTGTGGAGGGCCCAGCCCAGTGATGGGTGGTGACACCCCTAGGAAGGTGGTCCTGGGGTGTCTAAGAAAGCAAACAGAACAAACTGTGGAGAAGAAGCCAGTAAGAACACTCCTCCATGGACTTTGCTTCAGTTCCTGTCTCCAGGTGCCTGCCAGGACTTTTCTTCACAGTAAACTATAAGGTATAAATGGAAATAAACTGTTTTTGCCCCCATTTGCTTTTGGTTAGGGTTTTATGGCAACAGTAGAAGACAAGCCAGAATGGTAGCTTGTGACATTACTCTTAGATTAGAAATCACCACAAGATGAGAGCCTTGAAGAGCCTCCTTGAAACTAAGCAGTCTTACGTCCAAGAGCCTGTATTTTGCAGAGCAAAGAGCTAGGCTCTTGGTTTCCATTACATTTAATGCAGTAGAGAAACACACTGTTGATCCCAGGAGAAGTTAATACAAGGGCGTGGAATTGTGTGAGTTTCAGCTCTTGAGATTAGGATGGATTTAAGACGTTTGGTGCTATAGAGCTCTCTAAAGGCCATGCCCACGGAAATATCAAGTTAAACACAGAATTGCCTTCATAAGCTCTAAAAGAAACTATGGGAGGGAGGATAGCATCCAGGTGTAGCAAATTGTGGGATTGTTGAAGAGAAAAAGTTCATTTTGAGTCCATTTTGATTTTTACTTCTTTTTGGCCAACCCAGATAAGATAGTTAATTGCTTGATGGATGCTGCCATTGTCACACCTTCCGTCTTTTAAAATGATTTTTATGAATGAATACAATGTGGGTTTTAAAAACTTCTGTGCCTGTATTTAAAGTATTCAGATTCGTTCCTCTTTACATCCTCTTGTTCCCTTTCATTTCTGGTTGCATCCCTTCTATCTGATTGGGCTGGGCCCCTCCTATTTCACACCTTTTATTTTACAGTCATGAGCTTAACTGGAGTTTCTGACATTAGCAGAGATGAGGTGTTAACTACTGGAGTTCAGGCAACTTATGACTATCTCCTCTGGCAATAATGACTATCAATAGCACTTCAAGGAGAGGTAGGGCATTATGAGTCTCTTTACTGCCCAAGATGGAATGTTGATAGGCCTGATCTTGTATAAGTCACAAGCACACACACATGATCATGAGATCATGATCATAACAGTCATGTTATATCCAGAAGATGTCATTGTACAGTACCCTATTCCATCCTCTGGCTCTTACATTTTTTTTAGCCTCATTCATTATGCTTCTGGGATATCCCATTTAGGGCTGAGCAGTCAACAATCATTTTTCTTAGCCCTTCAATCAGTCATGAGTCTCTGTATTAGCTGCCAGCCACCAGCCAAGACCGAGAGCAGCTTTACTCTATCACCATAAACATAAATATTTAGAAGGCATTTCATTGACAACATGCCACTTTAACAAAACAACTGTAATAGATTTTCCATGCAGCTATGCCTCCATAGCTGTGGTCCTTTGATCAGCTTTACATATCAGGTATGAATTGCTTCCTGTGGAGCAGGTTTCAATTCTGAGCAGAAAGAAATTGGTTGCCCCCGTTACAGTTATGCCACTATTGAATCAGTGAGCAAACTGCACCTGGCAGTCAGTATTGCAACATGCAGGGTACACAGCTGGGTAAGACTGGTGACTTTCCCCAGAGCACACTACACAGAACCTCCTGGCACTATGAATGCTTAACTTCTATGATTTTAAAATTTATTTCATTTATACTTATGTGTTTGTGTCCGTGTGAGCGAATGCTACTTATATTCAGGTGCCCACATAGTCCAAAAAGAGTGATTTGAGTCACCTGGAGTGAGTTAGAAACAATTGGGAAGCCTTTGACAGGTGCTGCGAACTGAACTTGAGTCCTGTGGGAGAGAAGCAAGCACTCTTAACCTCTACAGAACTTGAGTGGAACTTGTGGAAGAGAAGCAAACACTGTTAACCTCTGAGCCGTCTTTCCAGCACAACCCCAAGCCCATATGGAGCTCAGAAGATAATCCATGGGAGTCCATTCTCTCTTTATACTTCTGTGGGTTCTGGACATTTAACTTAGATCTTCAGGCTTGCCAGTAAGTACCTTCACTCACTGAGTCATCTCACTGGTCCAGCTTCTGACTTACACCAACCCCAGAGTGCTAAGCTTGCTAATCCTATAATTTATGTTGACAACAATTTGCCATTTCTTGTTCCAGCTGTCTTTTGGTGGTGGTTATGAGAAGCAGTATGCTGAGAAGGGGGCTGAGATGAAGAGCATGATTGCTTTACAGCGTCACTATGGAAACAGAAAAGAGGAGTGAAGCTTTATATTTAAGTCTCAAAACTAACCTTCCTTGAGCTTTGAACCCACCTAACCAACTCCATACTGGTGATCCTATCTTGGTATTCTATAACCAGCAGGGTTACCCAGTCAATGATTTCAACAGCTAAGATCAATTGCTAGTCCAAGGTGCTCTGTCTATAGACTTACGCTGTTTTGTGTATCTATAGCAGATCACCTAGACTAAGTAGAAAGAACAGAGATTTATGTCTTATGTTTTATGTGTTAGGAAGTTCAAGAGAGAGGGTTTGCATCTGGTGAGGGTCTTCATGCTGTATCCTCTCATGCAAACGTAGCAAAGGCAGAAAAACTGGTAAAAGAAGTATGAGTTGGCAAGATAACTCTTTTATAACAGACTCATTCTATGAGGGTAATGCTCACTTTCTGAAAGTAGAACCACTTTCTGAAGAATCCTGATTCTTAAGAACTAAGAATTAATTCTGTTACACTAGAAAGAATATTTTGATTGCACACTTTGTATGAGGGTGCATGATGTGGGATTCTCCTCTGTACGCTGTGATTACCATTAATGCATAAGAAAACTGGCTTGGCCTGATAGGGTAGAATTTAGCTAGGTAGGGAAAACTAACCTGAATGTTGGGAGGAAGAAGGCGGAGTCAGGGAGAAGCCATCTAGCCCGGCCTGAGACAGACGCCGGAACTTTACCTGGTAAACCACAGTCTTGTGGCGATACACAGATTACTAGAAATGGGTAATTAAGATATAAGAGTTAGTCAATAAGAAGCTAGAACTAATGGGTCAAGCAGTGATTTAAATAATATAGTTTCTATGTGATTATTTCCAGGCTGAGCAACTGGGAACCAACAAGTGGCCCTCCTTACAAGAGGTATACATTCAAATCACAGTACCTCCTTTGCCATCTGATCAAGGATATTTGTTCTAGTGGAATTATAGGCATCACCTATGGGGATGAAGGAAGAAGTTGATGGGATGATAGGAATCTAATGTCATGAAATCTGCACCATTTTACCTTCCTTGGTCTTGAGTAAAGGAGCGGGGCGGGGGGGGGGGACAATCATAAGGAATAATTCAACTAGTACTTGATTACCTCAGATACAAAGAAAGCTTGAGAAAATAAAGGTAGTAGTACTTTCATATTTTTCTGTAGTTATTCTTGGCAGTATCCTATTTAGCTGACACATTTCTGCCCACATTCTCCCACTTTTTTCCCCTTCCTCCCAAACATTTTTATGGTTGATGCTTGCTAGGAGACATGTATTTTTGTGAAGAACTACATGGAAATCAGGAGTCTGCGTGCTCCAGCTGGTTTTCTGTGGCTGTGATCACATATGGACTAAAAGCAATGTGGGAGGGATGGGTTCATTTCCGCTTACAGTAGTCCATGCTGAAGGGCAGTCAGGGCAGGAACTCAAGGCAGGAATAAGCAGGAACACAACGGAGAGACCCTGGAGAAATGCTGCATCCCGGCTTGCTGCTCTTAGCTTGCTCGGTTTGTTCTCCCATACAGTTCAGGACCACCTGCCCAGGGTGGCACACCCCACAATGGGCTGGGTCCTCCCTTATCAATAATCAATCAAGAAATGACCTACAGATTCCTTCCTGCCAGTCTAATGTAGGTATTTTCTCAATGTTTCCTTTTCCCAGATGGCTGTACCTTGTGTAAAGTTGACATAAAAAGAACCAGCACACTGTTTTTATGCAAAGAATGCGCTCTGAGAGAAACAACATATCAAGAGACACCTGAAGGCAGCTAAGCTGGTCTCTGCCTGCAGCTAGGATCCCTGCTTCCCAGCAGAAAAGTGAAAGAAAATTGAGTTCCTGTAATAAATTCCACTGCAGCAGCTTCGCTGTAAATGATTTTTTAAAAGTTACTTGACTGTGCAAACTGGCTAGAGCAGAAATATTTTAATGATATTTCAAGAGCTTAATGTCAACCATCAGTGTCCAATAAAGGAAAATGACTTTTACTGATACATCTGGAAATAAGATGGGTTTTTGAGCTCAGATCTCTCAAGCTTTGCATAAAATCTGGAGTTTTATTTGTACTCTGTGCCTGTTATATAAACTTCTTACATTCGGCAGAGATAAAGAAGATGCATTAGACATGTCTTGTTATATCGCAAAATGAGTAAAATGTTAATACATGTTAAATTTATTGTTTGCCTATTGAGGGAAAAGAAAGCAAATAATTTATTTAAAAGAAACAACTTTGCTCACAGAAAGGGCAATATTTTAATAAGTAGCAAAGGACAGGGGATGTATTTTGAGATGAAAGCAGCATCCCTGTGATGAGGGATGTGGTGTGCTAAAGTCGTTACTTTGAAGGGGACACACTAAGCCAAATGTAAAATTTTGTTCCGTTCCTGTAAAATCCCAGCTCTATCTTCATTTGTATCTGTTTATGCATCTAACTAATATTTATTACATAGCTACTCTGTGAGCCAGCATCAGAGGAAGCACTGGTAATATTTCAGCGAATAAGATAAGCATACACCAAGTGGAATTTTCAAACAATTATAGATTAGGAAAAATGAAGTTTGGCTCTGTGTCAGGGGCATGAAATCCATAATAATGGCGAAACAATAACCTCATGGAACTTGGTTATCAGCTCCCAGGGTGCCTTCATCAGCATGAGAAATTCTGAGTCCTTTATCTGCTGCTCTGCCTTTTTTTTTCTTTCTTTCTTTGGATTTAAGTTTTACTCTGTGTGTGTGAGTGTGTGTGTGTGTGTGTGTGTGTGTGTGTGTGTGTGTGTGTGTGCCCAGGTACTGAGAGGAGGCCAGTAGAGGTCCAAATTCCCTGGATTTAGAGTTACAATTGATAGCCACCTGACTTGGGTGCTGGGATCTGAGCTCAGGTCTCTATGAGACCAGCAAGCACTTGGAAGCACTGAGCTGTTTCTCAAGCCCCATGCGCTGCCACCTTTATCTACTGTGTGTGTATATTCTGCCCTTTGAGTCTGTTTTCTTTAGTTCACACAGCAGATTTGAGATACAAAATATTGCTTATGGCAACGATCAACTCTTTCTCTTCTGGAGCAGTGCTCCATTCTGTGGGCACAAGATAGTTTATTCACAAGCTGAGAAAACTGTGAGTATTTTATGATTTGGGTGATAAAATTGCCATTTGGATAGACATCTAGAAATGGGATTGATGAGCTACATGGTCGGGTGTCTATTGGATTTTATAAAGCTGCCAAATTGCTTTTTAGTGTGGCCATAGCATTTTTTCATTTGGAGCTTCACTTACTTTTATTTTACTGAAAATAGGTATTTTTCATACAATATATCTTGATTATGTCCCCCCCCTTCTTTCAGTTCCTCCCAACCTTCCCTCTCATCCGAATCCATACTCTTTCTGTCTTAAAAGACAAACAGGCTTCTAAAAAAATAATACAATAAAATAAATTCAAAAAAATCAAACAAATTTGAGTATGACAAAACAACCAAACAAGAAAAAGAGCCAAAGAAAAAAAGCACCAAAAATGCATATAGATACAGAGATGCACACAATTAGGAATCCCATCAAACCCCAGAATTGGAAGCCATAACACATATGCAAAGAACCTGTAAGGTAGAAAAATAAAGTAAAATAAAGCAACTTGACTCAACATTATGCCACTGAGTTTTCTGCATGTTGACATGCAGTCTGTCTTTAAATTTCTACAGTGAGACTCCCTTGGAGAAAACAAATATTTCATTTGCAAGTGGCTTTCAATTGGAGAGAGCTTCCGGGTTAGGGATAGGATCATTTGTCCATTTCTTTTACCTCGAGGACCCCTTCTGGCCAGACCCACGCAGGTCCTCTGCATGCTGCCATGTTTCTGTGTGTCTTAGTCAGTGCTGTGAAGAGATACCATGACAGGGTTTCTCTATGTAACAGTCCTGCTCTCCTGGAGCTCTTTGTAGACCATGCAGGCCTCAAACTCAGAGACCTGTCTGCCTCTGTCTCCCAAGTGTCGGGATTAAAGGCATGTGCCACCACCCAGCTCACAGCAACTCATTTTATTGTGGCTGATTTACAGGTTCAGAGTAAGGTTAGTCCATTATGGTCATGGCAGGAAGCATGGTGGCACACAGGCAGACAAGGTGCTGGAGAAGGAACCAAGAGTTCTACAGCTGTGTTCCCAGGCAACAGGAAAGATAGAGTGAACCACTGGGCCTGGCTTGAGCTGCTGAAACCTCAAAGGCCACCTTTAGTGACACACTTCCTCCAACACGGTCACACCTCCTAATAGTGCCACCCCCTGTGAACCAATGGGGACCATTTTTATTCAAACCACCACATTATGAGTTCATATGTGTGCTATCCCTGTTATGTCTAGAAAGTATTGTGGGATACTTGTACAGTGTGTGAAGTTGTATTGGTGTGATTCGTGTAATAAAAAGCCGAGCCACCGATAGCTAGGCCGGAGAGTATAGGCAGGACTTCTGGGCAGAAAGAGAACTCTGGGAAGAGGAAAGGTGGAGTCGGCAGACAAATGAGGAGGGAGCAGGACGAGCAGTACGGAGATGAGGTTATGAGCCATGTGGAAGAACACAGATGTAAAAATACGGGTTAATTTAAGTTGCAAGAACTAGTTAGAAACAAGCCTAAGCTAAGGCCGAACTTTTATAATTAATAATACGTCTCTATGTCATTATTTGCAGACTGGCAGTCCTGATCAAAAGCTTATTACAAGAAAGCGTTGATTCCTTGGTGTTTTCCATCCACTCTGGCCCTTGTGATCTTTCTGTTTCCCCTTGTGTAGAGTTCCCTGAGCCCGGAGTGGAGGGATTTGATGGAGACTTCCCTTTTAGGATGGAGTGTCCAAGGTCTCTCACTCCCTGCATGTTGTTTGGCTGTGGGTCTCTGCATTTGTTCCCAGCTGCTGCAGGAGGACACTTCTCTGGCAATGGCTGAGCAATGTACTGACCTATGTATACAGCAGGAAATTTTTAAAAGTCATTTTCTTGCTACGTTTCTTTAGCAGAAGAGTAGTATTTGGTTTTATTCTAGATCGCTGGACTATTTAGTCTTTAGCTCTCACCCAAGGAGTGTTGGGTATGGGCTCTATCTCATGGAGTGCCCCTTAACTCAAATTAGAGAGATTGGTTACACCCACAAGCTTTGTGCCACTATTGCACCAGCAAATCCTACAGTCAGGTCACTCATATATTGAAGGGTTTGTAGCTGGGTTCTTGTTTTCCTTCCTCCTTTGGTATCCTACAGAGTACCTTCCAGTACCATGCATACTAATCTGTAGTGGTAAGGCTGTAGATAGGCTTCTTAAGAGTTGTGTGGGTGTTGTCTTCAACAATAGGGACTGACTGTCAGTTTGCAGAGAGCCAATAGTGGCCAGAGCATTTTCTAATCATACCGGTAGCAAGCGAGGTGTCATTTAACTGTACTTGGCATTGCTGGGGTTTTCCATCTTTCTTATAGTTATGCTAACAAGTGTGTAGAGTATCTCATGTGGCTTTAATTAGCATTTCACTAATGATAATGAACATCTTTTGAAGTGCCATTTAGCATCTGTATATCTTTTGCCCATTTATTATATTTGCTTGTTTGACTTCTTATTGTTGAGTTTTTCGAGCTCTTTGCATATTGGCTACCAATCCAAATATCAAGGATAATTTGGAAGGGTTTTTCCCAATCTATATTTGCCATTTCAGTCTCTCAATGGGGTGTTGCTTGTAAAAAGAAATGGTTTGATTTGAACAAAGTCCAATTGATTTGTTTGTTCGTTTATTTTTTGGATTGTGCTTTTCGATTGTTCTTCAATTTTCAAATTACAAGCCTTGGACTTCTATTCGGAAAGTAAAATTTGTTTTAAGAAACATAAGGGAAAAGAAAAGAAAAAAATCCCTTTAGACTATTTACAAATAAAACATTAGCCCCATTTCCTAAATATGAATCAAGTAGAATGATATCATGCAGGAAGGACTGAGAATGTAGAAACACAAGGCAAAGCTCTAACGATGATAATCACAGCGTGGAACTGAGGTCAATTCAATTCTGGACAACAATGTGTTACCACATGAAATATAATGCATATGGGGTGTGTATTTAAATTTTTATTTATTCCCTCATCTATTTATTTTAACATGCTCGCTGAGCACCTACTATGAGCAAGTTCCTATGATCCACATGGGTGTACACAGAAACATATGATGGAAGACAGAGGTGCCCATAGGTACATGAAGAAACAGACTGTCACACAACCCACTAAGAGCTGTGACAGACACACATTCAGAGCAAAGGCTGCTTCTTTCTGTAGATGGAGTGATCTCATCATACCTATCTCAGTTTGAGATTATTTGTTTGTGCGCCTGCTTGATTTAAAGTCTGTCTCTCTCATGGTGAGCTCCAGGAGAATAAATACGATATATGCTTCTTTCATTGTGCCTGGCACATAACGGGATCTGGATTAATAATCACTGAATAAATAAAATGCTTGTCCTGGAAGCACGAGGAGGGCGGGAGTGCTAATTCTCGTAGTTTTGATGAAGAAGGTGACATAGAAAATGAATCTTGAAGCAGGAGCGGGAACTTGCTGTCAGGGAGGAAGGCGAGTGGGCCATGCTGCTGTGATGTCTTAGACATGCGTAGGTGACTGTCCATTCCCGTGTGGCTGGGGGAGGGCAGCATGAGAGGCTGGCCCATACAGGGAAGTATGGCTGTTAGAGAAAGGGAGGGAGAGATGGCAGTGAGGTGGCCCCCTAGGGAGAATGGCTTAAAGGCTGTTGTAAAGTTCTGACCAGACACAGTGAGGGTGTCAGTGGCAGTTAAGGATCAGGAAGGGACTACAAACAGGATTATGAGCCTTGTTGGTGTGACTGGAAGGGTGGAATAGAAGGCTTTAGCATTTGGAGCTTCTCTGATGCCTGAAGAGTAATGGGTGTTGGCAGTTGACGTACTAACTTTTTTTTAAAAAAGTTATGTTTTTCTAAAATATGCTTATTAGAAAGTACAATCAAATATGAAGAGTGGTAAAAAAATTATCCATTATTCCAATACATAAAGATAATCTGGCATTTTGTATGCATGTTCTTTATTTGTCCTAAAATACATTTAAAAATTCAGCCTGTGGATTCCATTTCTCTGCTCTCTAGACTCATGAACTGCGGTAATATATAACTGGTAACCCCTTTTCTTCCTCCTCTTCTTGTTGTTTTATTTTTGACACAGTGTTTCTTGTGTAGCCTGTCTGGTCCAGAACTTACACTATTTACTGAGTTGGCTTTGAACTCATAATGACCTCCCTGTCTCTGCTTTGTGATTAGGGCCAAGAACCACTATGCCCTTTATTTATTTAGTGTGTGAACATTATTGAGAATCCAACCATTAAAGTTTTACCCAAATTCTATATAGTAAATTAATTAATTGATTTTTTGTGGTGATAGGCACTAGATCAGGGTTTCTTGTATGCTAGGGAAGGGTCCTTTTATTAATTAAAACCCCTGCATTGATTTTTTTTCAATCAGGTGAACTAGGCTTATAGTAGTGAACTGCCAACATCGGAAGTTTTTGCCCTGGCAGGAGCCAACACCCTGACACGCTCTCATTAATAACGTAATCTATCCTGCAGGTGTAACCTGTCCATATACTAAGGGCAAAGGGCAGATTCACTTTGATTGGGCCATAAAATTCACCCCCCCCCAAAAAAAATTCAAATTCCAAATGCTGAACTGTGGGAAGCCAAAGAAAACAGCATCTCCGTTTGTCATAAGGTTACATAGGGCACTCATTGTCGTGGGCTGAATTCCGAGCCTGTGTAAGTTTGCACAAGCTTGTGCATGAACATAAACAGAAAAAATGCTGAGAGCCTGAAGTTGTTGATCCAAAGTATCTTGAGAGTGAGACCAGGAGACACTGAAGTAAAAGTACATTTTTATATTGAAAGAGAGTATGCTGATCTCCAAGATATACAAAGAACTCAAGAAACTAGACATAAAAGTTCTAACTTACTCAATTAAAAAATGGGGTAATGATCTGAACAAAGAATTCTCAACAAAAGAAGTTTGAATGGCCAAAAGATACTTAAGGTCATGTTCAACTTCCTTAGCGATCAGGGAAATGCAAATCAAAACAACTT
>JAQHUG010000061.1:4785286-4858994 GCA_028555095.1 Dicrostonyx torquatus | reverse complement strand
GGGGAAGGACAAGAAGCAGGGGTATTCAAAGGGGGCCTAAAATAATTTCAGAAATAGAGCTCAAGAAGGCTCAAGAAGACCCAAGATGGACCAAAGCTGTCAGTGGGGCAGACTGCTTTCTTGGGAGCAGCTCTACAGGCCAGATACAAACAGGCTAGGCAGAGGCTGGAGGCTGGTCCTCAGCTTCCAGCCTAAAGTCCTTCTCCTTCCTTTTGGTCATTCCATCTCCCCATCATCTCTTGGAATGGTCTGGGTGAGTGGCGATGGGTCCCAGGCCAAGAAATCACGATATTAAACAAGATTCTTAAGGAAGAATAAGAGCGTCTCAGAGACAAGGGGAGAGAGAATTGGGCATTGGAGTGTGTCTGTGTAGTGTTACTTAGAGAAAGGGTTTGACATACTAGAATTTTGTTTTGCTTTGGGTTTTCCTCAAACCCCACATCGTAGTTCCCTCGTCCAGTGCAAATCCTGCCAGCCTGCTTCCCCATCTTCAAGCCAAGTCTGGGTTCTCCATGGCAAAAGTCAAAAGACTGGGTTTGGAGCTCCAGCTCTTAGGCCTAGAGGAGTTTCACCACAGGGATTGGGAGTGAGATTTGGCCTGGGCGTTATTCTCAGCAAAGCTTGCAGCGACGCGTAGCTGCTGGCTACGGTGAAATGCACGGCTAGCAGTGGAAAGGGTCGCTCGCAGGAAGAGACCTGCAACCTGAGCAAACAGATAGCCGTGGATTCTCCGTGGGAACCCGCTGTCCGGACAGGTCCCGAGTTTCCCCTTTTCCACCACCTGTGAGCGGCGGTCTTCTGCCCGAGTTTGCAGACTTGGCTGCGGGGCCGGGCCGGACCCCCCCCCCCAGTTGGGCGGTGCGCGCCAGGCCAATGAACGAGTCCCGCGGAGGGCTCGGCTCCTCCTGCACGCGCTGATTGGCCTCGCGACCCTCGAGGCCGGGCGCGAGTGGGAGTGGCGCGCGCCCCCCGCCGCCTGGCGCGTCCCTCCAGCCGCGCTCGCGCCCTCCTCCTCCTTCTCCTCCTGCGCTCCCGGCTCTGGCCGCGCGCGGGCGGCGCTCCGCATTGCACACGCGGGGGGCGCCGCAGTGTTCGTGGGATGGGGCAGCGGGCTGCCTCTGGCGGCAGGGACGCGTGCAGCCCGGGTGAGTGGAGGAGGGACGGTCCGGGGAGAAAGAAGCACAAAAGGAGGCTCTGGGTGTAGGTGACCGGGCGTGCCACCCGGGCCGGGACTGTCCTGAGGGGTCAGAGTCGCGACCACTGAGCTTCGTGGCGAGCGGATTGCTGAGCGCAGCGGGCAGGTCGGGAGTGCGCCCCGCGCGCGACGCGGAGGGATGCAAACGTCAGTTGCCAAGTTCAAGGCTGGGAAGCTTCCCGGGCTGCGGGCGGCTCCGCGAGCGTGCACGCGGAACTCCCGCTGGAGTGAGTTCCCGGGCAGCGACTAGCCGCACCCCACGTGTTGCTGCCTGGCTTTGCCCACCGGGGGCGACTGTGGGAGGCGCGGTGTGTGATGGCATCGCCCTGCTGCTGGGCCCCGAGACCACCCACCCCTGCGACCCCAAGTGGGAACTGCCCTCAGAGAGACTTGATTTTTGTCCCTTTCTCAGGTTACAGTAGTTGATTCCTTTTTGACTAAGCCTTTATTTTCAACAGAAAGCAGTCTATTTGTTGGTCTATGATTCATTTTGATCCTTCCATAGACTCCTGTTTTTGTCACTTGTTTCAAAAACTGATGCTTGGGCAAAGTTCTATCCAGGATGGTCACAGGTATCTTTAGAATGACAACCAACGTGTTCCCTGGGAACAACAAAGACTTGTTTTAACTTGAGGGCACCGGAGAAGGTGCAGCTCTTTGTGTTAGCGATTTGGTGAACAACATTGACCCCCACCACAACGCAAAACAAAAAGAATAGTATATTTGTCGCTTGCTTTGGTAAAAATACCCAAGGTATGACTTCCAAAATTCAGTTTTATTTGTGGGAGGAGAGGGACTTCAGATTCTCCAGGGGAAAGCTAATTTCTTGTTAACTTATGTTTTTATGGACTCTTCTCTGGACAGCCATCATAGACACCAGGACAACTTACTTAAAGCCATTACGTTTTCTCCTGAGTGACAGGAGCTTTTAAGTAGCTGTTTAAAAATCTGAATCTGTTCCTGATTTCTGTAGACAGCATGGTTCTACGTGCTCACGTATACCCCAGTTTGCCAAAGGTATTTGTGCAGTCATCCATGAAGCTGTTTAATGTACATTGGTGTTCAGCCCCTTTAAATGTAAACCATCTGTCCCTTTTCGGTTTTAGTATGTGCCTCATCCAAACGCGGCTGGCTGAAGGAGGACTTAAAAGAGGCTTCCTTGTTTAAACAGCGGTTTACAGCACTAAGGTCTTGAGAACGCACGGTAGCTTTCCAAACTTGTAGGCACACAAAGCTCACTATGAATTGTATGTTGGTTCCTTGGGTGAAAATACCAGAAATGTTTTCTGACCCACCCAAAAGGTTAGACATTGTTCATGGGGCTCTAGTTTGAAGCTGTTGATAAGATTTGTATGGTGAATGTTTATAGTGTGACAATGCATAAATGGGACTGTTTCTAGGTATGTATGACATAAAAAGTGATAGTGTACATTGTATTGTATGGTATATAGTATTTGTGATACATTGAAATATCTGTGAGGAAGTAATTTTATATCATTCCCATTCTCCACATGGAACAATGGAGGCTTTCAGATTGATTCTGCCAAGGTGAATGGTAGAGCTCAAATTAGGGTAGTTTCTGAATTCTTTCTTTGCATCATCTCTATGTCCTTTTAAGATTTCTACCTTCAGGACTTACTTTCTGCTGTTTGCTGATCTTGGATCTTTGTACCTCTTTGGATTTTCCACCCCATGACTTCAGGACATTGTGAACCCTTGCTGAATGGCTCTGCTGTCTTCATACTGTCACTGAACTCTCACTGAAGTGTGGCTGCTGAAGGCCCGAGGAGAATGCTAACAATGGCTTTTAGGGACCTCTGTTTTCACCAGTTAGTGGCTAACGATACAAGCAGTCAAACCCTAAAGGATGGCATGCTGGCAGTAGTCTCGGGAAAAGCAGGTGGCCATCTAGTGCCAGGGGTGTCTGAGAAGCATTCACATTCTCTTCTTGGTAAGCAGAAACGCCTCACAGGTTCTACAGACAATTGACAATGAAATCACAAGTGAATGTTTCGGTTCTGTGATTCTTACGACTCAAATCAACCCAGAATTACTATGGGAAAAAAACTGTCCAACAGCAAAACGTCCTGGAGAGATGCAGCGGAAGATAGTGAGGGGCGAGAACTCGTTTCTTTTTGCTTGCATAGAGTTGACAGATTTCTGCCTAGCTGGTTATTTATTAAGAACCCTGCATTTGTAGATCTTTTCTTAGAAAACCATGGCTCAGAATATTTACTTGGGATATGCCACAATGTTTATTGAGATTTATGAGGTTAATTTTGTTTGCACTGATGTAGGTGCTTATTGAGTTTACAAGTACTAAGTCTTAGGTAATTGCTTGGGGTTTGGGTTCGAGTCTTGACATCGTGTTCTGTGAGATTTCAGGAAGAGATCACACATCTCTGTATTTCAATTCCCTCGCGGTGCTGAAAAACAAACCTGTTTCATGCAGTTTTTCGATTTGCTTATGAAGTATTTATTGATGCCCTAGTTGTAGCAGCTCTGCTCTGGGGGCTGCTGACAGGTACAGTGTGGCACCTGACTCTGATGTAGTGCACGTGAAGTCTTCAGCACGGGGTGTGGTACCAAGGAATGCCCTGTGGCTGGTAGCTGTTGGTACCATCCCTCAGTGACTACCATACAAAACAGATTGTAGGATGTAGCGTAGAGTGGTTTTAGTTCAGCATGGGGCAGGGTGTGCTGAAGAAAGAGGTCAAATACAGAGTCATTCTGTAAATGGGAGTTTAGTACTGACACGGTGGGGAAAACGAGGGAAGTGCTTGAAAAAGAAATCGAGGAATATGTAAGTTACCTTTTAGGTACCCAAAAATGCAGTAAGAAAAATAAAGCTCTTAGACTCAAGTGCTTTAAAACACTGATTACATAGGCGAAAAGTAAAGAAGAATGTGCCTACATACATGTAATGACAGGGACTATTTGAAGGGCTGGCTTATTAAGTTATAATCACCTCGAAGGGTGATATGTACAATAGATATGAGATAACCAGAAATGAACCTGAAAAGGGTCATTGGGATAGATGTCAGAGATAGTGTTGAAACACAGATGTCATGTAGTGAGGGACTGACGGACTTTTAGACACCAAACAAGGATGCGGAGGCCAAGAGAGAGAAAGCAGTGTAAGTGGCTTGCTTCTATTTCTGCTGAGTAAGACTCCTGCACTCCGACTCCCTCAAGCAGTTCCCTGGAGGTAATAGATCAAGAAATGCCGTGAGCTCAGAAGGCTCCAGGGCTGATCAACAGGCTAGATACAGATAAATCACCACGGCCACATGGCCGTCACCCAACTGCTTGCGCAAGAGTTGGTTCATAAGGCAGCTCTTTGGAGCATTAGTGGGGTGTTAGCTGGTGTCCCTCAGGACTTCTCTTAGGAAGCCGGCTTCAGGAAGTGCCCTTGGACCATCACATCAGACGGCAGACGGTGTCCTTGTGTGTGACAGGGAAGTCAGTATTAAGAGCAAACAGATGATAGCAAATAACGAGTTATTTTGGAAAAGGGAGATTAGGATTAGGGATTGAGGAGGAAAATGAGTTTGTCCCTAAAATGTTATAGAAATGTATTTTTTAAATCTTTCTGAGAACCCTGTTAATTGACATGTCCCAGTTTCTTCCCTATTCACAGCCTTTTGTTAGGAATGGGAAATGGGCCAAGAAACAAGGATCCATAGGCACTTCCGAGTGGACAAATAGGCTCTTCCGAGAAGTAGTCTGGATGTGGTCATGTTTAACACTGTTGCAGACATGTACAGATGATAGGTCATGCTTATGGTAAGGACACACTGCTCACGTGACTCTGTGGACCAACTTAAAGGATGGCCCGAGTGGGAAGAAATAGAGTAAGATTCAAGTCAGAATGAAGATTGAAAATAAGACTGGAAAAGCAGTTCCTAGTGTGTTTTGGGGGCATGGTTTTAAAATATGTCCCCAGCAGCTGACAGTGTAACTGGGCGGCACCTCTCAGCTTTCCTTTATAATAAAAATATTCAAATCAGTGTGAAGAAAAGAGAAGCCTATAGAACTGCATTGGCGTGGCGCTGTTTTTAAAAGTATGTAACTGAGTGAGTTTATCTATACTTTCTCATATCTATTCACCTATCAATGCAGAGAAAAACCTTCAAAATATCAGCAGTGTCTGCTTTGTTTTCACGTGATTTTCCTTGTCTTTTTAAAACTTTAGTATTAGTGTGTGCATATGTGTGTGTGCACGAGAGAGATATAACATTTGAGTGTACAGGTGTGTGCATGTGCGTGTGCCCTGTGCAGAGCACAGAACTTCTACTACCCCCTTGCCTGATTGCTTTGAGATAGAGTCTCTCACGATGCTTGCTCTTTAAGCTAGGCAGGGTCAGCCTACTCACAGGTGCTGGGTTGACAGGCATGCAGTGCCATGCCTGACCTTTCACATGAGTGACAGGGAACCAAAGTCACGCCCACATGCTTGCAGAGCAGATATTCTTATTCCCTGAGCCATGTTCTCAACCCTTTACCAAACATTTATTTCTCCAGTACCTGTGATACTTTGCTCTTAGAAAGAACCTTATTGTGGAAAAGTATCTACTGTTGATTTTATAGTATCTTGCTATAAAGGCAGACTTACTTGAGTTGGGATCATTTTTCCTGCCTCTGAACATTCAAGGGTATGAGTTTGACCACCAACCTGCTCTGGATTCTTTCTTTCTAAGGAGCAGCATGTTGAGATGAGGGGTTTGTGATTTTTTTTGTTCAGCAGTAGGGCTTCTATGGATTGTCACAGCTGGCCAAAACCTAACGGAATTCCGCTTGCTGTGACTCTCTCTTAGGCTAAGAAGAACCAAGAACGTAACCTACATGAAAACAGGGGCCAGTATCCTTTTACCTCCTAAAGGAACTAATACATGCCTTGGTACGGGGCATAGAGACATCTCCCAGGAACAAATTCTGCTGCATGTTCTGAATTGAATGAAGGGGCTGAACGCCTCGGGGATCCACAGCAATATGAATAAGGACTTCAGAGAGCTGTCTGGCCTCTGCAGTAACATGACTCACAGGTCTTGATGTAGTTTTGTGTCTGATTATTTTCCTGGCTCTTCTTGTATCATGAAAGTGGTCGGTGTTTGTCACTGTAGCCTCTCTACCATAACTTTGATTTCTGACATATTTTCTGCCATTTGTAACCCTCTCTTAAGTATTCCAATTGGGGATTGTTCCTTTCTTTGCTCTGAATTTTGTTGGTCCCTCAGTCCTTGGTTTGGATTCACCTCATTTCCACACTGTGGTTCCCTGTATATACTTGCCCAGTTAGCCTTGAGTCTTTTGGCAAACTCAAGTTTTTGTAAGGAAGCATTCACACTATTGACTATTAATCATTGATTTTGATGACCCTTCCCAATCCATGTGTCAGAATCTATGAACAAATGTGGCTGTGTCAAGAAGCCGGGGCTTTAGTGCTCAGCGCCCATCTATTGGTGCCTCCACAGAAGAAATCTAAGAGAGCTTCTTGCCAGTCAGCCACGTGAAGATAAAGTTACAGGGTGCGGTCTGAGAGGCAGAGCATGGACCCTTCCCAGGCAGCTCATCTCCTGGCTCCTTCAACTTAGATTTCCCAGCCTCTAAATCTCTAAGCAATCTATTCCACTTGTTTGTAAAGTAACTGTCTAAGGCATTTTGTTATGGCAGCGTGGATGGATTAAGGCAGAGATTAATACTCGGTCCCTACCAGGGATTCAGGAGTCCTTGCATATTGTTTTTCAACATTAATTTCATCAAGGGATTGTGTTCAAAATAATATTCCAGATATTATCAGACAAGACTCTTCGCAGAAGGGATGAAGATTTTCATCTTGCTCTGATATAAAATCTGCTGTGTGTGTTGTGCCACTCTTCCTGGCATTTCAGAAAACTGGATGGCAGGGAGTCAGATAAGGGCACACAAATGTTGAGTTGGTGCCCAGGACTGTGAGTGAGGGTTTGGACTAAGTAGTTATTAACTGATAATAGAATGTTAAGAACGCTGGCTAGGAGAGATAATGGCTTAAGGGATGGGATCCTACTTCCAATTATAGCTCCAACTAATTTGCCTTCAAGACCGCTGTCGGCCAACCCAAACACTATATAAAGCAGAAAATTCTAGAATAAGTATTCCTTTTTGAGAATCCTTGAAATGGTCCACACAGTGCAGCTCGGGGGTGAGAGTATGACAACCATGTTGGATTGGCTCAGGGGAAGATCATATGACTTAGCAGCCTCATCCTCCTAGATACCAAGATCTCTACAACAAAGTTATTACAAGTAGAATGAATTTGGGTTGTTTCTCATGAAAAATAAAAAAATATAATAAGCACACCCATTGTTATATGTAATCCAGGGATTTAGATAGAAAGTATGAGCTTAAATATGATGCAATTTCGTGTCTCCTCCCCTGCATTCCCATCTGCTTATTCTTGTTCTCCTTTGATAAGAAGATACAGAAAAAATTTTATGTTAAAAAACTTTTTAACATATTTATTAATAGTTATCACAAAGTGGGTTGCTAGTCAAAATGAATATGGGGTATAAAATCTTGATATTTTACAGGGCTTTTGTAAACCTTAGACATAAAAATTCTTAAGTCCAGGATTGTACACTTACCTGTGCTAATTTTTCATTTCCTTTACCCCTCTGTGTTATACTCTCATTTCTCCTCCCTTTAAAACAATTGTTTTTTTTCTGGGCGGTGGTCCTTTAATCCCAGTGCACAGGAGGCAGAGACAGTCAGATTTCTGAGAGTTCGAGGCTAGCCTTGTATGCAGAGTTAGCTCCAGGACAGCAAGGGCTGCACAAAGAAACCCCTTCAGGGTTTTTTGAGTGCAAAAATCAAAACAAATAATTGTTTCCCACCAATAGGAATATCCTTGAATAGTAAATGATTAACAAGCAGTGTGTTTAATGTATTTGAGAGGAAGGATTTAGGGTGATCATTAAAAGTATATCTTTTAATTTTTTTTTTTGTTTTTGAGATTATACCTTAACAACTTAATTTCCCCTTCCCTTTCCTTCCTCCAGACCCTCCCATCTAAACGTCCTTGTTCTCCTTCAAATTTATGGCCTCTTTTTTCACTAATGGTTGTTACATATATGCATATATATACATATACGTATGTAACAACTATATATACACTTATGTGTATATATGTATATATTCCTAATATATCCTATTCAGCCTATATAATGTTACTTGTACATTTTCAGGACAGATCTTTGGTATTGCATAACCAATTGATGCACTCACTCTTCCTCATAGAAAAGCAAATCTCCCGCTCCAGCTTTCCTCAGTTGCCTGTAGTTCTTTATGTAGAGTTGTTCCCCCATCCGTGGTAGCTCATCTATGGTGTTGTCTTTATTCAGCTCATGTTGAGGCAGTCATGTTGGTGAGACTTTATAGTTGGGAGACACAGTCTCACAGCTAACTCCCCGATCCTCTGACTCTTGGAGTCTTTTCTACCTCTCTTCCACATTGTTCCCTAAACCTTAGATGTGGGAGTTGTTTTTTCTATTTCCATTGGGACTGAACTCCACAGCTCTGTATTTTGATAGGTTGTGGTTTCTGTAGTGGTCGCCATTCATGGTAAAGAGAAATTTCCCTGACTGCATTTGTCTGTGGGTATAAGAACAAAGAGAGTCTAAAGTCTGTGAGAGAGCTGCTGGTGACCACCAAGGCATGTGTGCACTTCTATACCCTTAGGGTTGTGTTGCCACGCTGGTTGCTGTGGTTCATAGGCATCACAGCTGGGTAGATCTTTTGGTGAATTTCCTCCCGTGGAAGCTTGAATGGCACCTTTAAAGCCAGTCCTCAGGGGAGGAACATTCAGGTTAGTTCCAGCCCAGGAGTCTCTGGGCCCTGCATCAGAAGCACACCTCAGTTTCCCCGACATTTTAATACTCTAAGAAGCAGAAGGAAAAAACATAACATAATTTTTCCTTTTCCATTCCAAGTATATAACATTAGTAATTGTGCATAATATTTAAGTTCCTTTCAAGACATCCAGAAATTGCTGTTTCTGTGTGGCAGTACAGAGATTCAGATAATGTACACTTCTTTTCACCTTGCATTCTTACCTTTTTGTCCTGTCTCTGAAGTTCCCCGTCGACAGCATTGTACCCGCTGTGTGTTCATTTCCCGTGGCAGCTGGGCTGTGTGCGTGTTTGGGGGTCGAGGCTTGCTTGTGCTCCCGTGCTGCCTCTCCCAACTGCCTTCCTGTGTTGCCTGCAGCAAGTTCTTTCCTTCCAGCTTCCCTGGCTGGCTGACATTTAGTGAGTTGGTCACCCACTGTCTGGACTTCATTGCCTCAAACAGAAAGTCAAGGGGTTCTGCAGTTAAACTTTAAAGCCCCACGTGAGTGGGAAACAACATAATAGCTTTTGACATTTAAAACTTCCTATTTCTGCTGATGTAATGAAAGAGTTCTGATGGACTGGAAGTGGAGCATGAACTGGGGGTACAGTCCCAGTGCAGTTCCTGGTTTCCAAGAGCATAGATCTACAATCAATAATTGAAGGGCTTGTAAATCTTCCCGAATTTTTTTTTTCTTTTTCCCTTGTAAGAATCTCTCCATTCTTTGACTTGATTATCCATATGGACTGCATTGAATTTCGTAGAATGTTTCTATCTTGGAGAGAAAAGAAAAATCTACTTTCAAATATTCTCAAATACTGCCATTTAAAATACTGACTTGCATAGAAGTAATGTGGTGACTTTCTGTAGATCAAAGGACCGTATTAGAAATGCATGCTTTCTCTTTTATGTAGAACTTCATAGAAACTCTTTCTTTTTATCAAATTCCTTTCATGCACAATCACAGCCACCCAACTCAGGGAATTCACAGCCACTTTGCAGCATTTCTGATTTGTTCTTTCAGACGTACTGCTTGGTCACACGTGGCCTTCCATCGTTTCCCAGTTGACAAACCCTTTTTCCTTCAAGGCCCAGTCCCATGCATCTCCCCACAGAAGCCTGGTGTCCTGGTGTCCCGATTCCCCCATCAGTGTCAGTTTAAACCCTTCTGCATGTCCCTGTGTTTTACATGACTGGGATCTCTCTCTTCTGCGTTCAACCTAATTACTTATAGAGTGGCCTGATTCTCTTGGATGTCAGCCTGAACATACTGTCTGGCACAGACAGAGCCTCTGTGGAGACACCGGCTGGAATGATAACTTCCACAGAGAATACCCATAGAGGCCCAGGAGGCATCAGCGAGGATGGAAGGGTAGGCTGTGTATGATGGCAGCCACCGCCTAATTTTGGCTTCTGGGTGCTCAGGAGAACCAAAGGTCGCCCAAGCTGTGGACGTCCTTCCCAGGACCTTCCAGCCTTTGTGCCCTGGAATAACTTCCAGGTATAAAGATGCCTGGAAACAGGCTCAAAGCTGTGAGTCACCTGCAATCAGGACTTTGGAAAGTTACAGCTGGCATCTTCACAGATAAAAATAAAACCAGGCTGCATTGTACTTGATTCCAAACCTTGCTAAGCTGTGTAAGGAGTTTCTATTAAAAGTTCAAGGAAGACAATAATGACCCTTTTCCCCATTCAGACAGTTATTCCCTTAAAATTTTTTTTAAATAAATCTTCATTTTACCCATATCTTTAGTTCACATGGGGGCTTTTGAGTTTTAAATGCAGACTCTGTCGGGTGTTTCATCCTAGATATATAGAGGGCGCTATAGCAAGGTTGCTCTATGTGGACAAGATAGCCATTGTCCTTCTATGCTCTTGAACACCTCTTCCAAGAACCACCTCTCGTGAAGCTCCTCCCCGTGTCGGATGGAATGATGCACACGGCCAAGGTGCTTTTTACAAACAGAGGCCTGGACAAGACCAGATCTATTTAATACCCATGGCCAGCATTGTTCATGCTCACTGTCACAGATTGGAACCGTAGCCAAGTGAAATGTTTAGAGGAACATCTGGGGATGTGTGGCTTCTCAGTTCTGAGCAACGATGCAGGATTCAATCCTCCCCTTGCTAGTGCTGCTATTTTTCCATGCGGGTAGGTGAGACAAATGAAAACATCATGATGTAGAAGACATAGTCCCCCCAAGGCCATTCAAACTGAATCTTCCGATGAAGGGAGACCCGTCCCATAAAGCAGAATTGCATTTTTCCAAGGCTATCAGCAATGGTACCTCTTTATTGGTTGTGGAGCTGTGCTGGGGAGACCTTGGCTAGAGGGGGCAGAAACAGCAGGCAAAGTGGCTTTCTCTAGCTTCTGGGCAGCTCTGACCTTGCATGGGGGTTTTGGATCTCTCCTGGAGGGGCAGAGAACTAGCTATGATCGGACACAAAATGGAAAGGAGATAATGTGGAGGAGCTGTTGGACAAGTGACGGTGACGGGTGTTACCTACTTTCTAGTCAGTTTAACAAAGCTTTCTGATCTGGTGCTGTCAAGGAAAGCCCTAGAAACAAATAAGCATGAGGAGAAGGACAAGATCCATCTATCTTGGTATACCATCCCACGTCTATCTTGGTATACCATCCCATGTCTATCTTGGTATACCATCCCACGTTCAAATCACTTTCTTGACAAACCACTGTCTCAATCCCAAGTCTGAATTGACATGCTCACTAGTGGAAAACAGGAATCTAGCAGGAAGTAAAGGTTGAGAGACCGTCCAAGCAAGAGAATCGAGACAGACCCAGGAGCCACTCCTTTCTGGTGAGAGACCATGGACAGGAAGGACAATAGATTGCCACTCATTTCTCATTCCTGTCTAAACTCCCATGCGGATTGGTCACTACTGACCAGTTGAAGAATTTTAGCGAAGCCCACTAACTTCTTTGAATTTCAGCTTCCTATTTGTAAAATTGACCTCAGCATTTCCCGAGCAGGATCTGAGGACAGCTCCAGCTTCTGTGCAGAGTGGCAGTGGAAAGCTATGTAATGGTGGGTCTGGTCTCTTAGCATGACCAACAGCGTGAAGTGGAAGGTCATGATCTAACGGTGGTCAAAGACAAGTATGCCTAGAAAAGAGTAAGTTGAAACGTGTTTTGTGTTTGTTTGTTTGTTTGGTTTTAAGTTGCAGGACTGTTAGTAACTGCAGACATTAACTATCTTCAAGAGGGCACACCGTGACAGGGAATTCCCTGGATTCCCTTACAGAGCTGCTCATTGTGTGTGGTTGTTCTTGTGGTCAGTGATGTGTGCAACACAAAATAGCAGACCCTCTGATGTCGGAGACCTTCCTGGTTTCAAGGTTCTGTGAATCTACAGTAAGGCAATCCATTTCTTTTCCTGTTTCTTTTGTGGTTAGAAGAGTGTGTTATCCGTGAGCCTTTTGATTAAAAATTCACTCTGCTAGGAAATCCCTGCTTCTGCCTTAACAGAAGCCCAGGTTGAGAGAGCAAACCTGCAAGCTATGCATTTCCCCTTATTTTTATATTGTAGACTGCATTAAGTCACAGACAATTGAAATACAAACAATGAATTCTTCAAGTACATGCTCTCTCTCTCTCTCTCTCTCTCTCTCTCTCTCTCTCTCTCTCTCACACACACACACACACACACACACACACACACACACACGCACACACATACACCCTTCACAAAACATTGAAACATTTATATTAATAGAGAGGATAACGCTTGGAAAAGAAAATGTATAGAAGACTCGAGTTTTATTCTGACAGCATTTCTGAGCAAAGCTGCACAATTCGTCATTTGCTGTGCCATGAAGACGGAAAGGTGAGTACTAAGTATGTACAGCATGTGCACCATTCTTCCCTGTGGCATTGTGACTATGGAGTGCATTTAGCACCCCCTTCACAGCCTTAGGTTTTGTATTGGCTTCTGTCGGATATGCCGCTTTTAAGCAAAGAGTATTTTTAACGTACCCCTTGATAATTTCATAACACATGCAGTGCATCTAGGTCATAGTCAACACAACCCCCCTCCTGTTACTCACGAGATGCCCACAATACTGTTATCTCCCCCACCTTTGTGGCTTGCTTTGCCATAACCCACTGTGTCCAGCATGCACAGGACTTTAGGGCTGCCCTCTGGAGCATAGGCCACTTATCACCAGGTGCACCCCTGACAACAAATGACCGTCCCTCCCTCAGCAGCCATCACTCACCAATAGCATCTCATCTAGTGGTAAAACCTCGTGAGTCCCTCCCCCATCTATTATAGGATGCTGCCTGGCTGGCTTTTGTGCAGGTAGCCGTCGTGTCTGAGTATGTTAGCCACGCCATGTACAGTAGGTAGGATTTCACACCACTCTTCGTTTGCCACCGCTTACATTTCTTCTGCCCTTGCATCTGCAGTGCGCTCTGAGCTTTGTGTGTGTGTTGGGTATTGATATAAATGTTTGATTTATTACTTATCATTCATAGTCTTTTTTTTCTCAGCACCCTGACCAATAAGGAGTATTTTCTGCCTAATACAAAATAAAATAAGGGGGCTGGAAAGGTGGCTCAGAGGGTAAGAACACTGGCTGCTCTTCCAGAGGTCCTGAGTTCAATTCCCAGCAACCACATGGTGGCTCACAACCATCTGTAATGAGACCTGGTGCCTTCCTTGCCAGTAGTACGTTGTATGCTTAATAAATAAATCTTTTCAAAATAAAATAAAATAAGGTAAGTTGAGATAATAATGTCTTTGACAAAGATTGAGAACAAGACTAATCTATGGATATAAACAAAATATTTAGAAGACAGTTAACATGTTCATTTAGCAAAACTACAGTGGCAGGTTCTCTGCTAGAAGGTATAACCTCTGTAGCCATGGGCTTTGACCAGGGTAACCCTACCAGGCATGAATTCTGTCCTGTGGAGCAGGTCTTAAGCCCTATGGGGGAAGGAGCTGGTTACTCCCGTAAGTGTCATTGCCACTGTCGCAAGGGCATGTCTTACCTGGCAGACCGATTTTAGTGTGCCCGATCTGCTGGGTAAAGTCTAGTCACGACCATCCTTTCCGCAGGAATCTGCATAGCATCTTGCAACACGGTGAAACTGGGTATCAGGAGGGTCATTGCTGAGTCAGATCCAGCTTGGTTTCCTTATCAGACTCTCCTTGATGTGGTAAAGTGCTGAGAGTTCGTCGGACGTAGGTGGAGAGTGGAGGCGAGTAAGATGCCAGGGGAGAGCATGGCAGGATCTGCCTGACTGCTGCCTGTTGAACTAGTTAGTACTTCTTCTAAGGGTTGTTGGGTGTGGGGGTCATATGTGGTCTTTGAGTCAAGAAGAGAACGATCCATCCTGCCCATTTATCAAAGTTTGTCACTATACTGTGTGGATTTTCTGGAATTAGAAAATGTAACTCTTGGCAGTAACTTTTAGGTAATCTACAGCAGGTACCCAAAGTCGGGCTATCATTTACTTTTCTCTTTGTCATTTTAAGAACTAGTTTATTAGATAGTGTTAGGAAAAAAAATCAAAACCTGATATCAATTTCCTTTTCATAGTTAAGTTTACATGCTACACCATTTCAAATATTTGGTTGTTTATCCTCACCTTAATTTTAAATTGTAAATAGTTCTTTGCAGTTCTGTGTTGTGTGAATGCAAAGTTACATGTGATGAAATGCTAGTCTTTCTTTTAGGTCTTGTTTAAGCAAACTAAGACTATGTCATGTGACCTAGCTATCCCACTTCTGGGCATATAGCCAAGGGAAATGAAATCAGTATGCCAGAGAGATAGATGCATAGCCATGTATATTGTGGCTCTGTTCACACTAGCATAGGAAACCAGCCGAGTGTCGGTCAAAAGAATACAGAAAGAAGAAGTGGAAGGCATTGTTTTAAGTGAAACAAACTAGACACATAATAAATATCATGCTTTTCTACAGAAGGTAAAATCTTGGACTTGAAAGTAGAATAGTAAATTACAGAGATTGGGAAAGGTTTGGGTGGGGGGGAGAAAGGGAGGTCTGATTTGATCAGTGCACATGGTACAGATGTATGGAAACCTTACACTGAAGCCCATTCGTGTGCACGGTTAATATGTATTAATAAAAATAAAATCCCATGAATCAAAACTGAATCAAATGTTTTTAAACTATCTGAAAATAGAATTAGTTATATCCATTCACTTATGTATGCTTTCAAATTCCAAGTTATGTATAAAATTTCATCAATAATTGATGACTTTGTTTTTCCAGGTTATAAAAGATACTTTAGGGCTGGTGAGAGGATTGCACTCCTCTAAGCCTTGACAGCTGAGTTTGATCCCCAGGACTCAGAGTAGAAGGACAGAACTGTCTTTTAAGAGTTGTGTGTCATGGCATCCCTGTGCCTACATTTACACACACACACACACATGCACGCACCAGCCTTTATAACATGGGCTTATGTCTGCGGTCCTCCTCACCCTTGGCCCGTTTGACTTGTCTTGCAGAGCCGCCTGCCCCGTGTATCAGTTTTTCCACTCAGGTCTTCCAGCTTTGGAAGCAGCCTTTCCTATCTTTGTAAACACTGGTGATTCTTTATCACTCATCGCTGCACTCGGGCGCGCAGATGCTGGGTTGTTATCTGATGAAACACTCTCCCTGGGTGTTTGCTGAGTAAATGAACAGATTACTTAATGAGCGGCGCTTATTATAATTGTCCCCATTTTCATGCCAGTAATGCGGCTGTTACCTGGCATCCCACACTATTTTACTTAACAATTAAAAGTACATTTTTTATAACACACAAGCTTGATACTAATTAGTGTTTCATGTTTATTTTCATGTTTTCTAAGATGCACAGATAAAGTTAAGAGAACTCTAGGTAGAAACTTTGGCAGAGGTTACTCAAAGTTGAACCTTGTGTCCCTGTGATCAGCACTGAGCTGCAGCCGCTCTTGAATGTTGGAAGAGACCTGAGTCTCCTCACATAGGACTGAGATGCTCCCCTGGGGACTGACAGACATGTCATAAAGCCACTTAGTAGGGTTTGTTTTGGCGTGTTTCAGCGTTTGCCCTCTGGAATTCTCAGCTGTTTTATGGATGACAGATTTCCATAAAGTCTTCTGTAGACTTTCAAATCATCTTCTATGAAAAGGAATCGTGTTTGCATTTGGTCTACACTTAATCACACAATTTTATAGACAGCACTCAATGTGCAGGAAACTTGAGGCTCCCCAGCTGTTTTCCAGGTTTATCGATTTGTGTGTCTCTCTCACTAAGGACTGATTGTTGAGACATTGCACTGTGTCTTAGGGAAGATGGGTAGGAGCAAACTACCGTAGACTTAGCGCCTCAAATTACAGACTCTTACCACTCACTGCTTGGAAGGTGAGGAGGGTAAGATCACCATGTGGGCAAATCTGATATTTGGTAAGGGCCTTTCCCTGGGCTACACATGGCTGTCATTTTATTGTACCATCATATGGCAGGTCTAGAGAGAACGAGGAAAGAAGCGGTTTCTTCATGTGTCTTCTAATAAGAGCACTGATCTGACTGCTAAGATCTCTACGTCGTGACCTAATTGCAACTAAAGACCCAACTCCAGGTACCATCACATGGAGATTTAGTGTTTCACTGTATCAGCGTATGCAAGGGCAATCAGTTTAGAGGACGGATGCATATCGTTCCCCTTAGGGTGGGGGTGGGGGGGTAGGAAGAAATATTTCCCTTTCTAATGCATTTTTTTCTGACTTCCCCAATTCCTTGCTGATTTCACGATGTCATCACCAGCATCATTGTTTGGCAAAGGGGGCCTGATCTGTAAAAGCACCTGTTAGTTTTATTAGTCAGCCTAATGACAAACCAATTGAAATTTCTTGTCCTGGGATGTGGCATTAGAATTTATTTTATTCGCTATAATATACCCTTCCCCCAAAGTGACAATATTGAAATTTATCTTCAGATCTGTTTCTAAGAAGGTATTTGTGTCATTTTAATAGGCCTTAAAAAGTTTCTGTCTCTTTTTGAAAAGGATTTATTTTTATTTCACACGTATGTTTGCTTGCCTGTGTGTGTGTGTGTGTGTGTTGTGTATGTGTGTGTGTATGCGCACCATATGCTTTCTTGGTACCTGAAGGGGACAGAGGGGGTTTTGGATCCCCTGGAACTGGAGTTCTAGATGGTTGTGAGTTGCCCTGTGTGTTCTCTGCAGGAGAAGCAAGAGCTCTTTTTTTTTTTAAAAAAAAAATATTTATTTATTTATTATGTATACAATATTCTGTCTGAGTGTATGTCTGCAGGCCAGAAGAGGGCACCAGACCTCATTACAGATGGTTGTGAGCCACCATGTGGTTGCTGGGAATTGAACTCAGAACCTTTGGAAGAGCAGGCAATGCTCTTAACCACTGAGCCATCTCTCCAGCCCCAAAGCAAGAGCTCTTAACCTCTGAGCCATCTCTGCAGTCCCAAGAAATTTCCTCATATTTGTGATTTGGGGAGCTGTTCACATGTAAGTGGAGACTGCCCTTTAATTTAAAGAGCTTTGAAATCCTTTTATTCCCTCCTATGTCCAGGCTGGCCTTGTAGCCAAGAATGACCTTGAACTCTTGATCTTCCTGCCTCTAACTCCCAAATGCTGAGTTTAGAGGTGTGTGCCACCATGTCCCATTTTATGTGGTGCTTGAGATTTGACCCAGGTTTTCACGCATGCTAGTCAATCATTTTACCAACTGAGCTGCATTCCGGCCTTTGAAACCTTTCAAGGACGGTTACATCCTTTAATACTGTATCAACACTATCTACATTCAACTTGTCCAATGATTTGAATGACTTAACATTTAATATTTTCTAATGTAAAAATCAATAATAAGGTACAAAATACTTTATGTGGGGATGGATTGGAGGAAGTCTTACCTAGGAATGTAAAAGCGTGTAGAACCCAACATCTGTTCTTACGGAACTTCCAATTGACTTTCTCCCGGCTTCTCTCTTTGGGTATTTGAGTCTGAGCTCATGCCAAATCCAATTCTGAGGAGAAAAACAATAGTGAAAGAAACAGGCAAAAGATCCGAGGAATAAAGAGAATAAACCCACAGCTCCCCTACGTGACTAGAGCTTACGTTCTAGAAAGTGGAAGACAAGGAACCGGAGACTTATGTGACAGACACGTGTAGCGGAGACCCTAGAGTGAGGAAGGGGCATGGAAGTGTCGGGGAACAGGTGGAAGCTAGAATCTCTAAATAGGACAGTTTTGGTACTGTAGCTACTTTAAAAGTGTCACCTGAGAGCCCAGAGCAGCTGAGAGAGTCCTGTAGCCCTCTATGGGAAGAACCTTCTGGCTTGATTGCCATCAAGAGTGGCCTGCTGCAGATTGTCACTGTTGAAAGTTGGTGAACCTTTAGCAGATGAATCCTGGGGGGGGGGAAGAAAATTTAAGTCATTAGAAATGTGCCCCCAAAAGAGCTCATGGTCTCCTTTTACAATGGGCCCTGAGGTGCCATGTGTTCATGCTGCGATGTTATGTATCACCACAGGTCCAAGGCAGTGGGGTTAGGTGCTTGTTGACTAAAATCTTCCAGACTAGGAGCATAGTCAACCTTTCACTTTCAAGCCGATTGTCTTAGGTGTTTGTTATTGTCTTAGGTGTTTGTTAGCATAACAAAGCGTATACGTCATCAAGATTGAAATATCTGGGGACAGCCCACCTGGCTTGCTTTCTGAGTGGAGCAGAGCGGAAGTGAGCCAGGAGGAGAGCACAGCTCTAAGGTGCAAAGGGTAGGTAGGTTGTTTATCCTGCAAAACTCTAGGGGTTATCATATTATCATCTTACACGGTAGGTTTTGTATTGAGGAATGACCTGATTAAATGCATGGTTTGAGCAATCATGGGTTCCTGTGAGAACCAGTGATAGGCAGGTGAGGTTATTGAAATAATTCAGGCCATGTGGCTTACTTAGATCTGGGTGGTTTGGGAGGAGGCGGTAAAATGGTAGTCATTGACTATTTGGAAAGAGTAGAAGAGCTAAGATTTCCTGCAGAGTGTGACGTGGGGCATGAATGAAAAAACCGGATCTTCCAGGGTTTGGGGCCTGACCCCAGGAGGTGTAAAGAGAATCGGGTTGTGGAGCTTCAGCTGGCCTTGGACTCCATAGACTTGAAGTATCTGTTGACTTCCCAGTAGAGATATGGAATGGCTGGGTGCAAAAGTAGATTGAGTGTGAGAGATCTCAACTACAGGTGCAATTTTGGGGGGTTTCCACCCTCCGTAAAAGCCATGAAGAACCATAGGTAAATCCCAAGAGCAGGAAGATCAGCTCTTTCTGTCAGAAACACAGTAGGGATAGTGAAGTTGTATGGCTGCTTCTTAGGAATCGAGAGACATAGGAGTTGGCAGACGCAAAGAAATGAAGACCTCCGTGGAAAGTGTTTGTGTTAAACTGGTTCTCGCAGATAGATACAATCTGGAGAGCTACACATGAGGGGAAGGCGATCTGTATTTAATACCAGAATTAAATACACTGCCACCCCTTAGTGGCAAGGTAGGCAGGAAAGCATGCCTAGGTCACAGCGTGTGTCATGGAGTCCCTGTTTGGTCAGCACCCTGAACAAAGTAGGTAAGTGGTAGGGAGACTGAAGGCTCTCCCCATTCTTCAAGATCTCCCCACCAAACTCCCTGGTAACAGCTTCCCTTCTTATCCTTGCAGCTGGCGGGCCCTACCTTGTAGTCACTGGAGACCGATGCATGGGGAATTTTAAGCACATAGGTTATCAGAACAGATGTTTCACAGGTTTTTATAGAGTTTTTATCAGGAGGTCATCTTATCTTGCAGAAAGTAGCCTGGAATTTGAATTTAGTTTCTCTCATCATTTCACATTCTTCAAAGTAACTGTGGGGAAAAAATTTAATTTACTGGCAGCTTTCTCTTGTGTTCTTAGGTTTTAGAGAACATGGCACTTTAACTATACCTTAAAAACATTCTAGGGGCATTTGCTTGCCTGGTGATGAACCTAAGGCTCACCAGCATTTTAGCATTTTCTCTGGGACTTTAAAAGTCCTATTTCTTTTTAAAGATAAATATATTCTGCATTCTTTTTTATGTAGCATGATAATTAAAGCTAAAATGAACCTCATAAAACATTACAAAAGATCCTGCCTCAGAACAAATGGTTAGAGAAATTTGCCTTCTGTCCCCCATCTTTTCAACTCTTTGTTAAAAGAAAAGAAAAAAAAATTGGGCATGGCACTCAAGTCTTGTTGCGTTGGGTGTTAACAGTCACTCCTGACCCCGTGAAAGCAGGGGCTTTGGCAGAGCTGATGACGAAGGAGCGAACTAAAGGTTTCTTCACTCCCAAAACAGAACCAAAGTAAAACAATGAACTGGACACCCCAGTGTGGTTGACACTGTTTTGAACGACCAGGGTGTCACTCTGCATCCCTTCCTGCCCTCTGGGAAGGTGCAGAGTACAACACCAGCACGACCCGTTGAACCCTGTCTGTGTCTGTGGAGTTCCGCAAGGGGCCGGCTGCAGAGCCTGTGGATGGATAAAGATCCTGTGGACTGCCCAGAAAAACTTTCCTTTCTGTTCTACATAACAAAAATATTCTGCATATGTACCAGCCCGTATGGTACGTGCTAACTATGTGTGACCACTGAGCACTTGAAATATGGCTACTGAAGAGCTGGACTTAGAATTGATTTAACCTAGGTTGTCACACATGGCTGGTGTTGGCTCTTCGGCAGTGGCGGTATGGCCTAACTTGACAGCTCAGCTTGGGCTAGTGGGATGCCCGCCACTACCTCTACCCTGCTGAGTACCCAGAACAGAGCTTCTGGTTACTCTGTGAGTGTTTACCTTTCACAAGGTTCTGTCTGTCTGGACAACACCTGCTCTCATCTGTAGCTACTAAGCCTCAGAGGTATTGGCTGGACTGTACCAACCAGTAAGTATCAGAAGGTAGAAGAAGCAGGAGGACTAGGTGACTGACAGGAAAGGAGATGAGGTCATTGTTACTGTCGTAAAGGCCCCTTTCTGCCACAGATGTTGGAAGGTAGCCTACTCTGGTTAGTGTTTTTTTACTGATTGAGTAGGAGAATAATTCCAGGGAGTAGATCTTAGAATAATCAGAGATATTATTTTACTAGTGTTTTGAAAACAAGACTTCCGTGAAAGACCTAGTTCCGTGTTGTGAGGAGGTTTTCAGGTTCGTAAGCGCCCTCTTCAGATGCTTATTGAAGCCTTTGCGGAATACAGAAGGTATATGTCCTGCTATGAGGTGGGGGTTATTGAAGGGAGTGAGAGATAGCACAGGGTATTAAAACAGCTGGGATTGGGTCCCAGCAATCCAAGCAAGAGTCAAGTAGGTGGCCAAAGTACACAGGGCCTAACCTCAGAATTCCTGATTCGAACAGTGATGTTGTTAGCGTAGCAATACAAACGTGGATGGCGAAGGACGGGCTAGAAGAGGTTGGGCTCTGGTCAGTTTTGATGTTGGAAGAGGCAGTCTTGCTGCTGCTCCTCTCCCCTG
Organism: Dicrostonyx torquatus; assembly: GCA_028555095.1. Taxonomy (NCBI): domain Eukaryota; kingdom Metazoa; phylum Chordata; class Mammalia; order Rodentia; family Cricetidae; genus Dicrostonyx; species Dicrostonyx torquatus. The sequence goes on along the minus strand of JAQHUG010000061.1, from coordinate 4,837,421 downwards.
TCAGAAGCATCAGAATAGAACTTTCTGGAGAAAGTGTTGGAAGGTTTATTGATGGCTGTTTCTGTGGTCTTTCTCCTACTCCGACTCATAAAACTAAATGGAGCCAATGTGCCAGGAACCATGTGTGTATGCTTCGTGTGCCTCGCTTGCTACAGTATGGGCCAGCCACGTCCATCTGCCTGCTGCCGTGTGTAAGTAAAGTGTTATTAGAATGCGGTCCTGACGGCTTGTTTAAATGGCACCGATGGCAGCTACCATAGTTGAGGTGAGTGACCATGACAGACATTGCGTTACAAAGCCTAAAATATTTATTGTTTGACATTTATAGGAAAAAATCCCTTAAAGGGTTGGGACCCATAATATATGGAATCCTCTCAAGTTCTTTTGAAAGGGATTCAGAGATAAAAGAGAACTGTAACTGTGGAAATGCTGGGAGAAGGCTTATTGTGGAGATGGGCTCCTATTGCCATTGGACTTTGAAGGCACCACGCACAGGTTCTAACTGAGGAGGCCATTCTACAAGGATGCTCGCGCGTCCTGCTCTTCGGAAGGATTAAGCTACCGTGCTTGAATGCAGTCCCCCTTCCAACCCTCATGCATGCATTCATTCATTGTGCCTCCCGCACGTTTCTAACTAGTGCATGCAGTCATCTAAACCACTTCTTTTTTACTTCTTGGTAAAGTAAGCACAGATTCTGCCACGAGCTGTTGGCATTTTGGTAATAACTTTGTAGTATGGAAATCATTAAGTGGAATGTTTATAATTGGGTTTTATGGAGTTATTTTAAGTATAATCATCTTACCTAGACACAACTTGAAATTTATTCACGTGTTCAGCCTAATTGTGGGATAGAAGAAATGATTGTTCCCGGATGGAAACCTCGCTGTATTTCAGGAGACGTCACTTGCAGTCATAGGATAGGGCGTACATTAGCATTCGTGCCTTTTTTAATTGATTAGCCTTTAAGGCTTCTAAAAGCCTTTAAAAGTTGTTTTGTCAACATTAGACCAGCTGCTGTGTAATTATGGGCGTTCTTCTTGCAGTTAAATTCTTTTAATAACACGTTCAATCTGCCGGTGCCAAAGTGCTCTGAACCTGTGATATATACTAGAGAGAGTTGTTGCTCTTACTTACAGATGGTTGGTGCCATTTTCTGGGCAACTCTGTAGAATTTTCACGGAAATTTTAAAGATGAATTACTTCACAGTGAGAGGCAAATGAATCTGAACATCAGGTTTTTCCTCCCCCTTCCAAACTTGTTCCTGTGTGACTTGAATTTTGAACCTGACTCACACAATGTAAGTATACTCATTTTAAAATTATCCCCCTTTTGAAATCTTCAAGAGGGTCCTTCCTTCGACTCTTCAGTGTGTAAATCTAAAGCTCTGGCACTCCACAGATGGTGGTCCCCGTGGTGGGGCTATGATGAAGAGCCATGTGGGGTGGCGCTGCCTTCCATGCTGAGGGCTAACGCTTTCCTTAGAAGAGCTCATTTGAATTTTGTGCTATCTTCTGTTTTCTTTTTAACAAGGTATTTATTCTCATTTTATTTTATTTTCTCTTATTTTATTTTATGTGTATACATGTTTGGCCCACATGTGTGCTGTATGTATTCTTGGTGCCCATGGAGGTCAGAAGGAGGCATCAGATCTCCCAGGAACTAAGTTACAGATGGTTATGAACCGCTATGTGAGTGATGGGAACCGAGCCCCGTTCTTCTGTGAGAGCAACAAGTGCTCCTTCCCACAGAGCCATTTTTCCAGCCTTTTGTTCTCATTTAAGTGAGTTCTGTTCTAAAGTCAGACATAGAAAGTCTAATTAAAGGGAAAGGACTCAGTTTGAAGAATACAAAAAAGGGCCTGGGTATTTCTGGTCCAGATGCCCATACACAGCCAGTGTTTATTTCATGAATCCTGCATTAGTGACTGAAGCAGGCAAAATGGGTCTATAATGATGGTGATGGTAGGGGTTCCTCCTCATAGTTCAGACCATGTCCGTGACTTCTTTATAGCATTTTAAAAGGCAAACCATTTGACGTTGAGGTTCGAGTGCCTGCCCATGATGGTGGAAGAGACTAGGAAGGGTTAGAGTGGCCTCCTGTGGCACAGTGACATAACTTTCTGGAAGGAGATCATCTGTGTTGATGGAAACACCACAAGGTCAGTATGGTCCCCTCCACTCCCCATGCTCACCTTTTCCCTCCTTGATGTGTCAGGGGTTTGAGATTGCAGCTGACCTTTTGCTTTTGAAAGTGCCATTCTACTTCAAGCTTGAAGTTCAAGAATATTAATGGCCTGCAAAGCCGGAGATGCTAACCTTGGAAATATTGCTTATATAGTGGTAGAGCAAACTGGAAATTGATCTTCCTGTACCCACTCACAATGCACAGGTGTGTTTGTCTTGGCTGCCCCCGAGCCCTGCAAATTGGGGTGTACACACCCTGGTAAGTCCAGAGTACTTAGGTGTTCTGAAGTAACCCCTGAGACATTGTTAGCAAGAACACTAGAATTTACTTAATTAAAACTTTGCTGTTACTAAATTTTCTCCATATGGAACCAAACTCGCTGCTGGTGAATGGCTTTAAAGATACATTGAATGCTAATCCAGAGTGTTTTAAATAGTCTAGGCCAGTTGAATAGTTGGCTAAGATGTAACCAGGAAAGCTTCTATGAATATTTAAGTGTATAATATTGTGATATATATTTTTGGTAACATTGTCTTTTGCTAAGTTTACATGAGTGTGACAGGAATTCAATGTCTTCCAGTGTTAATTCCAATTGACTGCATAAGACATAACCTTCTAATTATCATACACATCTTAGTGCAAGTATTTTATATATATATATATATAAAAGTCTTACATATAGTAGTAGACAATAACAGACTAACTTTTGGTGGTGTTACAGTTTCATTCCTGTTAGTGTGAAAAGACTTCTGACTGGAGCAACTTAGTGAAGAAAGAGTTCGTTGTAGCTCACAGTCCAGGTCACAGTGTATCAGTGTGAGGAGGTCACAGATGCAGGAGCCTGAGACAGGTGGTCACATCGTAGCCAAAGTCTAGATGAGGGAGAGCATGAGTGAGTGTGTGCTTGCTTGCTTGGGTTCAGCTTGACTTCCCTACTCTTACATAGTTCAGGACTCCCTGCCTAGGGAATGTTGCCCCTCAGAATGGGTGGGTCCTCCCATATCAGTTCACTTCGTTAGTACAACCTCCCACAGAAATGCAGAGTAGAATTCTTGAAGAGAGAAACAGATAGTGAAAATGCTGTTAAAATGGGGCTATATCTGGACCTTAGCAGCAGGTACCAGTATGTATTCTGCCCAGTTCATCTTTCTCCTTGCTAGTTTCATGCATTTTATTTCAGACCATGCATACAGTGTGGGAACGATGTGTTCTAACACTTTCTGTGATGAGCAACTTCCACTGTTTACTCCACTTTGAAAGACTAGCTTGTGGCTCTTACTAGTCCCCAGTCCAGCCATCTTGGGGGATGGAAGCCATTGAACCCGACCCGCGGATCCAGTTATTCAGGGTCCGAAGAGGCTCCTACCTGAAAATCATGGGTGAGAGAAAAGAAGGAGACCAAGCAAATTTCTCTTGTCAAGGTCTCACTTTATTAAGGGACAATCACCAGTATATATACAGCTCCAAAATTGGGGGCTGCTTGAGTTGGGATTCCGGACTTAGGGCAGTGAGCAGGACCTGGGGGTAATGAACAACTAGTTTAGCTAGCTAGCATACCTGTGTAAACGGAAACATTCTTTTGTGGATAGCTAACTAAGGAAGAGGGGAATCTCTGCAAACATCCTTGAGACAATGGCCTCCGTATCTTTGTTAGCTTCCTAGAGTCAAAAGTCCTAGCTGGCTCTGTTAAACCTTCTAAGTCAAAGGTCTTTGCTGACCTTCTGTAATTATTAGGGCAAAAGGTCCCTAACAAGCCATGGCCACAGTTGGCATCAGGCACCAGTACACACCAGTCAGTGTGACTGGTAGTGGGACTTCAGTGACTTGGCATTGGTGGTCCCTTTATTGTGTTTTACAGAGGAATCACTGTAGGTGGAGGAAGCGTGACACCCATGATTTTCCTTCTCATACATGAACACACGCCCTCTATCCACAGCCCCCTTGCCTCCCCACCATGACTACCCGGCCTTTTCTGGTCATCTTTCTTCCCGTTACTTCTGTCCTGCCATGGTTCGGTGTGACACATTCTGTGTACAAGATGAGGTACTAGGTTGGTGAGTTAGAGCAGCTCTTCTCGATCAAATTTTCCTCTGCTCCCCACTGGCCTCATTTTCCTTTTTCTAAAGCGGAGGGAGGTGGCGTCTGAGAAGAAGGCAGGAGAAAAGGTCAAATGGTGATGTTCACCATCTGCTTCTGTTTCAGGAGATGGTGCCCTTTTTTAAAGGCTAAATGTTTTCTTAAGATGAATGGCTCAGTCCTGAGCCCAAATTTCATGCTTTCCTTTAGAGATGTTTTTCTTTGACATAGGTGTGCCGGGTACTAGTTGAACGTGGGAGTTTTGGTTCCTGATTTCTTTTCTTTATCTAAGTTCATTTGCATATGTTTGAGCCTGAGAAGGTCTTAAACTTTCAACACTTAAAAAAAAATCTAGGCAGATTCTGTATAATTATGCTTAAGTAGGAGACACTCCCTTCTCTCCCTCCATCCAAGGTAAAGGTCTGAGCCTACTTGTGTTCTGGCTCTGATGGCCATTCAGTGGTGGGTGCACTCCCCAAGGATTTGAAGTGGTGTTCTCAGCTCAGGCCTGGTTACCCCGTCCTGACTGGCACTTCCCCATTGACTTCGAGCTTCCTGCTACAGAGAGCTCTAGGAGCTGTAAGCTCAAGTGCCCATGCCTCCTGCTCATTTGTTTGCTTTGCACTTTTGCAGACAAGGCCCATTGTCCCTTAGGCTCGAGACAGCAGGGAATGCTTGCTTCTCTGATAGTCTTTCCCAGGTTTCCATTTAATAGACACACATGTCAGCGACGACCTCACTGACACGCTAACATGCTTACTTTATTCTTGCTATCCGTGACGAGCATATTGCCTGGGAGCTGCTTCTCTGGGCTTGTTGACTGATATGGCCATTAAATAGCCCCAAAGGGTAAACTACACTGACTTCAGCACAGATGGAACAAAGAGAAATAGCCTGCCATTTTAGTGTTCCGTGTAGAAATCCCAGAGCTGCATAAAACTTAAGGTAGGGGTAATTCAATTCCAGCTGTCTTCCCCCCTCGCCCTAGTCTTTGCTTTGACACAATAGCAGAATACATTTTTTAAAAAATCAAATTTCAAAATATTTTTATTGTATGTGTATGTGTGTTTGCTTGTGTGCCAAAACTAATCAGATACATATTGTATCTATGATTTATTCTTTATGTAATGTATTATATTTAAAGAAAAATTATCTCCTTATTGATAGCAAATAGAAAAATTGAGTTTTTTGGAATTGGAAATGAGTTTCCAATCTAGTCTCACATAAGTGAGACCAAAATATACACTTGCTATTTCATTTAGTATAACATTCACTTCTTTTTTCTTTCTTTCTTTTTTTTTACGATTTATTTATTATGTATACAGCATTTTGCCTCCATGTATGCCTGCACACCAGAAGAGGGCACCAGATTTTATCATAGACGGTTTTGAGCCACCATGTGGTTGCTGGGAATTGAACTCAGGACCTCTGGAAGAGCAGACAGTGCTCTTAACCTCTGAGCCTTCTCTCTAGCCCCATTCATTTCTTTAAATAAGCATCAAATATTATTTCTCAGTATGGGGATATATATGTGTGATAAATCTACAATAAAAAGTTATGGAAGCCATGCCAGATGCAAACACAAAATTAGGAGCAAGTTAATCAGGTCAGGCACAGTTTTAAGGAAGATGTTTCTTGGAGTAGGTTGTCTATGTGAAATAATTGTACCCAGCAAGGGCAAAAAGGAAGAATGTGAGGTAAGTCGCAGAGTAGAAAGCAGGGTGGTGACCTGGGGGAAGATATATGTGACTGAGTTAGGTTGAGGGGTAAAGAGTATGATTTCCTGTGGGTGTAAGGACAGATGCTTAGATTGTTTTTATGGATTTAGGTGGAAGATAAGTCCCTGAAGACACTTTAGAAAACTGGGCCCAGAGACTTCTATACTGGAACTGTCCTGATGCTCTGCCCCTGGGGATTTGTGCTCGTGGGACAGTTAGGCACCACACCAGTTTACAAGGAAGGAGGCAACCAACAGCCCAACCCAGCTAAGGAGGCTGTAAACCACAACAGTGACTAACAAAGGCGTGATAACCCTAAGGGTGTGGCACACACACCTTGGTGATAACCAACTGCTCTCTTGTGCCCGAAACCTAGCTAATTACATAGTGCTAACGAAGTCATGGTTATTGGAGGAGAATCTATGACCACTAACTGACTAAACCATCATGATCAATGGCTTTGTATTGCATCAAGTATGTCTGCTTTGCTGTGGTCCTTCTCAATAAGTCCTTACTGTTCTAACATTTTCTGGCATTTATTCTTTTTTTTTGTTTGTTTTTTTAGGTGCTTAATCTTACTGATCCATCAATATTTCTAACTTTTTTTGTAGCCTGTCCCAAAATGTCGCTTTTCATCCTAAAGGAAGCACATGCCGATGGTCAGTGTAGTGCAGGGATGGTTTGCCCAGGTTTTAACTCGGACAGCTTCCAGTAGTGAAGCAGACAAGTTAACACGGCAAAAACCAACAGAAGTTTGCTCTGTGTGCACCTCATTCATACATGGAACTGACCAAAAGAAATCAACAGCCCTTGGAAACATAGCCTTGAAGTCTGGCTTCAGTGACATCTTCGAGTGAAATTCAATAGGAAGGGAGTTCTGCCGATAGTGCTGCCCTGGGGAGAGGCCTAGAAAAACACAATGTGGGGGTGGGGTGGGGGAGAATTTGAATTTGCAGAGCAGATTTAAGCAAGTGCCTTAAATCCTGGTGATTTGGAGACCTCCATCTCCAACTGGTTGAGAGAACAAAAGGAGGAAGGAAATGCGAAAGCTTTTATTCAGAGTTTAGCGTCTCTGATTTCCACAGCCCTGGTCTTCTCTGGACTCTGTACCGGAGACTTCCTTTAGAGATGTAAATTTCCCTCAAGCTAGAGAATTCCCATTTCAGAACCTCTCCTGCACCTGCAGTGTCTCAGGTAATCTTTATGTCAAAGAAGTGCACTTTGGGGTGACATGGCGTGGCATTCCAGTCATATTACTTTGTGGCGCTTTGTGAGATTTCTCTTCCTTGCCTAGTAGAGATAAATTTTCCTGCCTCTGTAACTCCCCTCCCCCAGCACCTTGTCCTCTCTATGTGCCTCAAGTGACAGACCAGGATTTCTAATCTTTTTAAATGTCTGTTTTATTTCATAGTTTGATAATCTTTTCTGTACACACCCAGGATACCGTAGGCTGTTTGGGCACAAAGATGCAAGGTATGATGATCGGACCCAAGGCATCAGCATGTCTGTCTTCTCCAAGCTTCTTGCTTCTGGTGTCTACTCTTTGAACCCAGCAGCTGTCTTCTTGGTAGAGTGGTCAGGATCCCCCAAAGATGTCCATTTCTCAGACCTTGGAATTGTGTGAGATTATGCTACCTACAGAAGGTTTAACAGATGCGGTAAGGATGATACCAACCCATAGATGAGGGCTTTAAAGTAACGGAACGTATAGAACGGCTCTTTTTCTATATATAGAAAGGGGAGTTATAGAGTGACTTACAAGCTGTGGTCCAGCCAATCCAACAATGGATGACTATGAGCACAAGGTCCAAAACTCCAGTCGCTGTTTAGTCTACAAGGCTGGATGCCCGAGCTGGTCTTCCGTATATGCCAGAATCCTAAAGAAGTGGGCTCCGTTGCCAGCGAAGGAATGGACTTGGTAGTGAGAGCCAGAGCAAGCAAGCAAAGAGAGAGCTTTCCATTCCCATGTCCTTTATATAAACTGCTGACAAAGGTTTGTGGCCCAGATTAGAGGTCTTCCTACCTCAAAAGACCTGGATTAATGGTGTGTCTTCCCACCTCGGAGATCCGGATTAGATGCGGGTCTTCCCATTTCCAATGATTTAATTAGATAAAACTCCCTCACAGGTGTGCCCAGTTGTTTGTTTGGGGTGGGGGGTTAGTTGAATAGCCACCACAGGCAGTTATCCTGTGGAGTTCAGTGTCATCCATGCTAATTGTAAGAGAAGCAACAAGGAAAGCAGCAGGAGGAGGGAACTAAAGGAGCCCAGGGTGGAGTCATTGGCTTCTAGGACAACAAAAGGAGCCAGGAGCCTGGAAGCCAGAAAATGCGGCCAGCAGACTGTTAGAAACTCCAGAAGGAAGGTGGTGCTGCCAACGCTTGATTTCAGCCCAGGAGGCCCTTTTAGACTTCGAATCTCCAGAACAGTAAGATAAGGTTTGTGCCATTTTTCAGCCGCTGAATTATGGGAATCGGTTGCAGCAGCAGTAGGAAATTCATATAGCATAGGGGAAGAAAATCCTTTTCTTCTGCCCACTTAGTCCATGTGCTGAGGTGCTCACGACAAAAGACAGACTATCAAGAGAAAACACCAGATTTATGTGATAATTTTTGTATAAAATGACAACTTTCATGAAGAAATGAAGACTCAAAACGACGCCTGAAACTGTTCTTCTGCTAAGCTCGATGAAGAGTGGAAGGTCATGGAGGAACATCATTAGGGAAATGGATACGATTTAATGGTGTTATCGGAGGAGGCTGAGGAAAGCCTGGTTAGCAACATTCGTCTTTGACCTATGTCTTCACGAGAATGACCTTCTTAGCATAGTGAAGGCAGGGCCCACGTGAGGGTCTTCTGACCCCTGGGAAGGTCAGAAAAGTCCTTCTGTGGTACTAACAGTTTGCTTCAGAGGAGCAGATATGGAAGGAGAGGGGAGAAAGCAAGAGAGACTACTGCTTCTGTGGTTTCTCAAAGTATTAAAGAAGCCATTCAGGGAGAGTATGTTCCGAGCATCCCCAACATGCATTTGGCACATAGCTAGACTCAGTTTTACTTGCTTCTCATCTGGAGAAATCAAAGTCTGTCCATGAATGTGATTATAGTTCACATCTTTGAACGTCTCACTGCACCAGGCTCTGTGGTCAGTGCCCTATTTCTGCTTTGGAATGTGGCTTGGTTCCATCATTATCCCTGCTTGAAACCCCAAATGAAGAAAGCAATGCGCATTGTAATTTAGTAATCTCTGGCTCACCTTCCCCAAGAAGAGATGCTACTGCTTACAAGTGAGGGGGTTGGCTTTGGCCTGTGGCTATAGACACGTTAATTTGTTCTCAAATCACCTTCATAGAATGTGTGTGCAGCTATCTCAGTGTGCTGTGAGGTGTGAAGAAACTGGAAGAGGCAGGTTTGAACAACATCGGTATTTTAAGTAACTTTGTAAATGTGCAAGTCAGCCAACGTCTAGCTCCGAGGCTGCCTTTGTCAACTCTTCCCTTTTCTGCTTGCCCTATGAGGATGGTAGGGGATCAAATGAGATCACATGAGAACACATGTTGAGACATCAGCCTCTGTGTGTATGCTGGGTAGCGTTACTTATTTGGTGGCTTGTGTATTACCACAAATCCTTCCATGCTGGATGGTAACTATGATGGCTGACTTACTTGGTGAGCACGGACTTGCTAGTGCTTGATACATACATTTGACAAGTTTTTTTTTTTTTTTTTTTTCCTTTCTGGTTATCATTCTTCTGTTTTAAGTCAATGATCGCTAGCAACATGGGAGGTCAAAGTTTTGTCTCCTGCATAGAGACTTACCCCTCTCTCCTTTTAATTTTTTACATTTTTCCCTTTGACCTTGTTGCTTTTTTTAAAACCATCTTTTTTTTTTTTCATTTTACATACCAATCCCAGTTTCCACTCCCTCCCCTCTTCCCACTACCCCCACCTTTCCCTCACCTCACTGCTCCATCCACTCCTCAGAGAGGGTGAGGGCTCCCATAGGCTGTCAACAAAGTCTGGCACATCACTCTGAGGCAGGACCAAGCCTCTCCCCCTATATCTAGGCTGAGCAAGGTATTCCTCCTTAGAAGATGCACTCCAAAAGGCCAGTTCATGCACTTCAGATAAATCCTGATCCCACTGCCAATGGCCCCACAGACTGCCCAAGCCACACAACTGTCACCCACAATCAGAGGATCTAGTTTGGTCCTATGCAGGTTCTGCTGTTGTCAGTCTGGAGTCAATGAGTTCCCACTAGGGTCAGCTGTTTCTGTGGGTTTTCCCATCATGATCTTGACCTCTGGTCATATTATCGATCCTCCCTCTCTTCTACTGGACTCTGAGAGCTCAGTCCAGAGCTCTGCTGTGGATCTCTGCCTCTGCTTCCATCAGTTGCTGCTGGATGTAGGTTCTATGGTGACAATTAAGGTAGTCATCAATCTGATTACAGGGGAACACCAGTTTAGGGACCCTTTCCACTATTGCTTAGGGTCTTAGCTCATCCTTGTGGATTCTGGGAAATTTCCCTAGTGACAGGTTTCTTGCTAACCCCATAATGGTACCTTCAATCAATAAATCTCTTTCCTTGCTCTCCCTCTTTGTCCTTCTCCCATTTTGGCCATCCTGTTCCCTCATTTTATCCTTCCCTCTCCCCTTCTTCCTTCCCTCTCTCCTTCTGCTCTACCCTTCCCAGGGGCATCCATGTATGTCTCTCTTAAGATTCTCCTTGTTACCTAGCTTCTCTGGGGTCATGAACTATAGACTGGTTATCCTTTGCTTTATGTCTATTATCTTTTTATAGGTGAATTGAGACCACTGATATTAAGAGATATTAATGACCAGTGATTGTTAATTCCTGGGGTTTTTTTGTGTGTGTGTGTGTATGTGTGTGTGTGTGTGTGTGTGTTTGTGTTTCCCTTCTTTGGGGTTTGCTGGTGTGAGGTTTTATGTTACTGTGTTTTTGTGGGTGCAGCTAACTTCCTTGGGTTGGAGTTTTCCTTCTAGTATTTTCTATAAGGCTGGATTTGTTGAATAGGTATTGTTTAAATATGGTTTTGTTATAGAATATCTTGTTTTCTCCATATATGGTGTTTGAAAGCCTTTCTGGGTATAGTACTCTGGGCTTGCATCCGTGGTCTCTTAGTGTCTTCAGCACATCTGCCCAGAACCTTCGGGCTTTTAGAGTTTCCAGTGAGAAGTTGGGTGTAATTCTGATAGGTCTGCCTTTATTTGTTACTTGGCCTTTTTCCTTTGCAGCTCTCTCTAGATTTCTTTATTTTGTGTGTTTGGTGTTTTGATTACTCTGTGGTGAGGGGACTTTTCTTTGGTTCAGTCTGTTTGGTGTTCTGTAAGCTTCCTCTTGCACTCTCATAGGCATGTTCTTTAGGTTGGGAAAGTTTTCTTTTATGACTTTGCTGAATATGTTTTATGTGCCTTTGAGCTGGATTTGGATTTCTTGGATGTTTTGTGTTAAGAATTTGTTGGATTTAACATTTTCTTTGGCCGGGTAGTGGTGGCGCATGCCTTTAATCCCAGCACTCGGGAGGCAGAGGCAGGTGGATCTTTGTGAGTTCGAGACCAGCCTGGTCTACAAGAGCTAGTTCCAGGACAGGAACCAAAAGCTACAGAGAAACCCTGTCTCAAAAAATCAAAACAAAAACAAAAACATTTTCTTTGATCTGTTTTCTCTATTATATCTTCAACTCCTGAAATTCTCTCTTCCATCTCTTGTGTTCTGTGTACTGCTTGCTTCTGTAGTTCCTGTACATTACCCAGATTTTCCATATCGAGAATTCTCTCGGTGTGTGTTTTCTTTGCCTCCATTTCGACTTTCAAGTCTTGAACTGTTTGAATTGTATCATTCACCTGTTTGATGGTTTTTTTCTTGGATTTTTTTTTTACTTCATTTAAGGGATTTATTGATCTCTATTTTGTGTTTGTGTGTGTGTCTTTTCCTCCATTTCTTTAAGAGAATTTTTCATTTCTTCTTTAAGGACCGCTATCATCTTCATAAGGTTATTTTTAAGGTCATTTCCTTCTGCTTCATCTGTGTTGATCTGTTCAGGTCTTCCTGATGTCGGATAACTCATTTCTGGTGGTACCATATTGCTCTTTGTGTTGTTGAATGTAAATGTATTCTTACACTGCAGCTACCCATTTCTTCCTCCAATCCGTGCAGGCGGAGCCAGAGCCCCTGGGGGTCCCTCTTCTAATAGGTACAGGTGGGGCCTGCCATTCAGGTGGTCACTCTTCCTCTAGGTGCAGTTGGAACCTGCGGCTCAGGTGGTCACTGGTGCTGTCCCTCCAGTGGGGCTGGTGGTCACTGCCCCTTCAGGTGCAGTTGGGGTCAGTGGGGCTGGTGGTCACTGATGCGGCGGCGGGGAGGGTGCTGCTGCCTGGTCGCTGGGGGTGCCGTGGGTGGGGGAGGGTCTGAGGCTAGGGCCTAGAGAGCAGGGCTCTCTGGCCTGGTTCTCAGATATTCACCTGTCAGGCCAAGTGCAGTAGGGACAGGTGGGGCTGGTGCTCACTGGTGTGAGGCAGGGGATTTTTGGCAGAAAGAGGAGCTGCTGTCTGGTCCCTGGGGGGGGTGCCACAGGTGGGGGAAGGGCAGGGGCTGGGACAAACACGTTCTATTGCATTCTTGAAAACATTTCTCTTGCCTCTTACCCCAAGGCAGAAATCACCTTCCGTGATTTCGGCTGCTTTTCAGTGGGGTCTTAAGAGAACAATTAATCTCTTGAGGATTCTCGTCCTTCCGGGGTGGAAAAATCTTAGGCCAATGATGAACTGCAAATCCTGGATGTTCTGACGTGAGGAGATAGAGAGCTTAAAGGAAGGTGACTGGAGTTCGCCTTGTCCCGCTCCCGGCCTCTGCCGCAGTCTGTAATCCTCAGCTCCTTAGGTGCTTTCCTTGTTAGCTGTCTTCTGTTTGATTCTGAGGTTGGCTGCAATCACTGGTATAATGGAAGGAGGAGCCCCACCTGCCTGGTTCTGAACCCTAGGGCAAGTTCTCAGGGTTTTTTTTTTGTTGTTGTTGTTTTTGAAAACGAATGAGTTTCGGTTGAGAACTCTCCTGAGTTTTTGTAGCATCTAGTTTTGATTTATTGTTTCTTTTGTTTATGGATCAGATGGTCCATGTATTGCACAGGTGTGTCAAGTCCACGTGTTCAAAGCAGAGCTACTGATGTGAATGGCGCCATAGCCAGACATCAGGCGAGATTGGTCGGGCATCCCTCTGTATGCTGGTTTGATCTTTTCATTGGCTGTTTCCCTGGGATGGAGTCTTAGACACGGACTTGCTCAACGAAAACCATGACCTCAGAAAAATTAAACTGGAGAAAATAAAAATTCGTATTCATATTCACAGACGGCTGCCCCTAAAGACTGTACTACTTCATACTCCGCCCCCATAACCTGAGGTTGCACAGCTCAAAACAGGGAGCTGTATGTTTTGTAAACTTTTATGGGGTGTGCCAGGGAGTGTGTATTCTGTAAACATTTATGGGGTTTGCACAATCTTCTGTGTTTCGGTCCCGGGTGACTCTGGGTGTCGGCTTAACTGATGTGAGAATGTTACAGAGAAAGGAAAAATGTCCCCACTGTGTCTGAGCATTCCCTTAAAGCAGAACCAACTCACTGGACCCTCCCTCTTTTATTCTATGCCGGACACGCTATTTCTTAGAGCAGTCTCTTTATACTGACCTGGAGACTGGAGAGCTGCCCCTTAACACCATCTTAAAGCAGTTTCTCAGTAGCGTCAATTCCAGAGGATGCTCAGAGTTGCACTCACCAGCCCGTAGAGAGCTCTCAGTGTTTGCAGGGTGATGTGTTGGGCGGTGGTGTGGGCAGCCCCTCCTCCTCTCCTCCCTCTCCTCCTTCCCTACTCTTCTCCCTCATCCTTTCCTTTGTGCTTCTTCCTCTTTCTCCTTCTGTTTGAGGCAGATGAATTCTTGATCCTCCTTTCTCTGCCTCTGAAGTGCTGGGCTTACAATTGCGCCCCACCACCTCCGGTAATCTGGACAATGTCTTCTTGTTGGCAGAGCTCCTCACTAATATAATAATACAACTCATTAAGTATTATGGTGACCTTGTGGTCACCTTTTCGTTCTCTTTTTACAGCGCTCAAATAGTGAGTAGCTATTCCCTGAGGCTGCACAGCTACAGGCGGTATGCTAGGAGCTGACTCACCAGGCTCTTGATTGTGTTCTGAGTTCCCAGTGCCCTGGCATAGCTGGCCTTTGGGATCTCTGCTTCCCCTCCTCTTTGACTCCGTGAATGGACCAGCCATTGGACATATGAAACCGGATTATTTTTAGTTTAATTGAAGGCTGGTTACAAGCTACAGAGTAGCTGCTTTCAGAGAAGGCAGACTCGGCTAGGAACTGTGACTTGAGCTGCATGCTGGGTGACTAACTCATACATACAGTCTCATTCTTTTCCTAGATTCCATCGGTTGCACTGATGATAGTCACTGTCCCTACGCCCGCTACCCTCTTTGTGAGCTTGGCGGGTACTCACCGTCAAAGCTCTTGGTTGAAGTCTCAGATTTAACTTTTAATTTTTCACGTTTGTGGCAGGTACATCTATTTCCATCTGCAGTGTCAGGGAAATGTGAGCTGGCTTGTTCCGAGGCAGGAAAACACTGCGTGGGTAGATAAGGGCACGCCCTGCTGAGCTTGACCTGCTGCCTGCCGCTGACTCCTGCAGCCCTGACCCTTGGCGGGAGGAATGTAAATGAGTGAACATGAAGAGCCCCGGGGCAGCCTCTGTTTGCTTCCACAAGGGAGCCAGATCTGAACTCCATTAGAGGATGCCAGATCTCATAAGCTCAGCCGAAGCAGAAGAACCAGGGGTGTAGAAAGGGTGCAGGGACTGGGAGGACCCTGTGTGCAGCATAGAGGCTTGCCTCTGAGGCAACTTCCATTTATTTCTGTGGGTAGAATTTTAAGATTAACATGTTCATTTCTTTATTGGAGGCAAGCAGGATTTTAAGTCATTTATCAGGACTCACAGGGTGCCTGCGTGTAGAAGTCAGAATAAAAGTAAATGAACCATGAATGCTAACATGCAAACAGCAAATTCAACAAGATTTAAAAGTTAAATAAAGCCGCAATGCCTGTACACTTTCTCCAGGGCCTCCCTAAAGACCCAACTTTCCTTCTTTCCTTTTTCTTTCTTCTTCTTTTAATGCCGTGTCTTGCTTGCATTTATTTTTTTACCCTTAGTTTTAGCACGAGACACCTCTGTTGTTGGAAAAGTAGTTGATGGTGAAGTTCTGTCAGTCGGCTGAAACAGAGCAGAGATTTTTCTTTTCTTTCTCTTCAGTTGTTAAACTTCCAATGGGCTTAAAGGGAATGGTATTAGTTGTTGCAAAGCAATTTGCTGCAAATGAAATAAGTGCTGCTTTTCTAGAGCTTTCTGTCAGACTCACTGTGGCTGGCCCTTCTGCTTTGGGAGTCCTGTGTGCAAGGCTGCATTCCGTTGTTGCTAAGGCTCAGTGGTCTTCTCCACAGCTCAGGCAGGGAAAACTCGGCGTCCGAGCTCACGCAGTTGCTGCCTTGTTTCGTGTCTCATTGGCCTTGGGCCCAAGAGCTTCAGTTCCTGGCTGCTTAGGAGTCCACCCTCAAAGCGCTGTTCCATGGGTCCTGGCAACACTGCAGCTGGCAAGACACCCCTTCACCTGTGCTGTATGCTGCTGGCTGGAAGTTGACCAGAACTCCCTTCAGAAGAGCAGACTACACAAGAATGCTAGTGTCTAGATGGGGATTGCCTCAGAATTCCTTGCAAGGGCTACAGGACTCCTTGCCATCAAGCCTTTAACACCTTGGGTTCTGTGAGGTCCCGACATCTTAGGTTTTCCTGAGTCAAGATTCCGATGGAGACTTGGTTCGGTGGTGGCCAGCACCTTTCCTGGAGTTTGAAGCCCTGTGTCAGCGCTGTGTCAGGCAAGTGGGTTCTGTAAAGAGAGACTCCCAGAGAAAAAGCCTCCTTGAAGGGTCTCATGAAAAAAACAAGCAAAGGCCACAAAACTTTAGTCACCAACGGCAGAAGACATCCCAGCTTATCATTTTCAGTGTGGTAGCGGAAGAGAAGGACTTTTGGTTTGGGAGATTTCTCAGTTTTTCACTGGTTCCCTGTAGATGGTTCAGTATGATATATCCAAAAAGCCCCCCCCTTTTTTTTTGAATGGCAGGCATTGTGAATATAAATATAGCCACACACCATAGAGTGACATTTCAGTCAATGACAAGCAGCATCTATAGCAGTGGTCCCATAAAATTTTATTGCCGAGTAGCATCCTAGCTGCCTTCCTCCGTATAAAATGTGCCTGTGGTGCTCTCCCACAAGGCCACCTCATGATGCAGTTCACAGAACACAGCCTTGCCACTAAGCATCACGTGACTGTGTTAGAAAGATACCATCCTTTTCCTGAAAGCCTACGTCATGCAGAAGAGACACAGAAGTGGATGCTATCACAGGCCCATAGAAGGGTCTTGCCAAAGGTATATGGATGCACAGAAGCCTTAAGCCTAATCTCAGTGGGTAGCTATGGATGACACCTAGAGATGTCACTCCTGGAGTACATGAGGCTGAGGTGAGTTAGTTGGAGTTAGCCTCTGAAGGTGTGTGGGTCGGCTTGCAGGGCGGGATGGTTGTAGGAGGTGAAACCAGGGCAAGTTTGTACCTCAGGGAACCGAAAGTTGTTCAGTCTGGACCAATCTCAGGGCTTACTTAGGAGATGATAAAAGATGTCACTGGAAAATTAAGAAGGGATGAAATCAAGAGATAATGATTCTTAGAAGCTTGAGGTGTATCCGGGCAGATTTGATTGAACTTCAGGAAGAGCGGATTGAAGTGTTAGGAGGCGTACAAGCCACACAAGATGCTGATGAAATGATGTGGAGTCCGATGGAGTGGAGAGGATACATTCAGGAGGCACAGAGGATGCTGTACTGTGGAGACATGTGTTGTCCTGGCTGCAGTGGGAGGCAGATGGAAAACTGAAACTGTCCTCAGATCGTGGCTGTAGTGATGGATGGTTTAACTCTACAAAATGAAGCCTTACCTTTGAGTTCAGTGTTGGAGTTACTCACTGTAGAATTCAGTGGACATATGGGTGAAGGTGTGCCGTATGCGGGGTTGTGGGCTGGGATCGCATAGATGAGGTTTACCCGTTGACTTAGTTATGTTGTTGTGTACCCAGAGTTGTAGTTAAAATATAGAGATCACCAAAAGAAGTCACCAGAAAAGAATAGGAGTTTGAGTGGGATTCCGCAGTCCTCATCACTAGGGGGAGAAGAAACAGTGAGAGTCTAGGGGAAGGAAGTTCTGGGGTAGCCAAGCTTCCTTGGGTTTCATGCCGCAGGAGCTGAGACAGGCTATCTCAAGAAAGAACATACGTTGTGGGAAGTTTTGGGAGTGGGTAATGGGATGTTGAAGCACCCAGAGCTCTGGAACTAGGAGCCAAAAAATCTGTAAGGGTGTAACAATTTCGAATGTCTGAACAAAACTCTGCCTCTTTCCCAAGTCCCCCTCTGCTGTTGTGCCTGTGGTAAATGCACAGTTCCTGGCTGAGTTCAGTATCCAGTGCTTCCTGAGCCTGAGCCTCAAATCTACTTTCTTGGGAGAGAGAATCTAGTGATTTTCTTTTTTTTTAATCTGGGAAGGTGGCTATGGGGTCATATGGTACACATATGGCTATTAAAGAGTCATCCCCGGAGATAGGGGAATGTCATATGGTCTTATCCACTGTGAGCCACTAAAAAGACAGAAGACAATCCCCCCCCCCCGCCCCGTTTCTCTCTCTGTGAGCGTCCGTGTATGTGTGCGTGTGTGCGTGTGTGTGTGTGTGTGTGTGTGTGTAGTGTGTGTGTGTGCATGTGCGTGTGTGTGTGTGTGTGTGTGTAGTGTGTGTGTATGTGTGTGTTGTGGGCGCTGTTCAGCAAAGCCAGCTGAGAACTTCAAGGAGCAGGAAGTGGCTACTGTGTTATATGCTGCACAGGAAGGTCAGGTGTGCGATGAGGATTCTGAGTTGATGCATTTGAGTAGCTAGGTCTTCGAGCATAACATGGAAATTAGCGCTTTTTACCTAGATAAGAAATGCAGAAGTGTGTATATCTCTGTGGTGGGAGAAAGTGAAATTCCTGTAAACTGAAGCTGTAGAAATGCAATGGAAGTAGGTGTAAGGTCGGGTGAGATTCCCGAGGAAGTGAGGCTAACAGGTGGGAAGATACCATGGTTCTCAATAAGGTGCGCGTGCTGGGGAAGGGACCAAGGTCTCCCATTTTGGTGGTGAGGGAAGGAGTCCATCTAAGTCCAGATTCTGGGATAAGTAAGTATTTACTTTTTATAAAACCCAAGGTTCTTCGGATTAGACATTCCACATGCCATGGACAGGTGTGGGGAGCTTCAGGCAGGCCTCCTCACAAGGGCTCCCGGGCTCTTGGTCTGGTGTGAAGGCCTCTGCATCCATGCTGTGATCTGAACATATTCCTCATGAACTTAATCCCCGATATGATGGTAATAAAGCAGTGAGGGCTCCAGCCCTTTAAAAGGTGATTAAAGCAATGGGGTTAATGACCTTACCAAGTAAGTTCAGGGGAGCTGTCTGTCCTTATGCAGATCGGTCCCCTTTGCCCTCCCAGCCCTTCAGCTGCACAAGGCTGCACTGAAAAGGAGCCATCAGGGAAACAGAGAGCAGCACTCTCAGCTTGGACTCTTTTGTTGCCTTATCTGAGGTTTCCCAATCGCTGGGGCTATGGCTCAGAGGTTAAGAGCACTGCCTGCTCTTCCAAAGGTTCTGAGTTCAATTCCCAGCAACCATGTGGTGGCTCACAACCATCTGTAATGAGGTCTGGTGCCCTTGTATACATAATAAATATATTATATTTAAAAAAAAACAGTCATTTCATTTTGTTTATAAATAACCCAGCGTGTGGTATTTTGTTATAGCTATTCAAACAAACACAGCTCCTGAGCAAACCGGAGAGCATGCTCTGAGGAGAAATATGTGTGTGAGAGAAAGTGCTGGCCGCCCGAGAAGCTCTCATGTTTGCCAGTAGCCCCCTTCTTGCTGAGGCTCTCGGTGCCCATGGATGGTTTGGCGTTGGGACCTTGAGACCAGGGGCTTCCTCCCAACTTCCATAGTCACTGGTGACGAAAGAATATCGGGGAGGCTGTCTGGCATGGCTGGGGTTCCAGTTTGCTTTCTGTTGATATGCTAAACACTGTGGCCAGAAACAACTCGGGGAAGAAAGGGTTTATTTCAAAAACTTAAAATTCCAGCTCGCAGTCTACCATCGGGAAAGTCAAGGCTGGTGTTGAAGCAGAAGCCATGGAGGACCTCTGCCTATCGGCTTGTTCCCTGGCTCATGCTCAGCTCATTTCCTTACACAGCTCAGACCCACCTTCGGAGGAATGGTGCCACCCAGGTGCCACCCACAGTAGGCTGGGTCCTCCCACGCCCAGATAATGTCACAGACATGGCCACAGCCCAATCTAATCCGGGCAGTGCCTAGCCGAAGTTCTCTCTTCCCAGATGACTCTAGATTGTATCTGGTTGACAATCAAAGCTAATTAGCACAGCCATACTCACCATCCCACCCATCAGATGATCTGGAAGTTTCTTTTACTTGGCAGGTTGAGATTTACTAGCAGGAGGTTTTTTTTAAAAGAAAATATTTATTTGTTTATTACATATACAGTATTCTGTCTGTGTGTATGTCTGCAGGCCAGAATTACAGATGGTTGTGAGCCACCATGTGGTTGCCAGGAATTGAACTCAGGACCTTTGGAAGAGCAGGCAATGCTCTTAACCACTGAGCCATCTGTCCAGCCCCCTACTAGCAGGAGTTTTAAGGAAATTTTACTAAATAATAAGGAAGAGAAATCAAGGCAGAGGAGGTTAGACATCTGAAGGAGTATTACTTTTTCCCTTCAGGTCACCTGGTTCAGTTCATCAGGAAGAACTTGAGACAATGGCCTTTTTTTTCCTTCCCAGTTTCTTACCCCCTTCTTTTCTCACCCCACCCCCTGCATTTCAGAATGAAAAAAAGGGGCATTTTTCTCTCGTGCAGTAAGGAAAAATGTGTGGGGAGTCCTATGTTATAGCAGCCGCCAGTCATCTTTAGTGCTGCACAGAACCAAGCACCGTGGGGTAGGTGTGAGGAGGCCTGTGCAGCTGGTGTGCTCAGGAGGTGTGTGCTGTGGTGACGAGTACGGGGCAGGGCACTCTCGTGTCGGGGTGCTCTGTGAAAGAGCTTTCGTCAGTGTGTCAAGACTTCAGCGGAAGCATCTAGAATATTCCCAGTCAAACTGAGGTTTAAGCCTGGGATTTCCCTGTATCTGTCTTAGAGAGGGATAATAATGCCATCCAAGGGGTACAAACAAGTGCCCGGGCTTCTGCTGTCCTGCTGCAGAAGCAACAGTAATGTCACATCCTGGGGGGAGGTCTCTTTGGACTTCAGGTGACAGAAAAGGCTCTCACGAGGGTCTGAGCCATCCAGAGGCTTGGCTTCCTTGGGATGTTCAGTGGGACTGACCCTCGTTCTAGTTAGAGTGACCGGATCATGGGCTGTGTCTTGAGTGTAGACTGGATAGCTGTCCTCCGGTGCGATATGATATCACTCAGCGAAGGAAGGCTCTATCCAGCTGTCAGCTGTCTCACCATAGCCCATCCTGCTGATCCTTAACCTCGTAACAGCAGTGACCCTGGTGAGACATGCCCAAAGAGGGCACCTCCTCTGCTGAGGCCTTTCTGTACACATTTTGAGGTCTGTTTGTGTTAAAGAACTCTGACTGGATGCCCAAAGAGGGCACCTCCTCTGCTGAGGCCTTTCTGTACACATTTTGAGGTCTGTTTGTGTTAAAGAACTCTGACTGGATTTCCATTGCAGATGGTTGGGATCCCATGAGACGAATCTCTGTATTGTCTTGACACTGAGTGACAGGTCGAAGGGACCTGGCATTGAGTCAGAGTTTCAGGGGCCATTGAGGGATTGGCTCAGGAGAACCTGACTCTTCAAAAGTCTGCCTAGGTACTTGGTAATGTCTGTCAAGTACCTGGCTTCAGGTGACTTCAGAATGTTCCCCCTGCAGGAACATGTGAAGAACTTGCCTTAGTTAAAATATATTCATCTTTATGAGCTAAGCCATATGGTATTCAAGGGCAGACAACACTAATTCATTGCAACAAAGGCCATAGTAGCATAACCAGTGTAGAAGGCATGGCTGGGCAGAAACAGGGGTGACTTGGGATTCCCCTCTGTATGCTGGGAATATGTTTTATTACCATTGGTTAATAAAGAATCTTCTTTGGGCCTATGGCAGCACAGACTAGAGCAAGGTGGGAATTCCAAGCAGATATATGGGAGAAAATAAGGCGGAATCAGGGAGATGCCATGTGGCTACCAAAAGAGAAAGACACCAGCCGCCAGCCAGAACCTTACTGGTAGGTCACATTCTCATTGTGATTCACAGGTCAATAGAAATGGGTTAAGATGTAAGAGTTAGCTAAAAATATACATAAGCTATTGGCCAAACAGTGTTATAATTAATATAGTTTCAGTGTGATCATCCGTCAACACAGGGGTTTTTAGAATGCTAGGAATATTTATGTATTGCTTTAGGTTGGTGTGGTGCAGGGTGTCTTCATCCCTTTATGCTATTGTGACAAAGTATCACTGGGTAACTTGTAATGAACAGAAGACATTTTGCATATATTTACTTATCTGTTCTTGTGTGTGTGTGTGTGTCTCTGTGTGTGTGTGTGTGTGTGTGTGTGTGTGTGTGTGTGCCATAGCATAGGTCAGAAGACAACTTGAGGGAGCCTGTTCTCTCCTTTCACACTACAGGTTCTATGTGATTGGATCGGGCCATCAGGCTTGGTGGTGAGGGCCTTTACCTGCTGATCCATCTTGCTAGTTCACAAACAAACAAAAATGTTTGATTCATAGCTCTGGAGTCTTGAGTAATTCAGCCTCAAGGAGTTGGCATCAGGTGAGAACCTTCTGTCATCCTACCATGGAAGGGCAGGAAGGGTTACAGAGGCAAAAGCAACTTGAATTTGACTTTTATGAAGAACCCAGACCTATGATAATGAACCCTCTCTCATTGTGTCTGCGGTAATCTTTTCAAGAGGATAGAGCCATTGTGGCCACACCCCCACTTTAGAGGTCTACCTTTCAATACTGTTACATCGTCAGTTCAAGTACAACGTGAGTTTGGGGGTTGACAGATATTCAAACCACCGCAAAGGGCATAGGGATATATAATCTTATAAGATATATGTGATAGTTTGAATGAAAATGACCCCTGTAGGTTCATAGGCAGTGGCATTATTTGAAAGGATTAGGACATGTGGCCTTGTAGGGGTAGGTGTTGCATAACTGGAGGAAGTGTGTCACAGAGTGGGGCTGGGGGTTAGGCTTTCAGAAGCTCAACTCAGGCCCAGTGGCTCACTCTCCCCTGCTGCCTGCAGATCCAGATGGAGAACTCTTAGCTCTTTCTCTGTTACCATTGCTACAAACTAAAGAATCAATCATAAATTAAAACAATCATTTCACAAGGTGACTCTTCAGAGCCAAGCACTTGGTTAGAGGTTCAAAACAAGATGCAGGGCACACTGGGATTACTGCTTTCTGCCTGTGTGCCACCATGCTTCCCACCATGATGACAATGGACTAAATCTTTGACATATAAGCCAGGCCCAATTAAATGTTTTCTTTTATACGAGTTGCCGTGGTAATGGAGTCTCTTCACAGCAATAGAAACCCTAAGATCATCATCCGTGAAAAAGAACAAGTCTCATTCACGAGCTCATGTCTTGTTTCTAAGACTGTGAGCTTTGTTACAGCTCCCCACTGGAAACTTCTGGTTTTCAGATCCCATGGGGAGCTACAGGCTCTCTCTTGTACTTCGAGAAATTCCATCTGATTGTTGGTGGTGGGAGATGATGGCGGCCATGAAGGTGACGCAGTGGTCCACCGAGAGATAGCAGGCCTTGGTATTAGAACATGAGTAGGGACAGACATGGCTGGAGCAAGGTCTGCCTGGTTGGCTTGGAAGGCTTTGCACATTTTAACTAGAAATGGGACTCCGTGCAGATTTGTTTTGGGGTGGCCTGGTTTCTGGACGATTTCCCATCAGAATGTAGGAATTCTCTAATATGTGTACCTGTGTGTGTGTGGTGTGTGTGTGTCTTGGTGATTTTTGACACTGAGAAGGTGTCCAGCTGCATGGATTTGGTCCTGGGGCTTTTGGAGGTAGTTGGAGACAGTGAGACCCGCTATTTGATGCTCACTCACACGCAGAAAATGTGGTCCTGTGTCTGTCCATGTGATGAGACAAAACACAGAAAATTTGTTCTCTTAGACCTTGGTCCCAGTGCTGTGTGCAAAGCCAGACTTTAGAGAGCATCTTACATGTAGAACGAGGCTTCTCTCACATGCTCCCTGCAGACTTTCACTGCCTTCTCTCTCACGCTGATTCCTTGTAGGCTATTTCTGTACTGACTCCAAGTCATTTGAGATTTTTTTTTTGAGCAGTAAGAAGGGACCGTGTAGCTACTATTATTGCTATTTCTTGTTATTTTATTCTTATTCTTATTATTGCAGAGAGTTAAGGAAGCCAGTTTGAGAGGGAGTGTGCGGGGTTGAAGGGGAGCCAGAGGACTGAGACACCGGGCAAATTCTACAGGATATGACTAAGGAGAACTGAGCTGTAAACACACGGAATTGGGCATCGGCATCCAGAAAGTGCTATCACTGCAAAGTCCCGGCAGCAGCGTTTTCTCAGTTCAGGAGCCAAATGTTACGTTAGCCTCAGAAGAGGCGGCTGAAGTAGAGATAGTGCACCTGAGCAAACGCGGCTGCAAAAACACAAAAGGGCCCCCGTGCGCTGGCATGGAAACCACCCGGGAGTGGAGAAACAGAAGCTAGGTTGAGTAACCTGGGGCTGGGATGTGTGGTTCCGCCTGGGGCTCGATTTGGAGGCCTTGCCTGGGAAAACAGCCCTATCTATCCGTTCTCCACATTGGCAGCCTGAACCAGCACACAAGGAGCACAGCTCTCTAACTTGGCAATGCCGACGAGCTTTCCCGCTGGTGGCTCACACTGTACATCTCTGTATACCGTGCAGTTTCTTTTTTTCTTTCTTTTTTTTTTTTTTTTTTTTTTTTTGGTTTTTCGAGACAGGGTTTCTCTGTGGCTTTGGAACCTGTCCTGGAACTAGCTCTTGTAGACCAGGCTGGTCTCGAACTCACAAAGATCTGCCTGTCTCTGCCTCCCGAGTGCTGGGATTAAAGGCGTGCGCCACCACCGCCCGGCCGTGCAGTTTCTTTTAAATACAACGAAAATAAGCCGAGGCAGTGACCCCTCCTCGATCCAACATATGCTTTCCCCTCTGTAGCCTACTGACCTGCTGGCCAAGTGAGTCCTTGCTTGTCTGGAGAAACCACATTGGTTGGATGATCTAGGGCAGGGACTATAAAGACATGAGTCAGGTAAACCCGAACCCTTACCTGTAAGATGTTACTAATAATAATCCCTTTACAGGGCTATTACAGTGACTGAATGCATTGTCATGTTATAGCACAAAATGCTTTTATTAGTAGGTAGCACACATGCGTGAGTGATCTAATGCTATATTATTGGGAGCGCACCATACCCTAACACTGCTGGCCTTGCAGGCAGTATCTCCTTTAGACAAGTCACTTATGTTAAGGCCCCAAAGCTCATGAGCAGAGTGGAGATTGGAACTTGGAACTGACAGCGGAGCCCATGTGTAACCCTTGCTACTGTCCGAGGTTTTGCTTTCTGGCATCTGATAGTGATAGTGACGCCTAAATTTATTAAATATAGAGCGGCTCAAAGCCTGTGTGATCGTCTGTCTTGATTTTGCAAAAAGTCCACAACACATTCCCCAGTCACCATCCCTTCCCTTCTCCTCCTTTATACCAGCGGTAGGAGATGACGTTAAATCAAACGTCCATTGTGCATGGCTGTGCACAGATGAGCGTCCTCACCACAGGACTCCGGCTTGACAGGCTTTTAGACTGTTGCTGCTGAGAAAATTGACGGCCCCCGACTTAGTACTTAGTATAACAAGAAAGATACAGGATCCGCTCTGTTTTGAAGCAGACAGTGTTTTTTCTGTGGCGAAATAGGTCTTTTTCTTTCCTCTCTTCTCTTTTTATGGAAATGTGCTGAGTAATGTGTTTTCTGTGGCCTTTTGGCAGGTTTGGGTGCAGGAGCTGATACAGGAACCTGCCTGCTTTGCTTAATGACTTGAGAAAACCACAGTTGCTGATCAGGTCTTGGGTTGAAGTGGCACAGGAGATGCTTATCAGCCCTAAAAAGATGCTGCAGGAGACAGAGTGCTCCCAAGTGTGGCTTTAACCGGAAGGCACGTGTGGCTCTCACAGGGCCGCTGTGAGGAGAGCAAAGCAAAGGAAGCTGTGTCAGGCCTTCAGGTCCTCTGGTCTGGGCATCATCTTTGACAGCTGGCTTGGCCATTGCTCCTGTTCTCTTTCCCTCTTTCTCTCACAAACACTGAGTGTCTCCCAGGCCAGGGCTAGCTCCTGGACGTTCCACAGTGGGCATGGTTCTTAGCCATGTCTTGTGTTTCTTATGTACTCCCTGAGGCTGGAGATGCCCAGATTTGCCCATCCTTGCAAATAATGATCTTAGTTATATCCAATTCATGTGAAGAACTAGAAGGCCCACCTTTAACAGCAGCACCCACCCACCATTTCATTTTAATGCCCTTGTTTTTAAGTGGTAAATTTAGCAGCAGTGTTTTGCCTTATTTGAACAGCCCTTAATTTACTATCAAGTATTTGTATGCTTGTTATCCACACGGGATGATATATATCTTGGCTCTGTCTGTCTTTCTATCTATCTGTCTGTCTGTCTGTCTTGTGTGTATGTGTGTGTGTGTGTGTGTGTGTGAGTGTGAAAGTATGAGTGTATGTGTGTGTGTGTGTGTGTGTGTGTGTGTGTGTGTATCTCTGCCTGTACACACAGAAAGGTCAGAGAAAAACTTGCAAGAGTTGGTTGATTCTTTCTTTCCACCATGTGCATCCCAGGTTGGACTCAGGATCTGGCTTGGTGGCAAGCATCTTTACCAGCTGAGCCATCCCACTGGCCCCATCGTAGTATTTGAATATGCACATTCTTTATGCACCTCCCTTTTCATTCCCTTCCTCCTCTATTACCCCCTTCTACTTTCCACTCCATCTTTATTCTTCCTAGATGTCACATACGGGAAAATAGGCAATACTTGTCTTCCTGAATCTGGTTTATTCCACTTCCACGATGATCTCCAGTTTCATCCATTTTCCCAGAAATAACATGATGTCATTCTTTTTCTGCCTATGTAATCCTGCACTATGTATGTATATCATAATTTCATTATCCACTCATTGCAGGGCACTGAGGCTGATTCTGTGACTTGTTATTGAGAAGAGTACTGTGATATACCTAATCCATGCTGACTCGTCTCTTTATGTATATAGAAGAGGAATATAGCTGGGTCATGTGCTAGACCTTTATTGTTTGAGAATGCTGTACCGCTTTCCATAATGGTGTCACTAGTATGTATTCCTACCAACGATGTACACAGGTTCCTTTTTCCTCATATCCTTGCCAGCATTTATTCTTGATGACAGCAATTCTGCTTAAGGAGGGGAGGGGAGTCTCTGGTGGATGAAGATTGTCTTAGTTGGCTTTCTGTTACTGTGATAAGACACTGACCAAAACTTGGGGGAGGAAAGGGTTTATTTGGCTCACAGGTTCCAGTGCATCAGAGAAAGAAGCCAAGACAGGAACTCAAAGCAAGAAACCGAAGGCAGGAACTGAAGCAGAGACCCCAGAGGAAGGCTGCTTCCTGGCTTACTCCTCTAGCTTGCTCAGGTAGGCCCACCTAACTAAGGATGGTGCCTCACTGACATGCCCACAGACCAGTCTGGTGGAGGCAGTGTTTCAGCTGAGGGTCCATCTTCACAGGTGCCTCTGCTTGTACTGTGATAGCAGCTAAAGTTAATATGACAACAATATAAATTATTTATTCTTTTTTTTTGGGGGGGGGTTTCGAGACAGGGTTTCTCTGTAGCTTTGGAGCCTGTCCTGGAACCAGCTCTTGTAGACCAGGCTGGTCTCGAACTCACAGAGATCCACCTGCCTCTGCCTCCCGAGTGCTGGGATTAAAGGCGTATGCCACCCCCGCCCGGCAATTATTTATTCTTTTAGCAAAAGATATTAGTCTTCTCTGTGCTGGCTTTTTTAAACTTAGAGCTTCAAACATGCTAGGCAGGCATTCTGCCACTGAGCTGTGTCTCCAGTCCTGTGTTAGCCTTTTTGGATCTCTATAGGTCTGGATATTAGTCTCTGCCCATGGACACTTGGCAAAGATCTCCTTCTGTTCTGTAAGCTCTCTCTTCACTCTGCTGCTTGTTCCCTTTGCCATGCAGAAGCTTTTCAGTTGAGTACAGTCCCAGGGCATCTGTCAGCCTGATGAACAGCAATGAATTGAGTCTGCAGGACTCAGGCCTGGCAGTGGAGGAAGTTGGGGATGGCACAGAGACCACACGAGGGTAGAGGTGGGAACTGCTCCTGCTGCAGCTCTTTGTATGTAAAACCAGTAAATCACCGTTCCATGGTCAAAATTTGAAGCTTTAAAAAAAGTTCACTTGATACTTAGGTATCAAGGGATACCTAAGTCTGGGATACAATGGACCTTCATTTCGAAAATTATTTGCAAACCAAGGAGTCTTTATTAACTTGCATTCAACCCAAATCAACAGGTAAACAATTTAAACTCATGGTCACAGCTGAACTTACTCCTGAGGGTATGTGTGTGTGTTTCACAAGGTGCCACAGGTTCTGAAGGAGACCTTGCTGAGCTGAGCCCTGTCCTGTGTCCCTGTGTTCCTTCAGTTGTAGACAGAAGTTTCTGTCGCATTCAGTCTGACAGCCATTCAATCCCAAAGAAACACGCAGAGGCTTATATTAATTATAAACTGTTTGGCCTATTAGTTCAGGCTTATTATTAACTAGCTCTTACAACTTAAATTAACCCATTGTTCTTATCTATGTTTAGCCATGTAGCTTGGTATCTTTTCTCAGTGAGGCATTCTCATCTTGCTTCCTCTGTGCCTGGCTGGTGACTGTGTCTCTGCCTTTCCTCTTCCCAGACTTCTTCTAGTCTGGTTGCCCCACCTGTACTTCCTGCCTGGCTACTGGCAAATCAGCATTTTATTAATTATTTATTAATTTATTAACCCATGCAAGTGACAGTCTTTACAGTGTACAAGAGCATTCCCCCACAGCACTCAGTTGTACGTTAGCCTTTGGCTTCTGCTGCTTATTTCAGAAGACAGAAAAAGAAGGGAAAACCAGTAACAACTGTACAGTGTTCTTACCTAGCTCAGAGTGGGTTGAGAGACTGAGCAACTAGATCACTATAGATAGTCAGCAGCTCTGAGCCCAGGACTTAACTCGTTTATTCAGCAAGCTCTTCTTCGACAGTCTATGCAAAGTGCTGGATTTTGTTGCTGGATTTAGAGAAGTGAACAGGGCCTCAAGGCTGGTGGGAAAGTTTGCATCTATGTTGAGAGGGGTAGGAGTGAGGGGAGGGGCGTAGACGAGGAGTGCAATACTCTGAAGAGATGATAGAGCGTATCAGAAGGTGCTCCATGGAGAAATACTGTGAAGAAGCCTAGAGATAGTGTGGTGGGAGGAGGTGGCAAGGGACTCCTAATTTGAAATGAGGTCAAGGAAGGGGTCACTGGGAAAGTGACTGTGAACAAGGACTGGAAGAACTCCGGGCAGAGACCATTCCTGGTAGAGGAAAGAACCAATGAGAATACCCCCAAGCTTTTCAGCCAGTTGAGAAGCAGCCAGCAGCGAGAGGGGTCCAGGAGTGGGGTAAGTCGAGTTCTCAGGGCTAGATTATGTAGTGGGTTGGAAGACTTTACAGGGAGTGAGAAAGAGCTGCAGGGAGTTCAGTGTAAGGGAAGGACAGTTACGGGTAGATTACTTTGAAAGGACTGCTTGGCCTGAGATGCTGAGACGCCACCATAGAGAGTAACTCTATTTGTTACTTTGCTGCTATGACAACATATCTAACAGAAGCATCTTAAGGAAGGGAGGCTTTGTTTTGGCTTTGTGCTTGAGTACGTAGTCCATGACGGCAGCAAGTGTGGTTGTAGCTGTGGTTGGTAGCAGGGTGAGGCATCTGGTCACCTTGAGTTCACAGTCTGCTGGTGCTCAACTTGCCTTCTCTGTTCCATTTTCATTCAGCCCCAGAGGCCATTAAATGATGCTGCCTACACCCAGACTGGGCCCTCACACCTCTCACACCCCTCTAGAAACACTCTCTTCCAGAAGTGTCTCCTGGGAGACCCTGAAGTCAACCAAGTTGAAAAGATCAGCCATCACACACTTGAAAGCCAGAGTCGGCACTAACTCATGCAGGATGCCATAGGAGTAGAGCAGCTGTCTGGGGACAATCACCAACTACTCTTCTTTGGAAGGCACTTCAAGTTCTTGTTGTGCATTAGACTCGCCCACCCAAACCCCAAGAGGAAATGTTGAGTTACAGAAATATGAAACTCAATGCAGAGAGAGATCTGGAAGGAAACTATGCATTATATTCGAGAGTCACGAGACTCATATAGCTGGTATTTAGAGCCATTGTCCTGGAATGAATGAGAAAAACATTGTGTATTAATCCATTTTCCATTGCCTGAACATAACCTCCAAGGCTAGGTGATGTATGAAGAAAGAGCTTAATTTCACTCACTGTTTGGAAGGCTGCAAGTCCCAACTGTGTGATGGTGTGGGCTCTGGTTAGAGCCTTGCTAGTGGGTTAACTATATATGTACTAAGGGAGCGATCATCCGGTGAGATAGGAACCTGGAGAGTAGACAGGGCCAGCTTTGTTCTCTTATAACAGCCCATTCTGGTGAGAACTAATTCAGGGTTCCTTCATTTCTTATGAGGACAGTATCTTTAAAAGCCCTCTCACATTAGGGACCAAGCTTCCAACACATGGGCCATAGGAAAACATCCGAGCCCTTTCCAAACCATAGCAGAACTCACAGAAAAAAAGGGGGCTTCAGGGCCAACTCTTTGAGCACTCAGGGTTCAAGGTCTGGATAGGAGATGAAAACTGGAAAAGAAAGTGATAAAAAAATGATCATTGGCAATGAAGAAGATCCAGGACACAGAGGCATCGCAGAAGCCAAGTGATGGGTACAAAGAAGGCAATATCAGCTGTGCATAGTTCAGGCAAGCTGTCAGCAGAGGGGAGGCCTTTGAGCTCAGCATCCTGGAGTCACAAGCGGCTGAGAGCTTTCTGGGTGGAGCCCTGGACAAATGCATTGGCGAGGAAGCCTGAGCTAGAGTGGAAGGACAGGAACTGGATGAGTATGAAGACTTAAGAGTTTTGCTGCAGAAGGAAGAACAGAAACGGCCCCGGGCCTTTTAGATTAGTCCAGGAGGGCAGCTCCACTGCCCCTTTCCTTGGTGTGGCTTTGCTGCAGGAACTGTTGTGATAGAGAGGAGATGGTGATGGAGAGGGAGAAATGTGGGCAGGAATGGGGTCTGGTGGAGAGGTCCCCGTGTGCCTTCCAGATGGGTCGTCTTCCAAAGTGGAGGTAGAGTATGGACTAGAGTCAGACTGCAGGGAAGCATGGCAGGGAGAAGGGCAGCGAGTCCTGTTGTCTAGTACTGCGGGCTCATTTCTTGTGTCAGTCATTTTTCCAACCTGCACATCTCAGGACTTTGCAGCTTTCCAGGTACCTCCCTAATTGCTGATGGTTCCAGGTATGAAAGTACTCCTAGGACCTCCGTTTCCCTTCTGTGTTTTATCCCTCTGAGTGGTCTTGGAGGAAAAAAAAAAGATCAGATTTAATTTTCTCTGTTACGATTAAGCGTTCAATCCCATCATTTTCAGTTGTAGTCCAGGATATAGCAAGTTTAATGGTGAGAAAATCCACCCAGAGTTTAAAACAATAAAATCTGCTTAATAGGAAAAACACAGCCCTGTTAATGGAGGGCCTGGTTACTTTCCAGACCATAAATACATTTTAGAGATACTTCAGTTAGCACGAGAAGTTATAATTTCCTTAAGTGCAAAGTCTTATTATAAATAGGGCCGAGGTGTATAGACTCGCTCTCCTCGCTTTGCAGCCGTGTCTCATGCTAATTGTGCCACCTGCATCAGTAAGATTGGGGTAAAATATCTCTCATTTTCCTTTCGGTGTGATTAGAATTTCCAAGCTGGGATTGATTATCTCCCCATTGTATTAAAAGTAACTTAATCATTTCCAGTTCCTTCTCAAAATGCTAATTTTTCTCCTTATTCCACCCTCTGCTTATTTGCTTGTTTCTGTGCACTCTCTTTTGGACCCTGGGCTGTGGCTTTAAATTACATTGTGACATCAGTCACTGTCTCTAAGTGGTATTACTGGCATACCATAAATCATGGGAGTTTCTAAATATGTCAACATCAGGACTTGGTTAGATTTAGTGTCTGGATAACTTAACTATGTGAAAATTGTGTCCATAAAATACTAAAGGCATTAGAATGATTTCAGAATGTCTTTAGATGTAGTGGACATTTGGGTTGAGAGTGTTAGATTCACCAGCGACTGCCCTCAAGGCTCCTTTAGGGTAGACTGGTTTTCTTACAGTGTCTCTATTTTATACATGATCTTGTCTGGTGCTAACCAGTGTATTTCCGTCTTAAATAGTCTCAGAGAAGAATGGTAACAACTTTCAGTGCCAATGCCTGTTTCACAAAGGAAATATCCCAACAAGGTAGTTGTATGATAAAAATGTGTGACTCAAAAAGCTACCATTCAACTCATTGATTTATAATGCTAGGACACATACAACTACCATCTACTTCCAGAACGTCCTGTTACCTTAAGAAGAGCACGTGCTTCTTATGATGTGAAAGTATAAAATGGTTTCTACGTCAGCTGACTCACCTTCAATAATGCTTTGTGTGTTAACAGAGCAGTAAATGGACCGAGTCTAAAAGCTATCCATCACGAGGATTTATTTTGTCGTATGTTCATTTCTCCCTAGGCTGCGTGTACCCACGCTGATGAGCTCATGGGTTATTGGTAAAGTTTGGGTTTTCAGGTGAGGAGATTGCTTTCATGGGTCCTCTCTCAATCCCTTCATCAAAGTAGCACACAATTGAACCCGACATCTGTTCGTCTCAGATCAAAGAGAGCTGGCGATCATGTGTGCTGCTGTATGTACAGTCCAGAGATTAAAGGCGGTTCAGCTTAAAGAGACCCCCCAAATAACAGAGACGAAAGGGAACACGACGGCCTGAATGGGAATGAAAGAGACTTTTATCTTGCTAAGCCATTAGAGGTCTAAGCCTTCCCTGAGCTGTGTAAGAACAGTAGAAAGGAACCAGTCTGCAAAATCCAAATGAATCAAGGCCAGTAGGAGCACACGTACAACTTTCCAACGTAAAGCATTTGCCTGTAAAAGACCATGGTGATGGTTGCCTAGTAACTGGGTATATAGACACATGTATGTTACCACATCATATATGTTATCCAATAATACAATAGGGTTTTCCTGAGTGTGCTCTAACCGATATCCCCTTTTCTGCCGTTCCTAAGGAATCTGAATCATGTTCTTTGTGAAGCCTTTGTCACCTCACACAAACAGTCATTTTATCGTCCCTTGTGGTTCAGTAATGCTCTATTCAAAAAACCCATTTGAAAATTTCACTTCTTCCTACACTGGAAGCTTCTTAAGGGCAAGAGCTATAGTCTTATTTCTGGGTACGTTCCCAACATAGTTCCTAGCACACAGTGGAAGGAAACCCGTGAATACCCATTGACTCATTGACGGGCTGAATGGGCAGATGAATGCGTTTATCCAATCTAAGCACCCATCTCGAGTTTTCAATTTCTGACAGTTTTTCAGTCCCAAGGGGTTCATATTTTATTTATTAAGGCAATCAACAAAAACACCCAGAGCATAATTTTATGTTAAATAGAAGGTGCATCCTCCTTTGAAATTGCCTGAAGGGATCATGTGAGCAGGAACGTTTTCCAGTGACCTTAGTAAACTCAAGGTTGTTCTGGGAGACATTCCTGGATGTCTGTGTTGTTCATCCTGAGCACTGAGAAGACATTACCAGGGAACATTTCCACTCCAGTTCTTCTACGCCAGCTTATGCAATCTTCACTGTCCATGTTTTTTCCATGTACACTTCCTTGGTGGTCCTAAGAATGGGCATTGTCACATTTCACTCCATATGACACCACTGGATGATGGTGTTGGCGCTTTGGTTGGTATTGCAGAGAAAAGAGCATTCCTGTTCATGTGTGTCACCATATACCTGTGACCCACCAGAGGGTCCTCCTCCTCAGGCTCTGATCCTGTGTTTGCCTAGCCCTCTACCCCCAAATGGCTTTGTGAGATCCCTTTTGACCATTTCCGTCTCCCCAATCTTTGTTTCCATTTGATACCTCCTTCTCCATCAAGGAAGGCTTATGAAGTTCTATGTGGTGGATTGAGGTTGAGGAGGATATATTCAGAAGTGTCCTTTTATGTACTGTGTGCACGTCTAGCCTTCCTATCTACAGATCCTCCCTACCGCAGTTAGCATGCAACACTTGGAGCTTCCTGTGTGATGCACATTCCTTCCACCATGCTTCTGCAAGTACATGCTCGATCTCTGTGTCTCTCTGTGTCTCTCTGTGTCTCTGTTTCTCTCTCTCTCAGCTGGAGGATAACCACAGTGTGCTGCAGAAAAGGGTGGTTTGGAAAACTCAAAACCCCGAGTTCTAATATTAGCCCTCCACTAGGCTACCCTTTTGATTTTTGTTTGTTACAAATTCAAGCACATAGCTGGCCTTCTGGGCCGAGTGATTGGGAGGGTGGTATTTATTTCCTTTGAGTGAAATGACCCGTGATTTCACGAAAGCAATTAGACTGGCTTTTTCTGGGTACCGAATTTTCCTTTCCTGTCAGCCAGAACAGAACAGCTCTGGCACTGGGAAAATCATGCACGTGGAGGGAGGAAAAGAAAGAGGAAGAGAAAAGGAGAAAGTGTGTGGGATAGTTCGGTGCCAGATTGGCACAAGTCCTTTGAGAAGAGGAAACCCCAATTGAAAAAATGTGTCCCCCCCCAATGGAAAGGTCCTGTGGGCAAGCCTTGGGTGCATTGTCTTGATTGATGATTGATGTCGGAGGGTCTAGTTTACCAAGGTGGTGCTACCCCAAAACTTGTGGTCCTGGATGCTATAAGAAAGCAAGCTGAGAAAACTAATGAGCACAT
Organism: Dicrostonyx torquatus; assembly: GCA_028555095.1. Taxonomy (NCBI): domain Eukaryota; kingdom Metazoa; phylum Chordata; class Mammalia; order Rodentia; family Cricetidae; genus Dicrostonyx; species Dicrostonyx torquatus. The sequence goes on along the minus strand of JAQHUG010000061.1, from coordinate 4,803,126 downwards.
TCCTCCATGATGCCCCTGCCCTGGATGCCCAAGCTGTAGGATGAAATAAACCCTTTTATCCCCAACTTGCTTTTGCTCATGGTGTTTTCTCACAAGAATAGAACCCCTAATTAAGACGGAGAGAGAGAACATTAGGGCACAGAGAGAACTAAAGAACAGCAAGCACCCACCCTGCCCTGGGCCTTTCTTCCTAGAAACTGCCAAGGTAGGGATCACGGGGTCTGCCCCTGCTCTCCATGTATGGTAAATGGATCCATGTTGGGAAACGAGCAGGATTTCCCCTCAAACCTGTAATCACCAAAAGAAGAGCCTGCGTTTTTTTCGAAGTGAAAATGCCCTTAAAATTTAAGCTGTGTACATTAACCTTTGAATAACCTGCCAAAAGACAGCTAGTGTGGGGAGGGGAGGAGAAGGGAGGGGAGACCACTGCTGGAAGAAGGAAGCAAACCTGAACTTGGTTCTAATAACAAGGGAAGAAGAACACTCAGAGAGCAATGGCTTTGCTTCTGGTAGCTCTTAGCTGAGACCATTTGCGTTTCCATGGCAGCTGCCTGAGTGTTTCCTCTTCACACGATGACTTCGGCTTCTCCCTCCTCCAGCACACGCTTCACATCTTAACGCTGTTATTGACATGGAAGGTCCTGATTGTCTCCTCCGGAGACTCACATCCTCTTCCCTCCAGCTGCTGGGAGCCGAAGGCTGAAAGGAGTCTGATTGCAGCCACAGCTCGCAGCGGTGAGGGCAGAAATGGGTCCTTGATTGTCAGACTCAGAAGGGGACCTATTACCTGCTTCCCAGACGGAAACTGCAAGAGTCTGGCTTATGGTTGTATCATCAGCTGCTGCCAATAAGGGAGTGAGTGTGGGGTGATGCTGGCTGTGCAGAGCTAGGGTTTCTGCAGCAGGGCAGCTCAGAGATGGGCGTTTTGGAACAAACTTTGAAGGCTGATGGAATTTCTAAAGAGGAAGAGATAGAAATAAGGTGTGTGTGCTATAGAGAACACCTAGTGGGAGATTCTGGTTGGTCACTGCCACTGTTCCCTTTCTGTGTGCCAGCCTGTGGGCAGGCGGTAGACATCTGCAGCGGGGCCTCATGTCCACTGTCTTTTGAGTAGAAACAGTAAATCAGATTAAGAACACGGAAGGAGAGGTTTCATCAGGACGTGGAATGTCCCTTCCAAACACCTTTGCATCTTGTGAACAAGTCAGAGGTGCAACCCCTAGCATCCCGCTTTCCAGCGATGAAGACTCCTGGAACTCTGCCTCATCCCATTGTATCTTTAGGCTTAGTGTTTTCCAGTTGTTAGAGATTGCAGTGGTAATATATAAATGTATAAACAGTGGTAATATATAATATATGTGGCAAAGGACACAGTGCACTCTGGGTGTCACGGTCCCTCCATCAGCACTGAGTATGCTTTTCTAGAAGGATGGGTCCTTCCTGAGTCGAAGGGTTCAATCTCTATATGGCCTCTTAGTTGAGCAGTGAAAGAAAAGATTTCACCGGTTTATTCTCGGACTTAGTACGTATGAGTGCATTGGTATCACTGCATTAGTGGTACTGCTGAGATGCACAGATGGACAGGGCAGATGCAGGTTGAAGCAGCTCCTGGTCTGGTGGAAGACAGGAGCTGGGCAGTGTTAAGATGCTGGACGTACTCCGAGGGTGGTGTTTAAAGAATGTGGCTACTCCATAGGAAAGGACTGGGGAAGAGTTCAAGTAGAGATTGAAGAGAGGGTGTTGATTGACAGTGTATGTGGGATGCTTCTGGCAAGGCTTCAGGTCAGACAGTCGTGAGCAAGAGAAAGTGTAGGAGCCAGAAGTCAGAACAGTGGACCAAATTGAGCAAGTAGCATCTGCCCGTCTTCTTTCAACTAAGACTCCTCCAGTACCTGCCTTGACCCATGGGAAGTTGCACATAATCTTGATTCTCTACTCAGAAGTTTCCATTCCTTCTAAAATTTTGAAGGGATTGAAAAAGCATTGAGGGATTTAATTTTAGGTATCACGTGCCTGTATTTTCATTTTGGGAATGCACTGTGATTATTAAAAATGAACAAATCATTGTATGTAAAGGGTATTTTTAGCCACATAGCAAGAAAGTCGAAGGGTGTTCTTGTTTCAGAGTGGAACCCAAGACTTAACTGGGGTTATGGAATTTCTGTTTTCTTCCTCTTCATGTCTTTCTTTCTCCACATATGTGTATCTTTCTTTTTATCTCAATTTTTTGTGGTTATTGTTTTATTCCCTTCTGTCTTTGTCTTAGCAACCTCTTTCTATGAATTGGCTTAATTCATAGAAGGACATCTTCAGGCATTAAAGAGAGACATTGACTTCTTCAGACCTATATCTCAGATGGCAGTGATATAGGGGAAAATGACCTTTCTCACCTGTAGCACAAATTCTAATTGTTCTTAATAATAGAAACCCAGAGTCAGATATTAGGGAGTGAAAGCTGAGAGGTCAGAGCAGTGCAGCCAGCCTCTAGAGAGACCTTTTACCTCTATCGAATGACTCCTCACACCAAAAGGGAGATCCTGTCCTCAGATTGCCTCCTCAGACTGTGTCCTCTGACTGTGTCCTCTGACTGCAGTGAGCTCTGACTGCAGTCGCCTCCCGCCTATATTTCTCTCTCGACCCAGCCATATCATGCCTCTCTCCATCTCCCCAGTGCTGGGATTAAAGGCATGGGATCTCAAGTGTTGGGACCACCTTTGTGTGAGCTCCATTTCTTTTATAGTCTGTATCAATTTCATGTAGCCCAGGGTGGCATTGAACTAACAGATATTGTCTGCCTCTTTGTCTCCCCGAGCCCTGGGATTAAAGGTTTGTGCTACCACTCCCTGGCCACTAGTGGCTTAGCTCTGCACTCTGATCTTTAGGCAAGCTTTATTTGTTAAAACACAAACAAAATATCTGTACACTTACCTGCTCTGCGGTACAGGAGCAAGCAGAGCTCTCTGCGTGAATGGCTTTGCAAACCTGTTTCTGACAGATCTCTTAGTTGAGGAGGTAGGCACTCTTTCCAGGGCCAGGCAAAACATCAGTCATTTTACTGGTTTGGGATATTAACCACCATAATCACTTGGGATAAAGCTCACTAGCACAGGGTTCTAGAAGCTGCAGAGACAATTGGTGGAAAAACAGAGATTCTCGCTACCATAGTCCACTATGGTACAGAGAATGAGATCAAGGAGAAGCAAGATGGAAGGAAAAAGTTGAAATATTTTTTGCCCTTAATGTTCTCAGATATTTAAATTTTATTTAAATAGTTAGATATGTCCTGCAACTTTTCCTTCACTCCCTCAACCCTGCTTTTCTTTAAACATCGGGCTTCAATTATGGGGAGTTAAACTTTGAGGGAATTCCTACAGATATGGAAGGTGGTGTAAAAGGATGCTCTCAAGAGTCCCCTGGTGTACCAGGGACCAGATGCTGAACTGTGCTGAGGAATTCAGAAACATGTAGATTTTATATGAACACGTTAGCTGTTATGAAGCAAAATGCTATCCATGCATGTTTTTAAGAAAAAAAATGTTTGTCAAGGTTAATTCTACTTCTTGCTTTGACCTGACTCTTTTATCCCTCTTGGGTAGGAATGTACCCTTTTCTACAGTTGGGAGTAGTTGAGGGGAGACTGGGAAGCAGTAGAACCCATAATCAAGCAAAGCCACAAGCTGAAGCCCTTGTGAAAACCTAATTGGTCAGGAGGACCTGTCTGGGAGTTGATTAATGCCCACAGAACTTTGGGCTTGGGGAACCGGGTGTGGTGGGTGAGAGGAAGAGTCACGCAATTCTATTGCAATGCTTGGCTTCTTTTTACAAGATGTAAAAACCTGTTCCTTTGCATATTCTTGCCTTCACTGAAGTTGGAATGCCTTTTCCCCTTGGCTGGGTTGATATTTTGTGAACCAGTCAATAAAACCCGTTTCCAGTAACATTCAAACTAATGATAATGTGACTTACTGTAAAAGATTAAAATTGTCAACAGCTTGGTGAATATCACCCTTTCTAATATTGGCATATTATTTCACTTCTTCCCTGGAAGGCTAAGGAAAGTACCAGAAAGTTCATTGTACAACAGAATGCTAGTACTGTACTTTACACTTCGTTAAATTTTACAGTGGGCTTTATCAGATCACAGAGTACAGAATTTAAAGGCCAATCATGCCACGGTCTCCGGAAAGGAGAGTAATGGAGAGGTTTAAAGAAAAATTACCCTAAACCTTATATTTTAAAGATTTATGAAATTATAGTCCCTTTGTGACTTTCTGTGAAGCACTTTTCTCAATTTCCACTCAAATAACAGTCAGCCTAACCTTTCATAAGCAAGTTCGTTTGCACAGAAATGCTGTTCCATTCTTGCCTGCCAGGGTCAGGGCCAGTCACAGAGGGGACAGAGTCAAAGGTTGAACACCCCACTTCCTTTAGGCTGATACGCTGCTGCCTTTGTTAGTTTATATAAGTCAAGACACCTGAAGAAATTAAAATTTTGCCACAAAATGTTGCACTCGAATCCTGCATGGGACTGTCTTCAGGGGGAATGACCTATGACCCTCATTTAGAGGATGACAACCAAATTAGAGAAATATGAGAATTAGGAACAGAGAGGCCAAAATGGCCTTGTTTATTAATGAACACCCTGGGGGAACGTGTGGGTTTGCTTCTTGGCTTACAACTGAACCCAGGGACATTTCCATTATGATGTTTGCATCTGAAGATGCAAATGATCAGGATTAGGGGTTTTGACCTGTCACTCAAATGGCTTAGTGTGTGTGTCTTTATTTCTTTTCTGTAAGGCCTATTGTTCATGACACAGTTGAGCTCCCGAACCAGGCCTGGAGTGGGGTAAACGGCTTCGTGTTTCTGATGAGCCAGCTGCTTTCCAGGCTGCTCGCTGCATCTGTCCTGTTTCAACAGGATGCCCCTCTCCCCTTGGAGCCTTAGTATAAGCCTTTCATTGTGACTGATAATTATTTTGCATTTTATTCTTTGCCAGCTGTTAGTCCATCCAGGTGTTTCACCTGTAGTTTAAGTCCTGAGTAGATTTTTTAAAGGTGCTTTTATTGATCTTAGAAGTTGCTTTAGCAGGCATTAAAACTCTTTTAGCTCCAAGTAGCTAATCCCTCACAACACACACTCATACACACACACACACGCCCGCACACACACATGCACGCACACACACACACTTTTGGTTGTGCTCTCTTGCCTCTTACCCTTGGTATCTTCATGCTGCATTGCCTATCCATTTGTAGGAAAGTGTATGTGTGTGTGGGGGGGGGGACCCTGATTCCCTGGGAACCCACATACATTCTGCATTCTTGGATTCAGGTGCTTGCGTGGCTCCACCTGGCTTGGGAATTTAATTTCCCACCGGCCACAGTCTGCCTCCCATTTAGCCAGTGCTTTGTTGTGGTTGCATGTCATTGCAGAATTGCATATGGCACCTTCTATTCTTGTTTAGTGGCCTACCTTGGAGATAGCTGACTGTCTGGGAAATTCCTGGAACATTACTGCTTAGAATTATAGCAGTGTCCACCCCTCCGTCCTGCAGGCCCTGTCCCTGTTGTTTGTCCCATTTGTCAGGGTGTCTACTTGGCTTTAAATCTTAGGACCTGGAAACCTGTGGGAACAAGGTCTGGATTTTTTCCTAATATTGTTGTTTATTGCTATCCAGCATAAAATATACAGTTTTTAAGCTGTGGAATAGTGTGAACAGATAATTGCATGGAAATATTGCTAGATATAGATTATAGATGGCTAGTAGATTCTGGCTTATTTGGCTTATGCAGCCTTTTCTTCAGAGAGATTTGTAAACAATAAACAAGCTAGGTGTGGTGGTATATGTCTTTAACCCCAACACCCAGAAGGCAGAGGCAGGGAGGGGCGTATCTCTGGGAATTCAGGGCCAGCTTCATCTACATAGTGAATTTCAAGGCAGCCAGAGCTGCACAGTACTTCAAAAGAAAGAAAAGAAAAGAAAGAAAGAAAGAAAGAAAGAAAGAAAGAAAGAAAGAAAGAAAGGGAAATATGGGGATGGTGTGTATGTATCTCACTGATAAAATGGTTTTCTAGCATGTGCCAGGTCCTGGTTTTGGTCCCCAGTGTGGCAGACAGCCTGTATTATGTATGACATACTGGCTATGCGCTAAGAGCTGTGCACCTGTCTCATCCGTGTTTGCAGCAAAGCTGCATGGTGATGGCTGCTACCCCAACCTTACAGAGGAAGGAATTCAGACACTTCAGAGGCAGCATCACAGTCATGGTGGGATGTGAAGTCAAAGTTCTGACTTCAAAACGAGGCTTGGCAGCTGCAAATTCTTGAAGGAGAGCTTGGGGGGTTATAATTAGTAACCTGCTGTCTGCGGGAGAAACCCCTCCCAAGTACTCCCTGGGATGTGCATCTATTTGTTTACTGAATATTTGATGCTATGGGCCAGGTGCGAGGCGTCTGCAGTTTTAAAGCTAAGACTCAGCCCTTACATCTAGTATCTTAGGCATGGCGGCCACTTGCCCAGTAGCACTGGCTAGTGTAAAAAGATCTTTAAAATGCTTTTGGGGTTCCTCTTATTCTATTCTTGCTTCTTTTTTTTTTTCTGACTATGGATAAAGTGTCTTGCCCTGATGTAGACAATAAACAATAATGCCAGCTGTCTCCAAGTAGAGAAGGAGCCATATGCAATTTTGCAGTGGCATTGACTGGCTGGATGGGTGACAGACCATGGCCAGTCAGACCTTAAATTCCCAAGCCAGGGAGACCCAGCGAGCACCTGAGTCCAGCGCCGCAGCGTATTTGTGAGTCTTCTTGAGGAAGTAAGGTCCCTCTCACTTTCCAGAAACTGGATCGGCACTGAAATAACCTGTGAAGGATGGCGTATGTGTAGGTTGTGTTGTCATCATCATTTTCATTGTCTCTGTTATTATTATTATCTTCATCATTATGGTGATTGTGTTCCTGGAGCCGTGTTCTTTTTGCACGGAGGTGAGATTTCAAAAACGGGGCTAGGGCAGTGTAACTCTGACTGACGCCCGCGTGGCCCTTTGCAACTTGTAAAGTGTTTTCTATGTACATTATTTGATATATTAAAGATATATTAAACCTGGTTTCAGAGCAGTGACTCTCTTAGGCCATTCAAAGAGGTGTGATGAGCTAGACACGACCCTGGGTACCCACTCGCTGTGGCACGCCTCCCTTCTTCTCGTGCGGAGATATATTTGCCAGGAGAGCGGAGCCTTCTGAAAGACATGGATCAGCTAGACGGAAATGTGTTTGAGTATCCCAGTGAAGAACACGGAAGAGCCCTCAGTCGGATGGATGGTTTGGTTGCTTAGTGCCAGGAAATGGAGCCGTGGGGATCCATGGAAGGCAGATGTCTTAGTAAGCTCAGGCTGCCATGACAAATGCCACAGACTTGGCGGCTCTGAACTCCAGGCATTTATTGTATTACAGTTTTGGAGACTTGAGCAGAAATGTGCCTGTCAGTCTGGTCTCTGAAGCCTTGCCCCTGGCTTAGAGACTATACTCACGCGACAGTAGGGAGCCTCTCGTTTTCCAGTCTTTGCTTTATCAGGAGGGTTTCATACTCTTGAACACACCTATGCCTGTTATCTCTCTGAGTCCCGTCTCCAAATGCTGTCACCCTGGACCGGGGGTTTCACCCTGTGAACTGGAGAGAGACAATACAGTTTAATCTCTAGCACAGACTATGGGACACGAATCAGAATGGTTGGGCAGCATGTGGGAATACAAACGGAGGTGCAGAAACACCATTAAGATGCTCATAGAAAGCAGTCCCTTAGTGGCTGGCCTTTGAATTTGGAGTAAGGAGGGAAGAAATTTTCGAACATTTGACACAGCTTTTCCCTCAACTCCAAGAAATTCAGAGTACTCTTGAGTTCCCCTGAGGGACAGTGAAGCTGTGGTCCCACTGTGGGGCTTATTGTCATTCCCAGAAGCAGGGTGCTGCAGTACACAGGTGCCGTGTTATTTGATGCTGTTTACTTATTGGGGGCTTTACAAAGGCACTGAATATGTGTCCTTTTGGGGTTCTTTAGGTTCCAGTCTGACACTAGGATATTTCTCTGTCAATCACCAGGATATTGCTTCCCACAGGGCCATGGTACAAACAAAAGTCCTTTCCCTTTGGCCTAGGTGCGGGATGGAAAATGCATGTCTGGTCTTGGGCTTTTTCACTGTAGCCACTTGGCAGTGGAGAAGAGTCTCGTGTACGTCTTTCTTCCCTCACTCCCAAAGTTGAAATGATTCCGTGATAGCTACGAGCCCTTTCTCGTGGTAATTATAATCAGTCATCTGAATACATTTGTGCATCCAGAGCTTTTCCGTTTCACACATAAATAGCTGCCATCAGAAGGGCTTTTGCGGGCTGATTGGGCTGGAAAAGATGCCATTTAAAATGCATTCTGTGTTTCTAGCCTCTCCAGCAGGATGATGGGTAAAGTCAGACCGGTCAAAACTAGTGATGAGCTTGTGAATTCAGAGCTCTTAGCTGTGTAGAGGTAGCGGTGTTATTTTTAACACAGAACTACAGAAGCATACATTTTGAAAAAATAAAGAAGCCTCACAGTTCCTCTTTGAGGGTGTTGGAAGATACTAAACAACCGGTTTATCAAGCCTTAAGGCTAATGGAGTTCATGCATGGGGAGTGGGGGAGGAGGCAGGGCAGCCTCATGAGGCAGGCAAAGTTTCTTGTGGTCACAGAGGCCTGGCTGAGCTCAGGAGCTGCCTTATTCTACATGGTAGCCCTTGAGCATCAGAGGGTCTTATGCACAGGCCTGAAGAACAAGAGAGGAGACTAGCTTTCTCCATCCCACAAGGATAGGTTTTAAAAGGCATTTGAACAGAGTTTTCTAAGTTTTGGCATCAGTTCAACTCCTGGGGCTTGAACACAGAGAATGTATTTTGTAACAGGTCTGGCTGAGTCAGTATCATAGTGACTTGTTCTCTCTTGTGGTGGGCTTTTTAAAAATAAAATAACTATTTTATGTGTATGAGTGTTTTACCTACATGCCTATAAGTACACCATGCACATGCCTGGCGCCTACTGAGGTCAAGGGTGTCAGATGCCCTGTAACTGGATGTACAGATGGTCGTGAGCCACTATGTGGGTGCTGGGAATTGAACCCAGGTCTTCTCCATGAGCAAGAAGTGCTCTTGACCACTGAGCCAAGTCTCCAAGGCCCCTGGGACAGGCTTTTGATTTGCACCGAATGCGATGGGAAGGTCTCCTCAGAGCAGACGGAGGAGGAAGGAGGGTGGTATTACACAAAGCTTGCTTGTGACTTGGAAGGTTTGATGGCCCCAAATACCAAGTGCAGTTGTCAGCTGGCATGGTCTCTGGCTGGCAAGACCTTTTGTGTGCAGAGGCAGAAGTGGAGGCTTCTGCTTCAGCTAGTATGGCTGTAGTGACGTCATCCTCTTAGTGCAGGGCTGTGGAGGAAGTCAGCCTGCGTTCTTTATTCCTCGGGACCAAGAATCCTTCATGCTTGTGTGACTTCCCTTCCCTCTGGATGTCAGCTATACAGCTAAACAGTGTTGTCAACAGGCGAGCTTTAATTTTCTGGAAACAATAGAAATTCTGGCCATCAGTCTGTGTCAGGTACTGTGTTATGGACTTCTCTTCTCGACTTTAAAATGAGAAACAGTATGAAGGATGCTCCTACCTCCACCACACACACTGATTTGGTATTCATTCCTAATATATTTTAATTTTATCTCCGATACATATTTTCCTATATTTAGGATAAAAGACATCTGAAACTTCACACTTCTACCATGACCAGTGACATGCGGATCCCCCCCCCCACTTTATATGCACTGACTGGTGTGTAGTCTGGACATATTTTCTACCAATTAGATCATATTGTATGTTGTTGGCAGTTTTCGCTGGATATGCATTTGGATTTTACTGGTATTATCGTTAATGAACGAACGTCTGTTCTCCCAAGATAGGGCACTGACGACAGACCCAAGAAGCGATTCTACCCAGCTGGAGCTCAGTGAGCCTGTGAGTTTATTGGTGTTCCTCACAGGGCATGGGTAACTCACAAGCAGATCTGACACATCACAGAAAAGCCATCCCAGCCTGAGGGCTGCTTCTCTGGAACGCTCTGTCCGCCTTGCAGCCAGCTCCACTGGAGAGCCTCAGTTTCCCTGGCAGGAGTTGCTTCCTCTAGAACTTTGGGAAGGATCTTGTGGCTATGGCAACCTTTGGCGTTTCCTGAGCCCTGTGAGCATTCCCTCCATTTTCCTGGGGTGAAGGTTTGAAGTGAGAGGACGCTGCTACCCGACCCCTCATTCCCTGATGAACTAACTGTCAGAATGGCCGCGATTTCCATCTTGTTGCTTCTGTTTGATCCTTTGGGGGTGAGGGTAACAGTCACTTTTTTTATGATTAGGTATTTTTGTGCTTATTCTTCTTGTCTTGCATTGCGTTTTATTTGAAATGGATAGTCGGTTTCACCAAATGCCCTTCAGACCCTGTTGGTCTTACCCACTGCTCTTATTCCATGTGCGTGGCTGCCTTGATGATGCAGATGGTCTTGTGGGACCTGTTCCCTAGAGTGACTCCCTCTCCAACCACCCACACCCGTCATCAGCAATGTTCATTTGGGGTCTCCTTACAGCTCACGTGTGGTAACGCCTCCACTTTCTTTTGCTATGCTAACTTCATTCATTTTCATTTTCAGTCTCAATGGCTCCCCTAAGGTGGTGGGCTTGGAGGGGTATCGCTGCGATTCTATCATCTTGAGTCATTAATTTTAATGATTACTATTCTGTATGAGATACATGCAACTCACTATGAAATTATGCATTTCTGCTCTCCCTTTTAATGGTAGAAACTCAGCCACATTCCCAGCCTCTACTATAGTAAATGGCCTATTCAGCTTCCCACTTTTAAAGTCAGCCATATTAATTTCTGACTATAGTAATCATACAGAGAGGTTATGAATGCCCAGCCCTGCCTCGCACCCCGCATGCACTTCCAGCCCTGTTCTTCCCAGCATCCTCTTTCCTTCCATTCTTGACTATTGTAACAAAATAGTCTGATGTCTTTCTTTTTTATTGCATTTTTTGTGTTTATTTTACATACCAACAGTTTCCTCTCCCTCCTCTCTTCCTGTTCCCTCCCCCCACCTCCCTTCTTATCCTCCACCCTCCATCCACTCCTCCTCTGTTCGGAAAGGGGCAGGCCTCCTATGGGAGTCAACAAAGATTATCGTATCAGTATCATTTTGAGGCAGGACCAAACCCTCCCCCCCCCTTCCCCTGTATCAAGGCTGGGCCAGGCATCCCTGCATGGGAAATTCTGGGTTTATTTCTTACTTCAGGAATCTCTAACTTTTAACTGACATGTCCTTAGTCATGGTACCATATCCTCTTAATTTAATACTAGGTTTGCAGTAGCAGTTCTTACTGCTTTCCTTTCTCTCTCCTTCAATACGTTGATTTGAGAGTGTGGCTGACATGCGTGGAGAGGGAGGGAAGGCTGAATGGAAGCCACCTCTGGAGATGAACTGCCGCACTAAGTGACACGCATAGAGTAGAGTCTCGCATGAAATGACAGCTATTAATTCAGCCACACCTGTGGAGTGTGGCTGAACGTTTTCTCTTGCTCTGCAAGTCAAGTGACACCTTGTACAGCTGTCGGGAGGACAGGCCCAGGGTACAGAAGTCCAGGTATGAGTTCTTTTCTGTGTTCTGAGGAAGCAGAGTGGATGCCAGTCTGATCTTTTCCCTCTTTAGGTAACTTTTGTTTTTCTGTCTGTCTGTTGCATTTCGAGAGTGTGGTATCGTGGCTGGCCTGGTGCTCACTGCATAGACCAAGCTGGCCTCGAACTTGCACTGATTTTTCTGCCCATCTCTCCTGAGTGCTGGGATGACAGACATGAGCCACCACTTCTGACAGCTGCTTGTTTTGACTAGGAAGCACTCAAGATGTTTCGCTGAAATCAGAAAAAAAAAGCTAGTTAATCTGCTTATTAACAGGCTGTTGGAAGTCGTAGAAAATGAGACAAGAAAATAAAGTAGGTGTTTGAAAACCACAAGTACAGTTTCCTTCTGTTGCTGTTGATTACAAGGATGCGATGGGGTTGGCTGCATGGGTGCTGTTTGTGTCTCAGAGCGACGTAGACTAGTCAAGGGAGGATTAGCCTCCTCTAACCACCTGCTCCTCTCCTATCCTGATGAGGAGGACAGGAAGCATGCTTTCTGCCCAGCCCTTACTGCTGCCCTTGGCTTGTTATGGTTCCGGTGTTCCAGAAGTTGACCCTGAACTCCGAGGGTAGGAGCTAAGATAGGGCAGTGCCAACAGAATGACCTGGTGCCCGCAGGAAAACTTAGTGACACTTTGCTGTGTGGACAGTGTGTCCTTTGACCATCCCGTATTCCTTATTGCACCCACATGGGTTGCCTGGCTCCTAACCTTCCTGTTGGGGATAAGAAAGAAATAGAATTTGGGAGTCTGGCATCATTTCCTGGTGACTGATTGGGCTAGGATGACAGACGACTGTTTTTATAGCACAGGGCAAGGACAGCGTCAGAGCTTGGGATTGGTGATGGCGTGTAAGATGATAGATGGAAGGATCCGTGTGTGTCCATAGCTCAGTTTTTATTTTCGTTGGCTGAAGAGCAAATGTTAGAACAGATCTTCACACTTTGGGATTGTGCATTGGGATGAACTGGGTTTTGGAGGAAACAGGAAGTTAAACGGCACTAGTTATTGTTATTCCACTCCACCTCCTCCTGGTGTTTTGTGGACATTTGTAACACGTGTAACTTGGGTTGTCCTTGAACAAATGTTCTTCCCATCTCAGCCACCAAGTTCTGGAATAGCAGGTTGATGCCACCATGTCCAGGTTTATTAGCTTTTGGTTAACTGTCATCTTTAAACTCTGGTCACACAGTTCGCCGGCATGTTTGCTCCCTGGTTAGGACAGAATTCAACAAGATGTCAGGGCAGCCTCAATTCCGTATTTCGATAAGAATAAAGAGCTTATATAGTTTGGTTTTGGATATTATTGTTTGTCCTAAAATTTAAAACTGACTTCAACACATGAAAATAAGAAAAATAAGTGGCAGTTCTTAAATAGCACTGTCTGTGTATATGAGATGCTGGTTACTGCCTCCTCAAGTCAAGCAGTAACTTAGAATTTCCTTTTCTCCCAATGCAAACTCGGGGCAGGTGTGGTGGGTCTAATAGTTCCTGCCCATGTCTCTGTACTTCATGCTCCTCAGAAAAGCAGCTACACTTCTGGGCTTTTGTCTGAGTTTCCAGCACCAGGAAGGGCGAATGACAGCGTCTGGAAAGCAAAAGTTGAATGAGAGGTGTCTCCCGGAGCCTGTGAATGACTGCTACTGACATGGAACAGAAACTGCCATGGGCACTTCCAAAAGGAATTCTGGGAAGTGGATTTTGGGTCATTAGTTGTCCCTTTGGGCAAAATTTTCAATGTGCAATGAAGAAGGGTGACGAATTTTTGCATATGCAGCCTTTAGTGCCTGGTTCAGGGTCTCTCACCGTTCCTGTCTTTTTTCCACTGACTTTGGCTCCTCTGGTGGGCGTCCGTGAGGTCATATCTTCTGCAGAATGCCTGTGAGCTCCAGAAGTTAAGTGTGTTCATTCCTTGGATCCAGATGGTACTCCATAGCCACACATCCAGCCACCCCTCTCCCCGTATCCTGCTTTGCCAAAGTGCTCATTGCACTGGTAAGAGCTGTTAGGTTCTGCGTGCTCATTCCTAGCATCGAGATGATGCTTGGCATCATACAACGGGGGCTTAGCTGAAATGTGTTGAACTCAGTCTTTGCAAACACATTAATTTATTGGAATTCAAAGACCTTAGAAAGATTTTAGTCTTTTAGAAATTCTTACATTCTTCTGAACCTTTCTGAGGTAAATGCATATATCTGCAAGCGTATTGGCTTGGCTTGCTTATGATTGCCCCCCCCCCCCAAAAAACACACACTTCAGGAGGCAAGGTAGGTCAAGGTCTGTCCTCAGACTCAGGATTTTTCTGCTCTGGCCTCCTCTTTGCTGAGATTACAGGTTTCACTGTGCCTGGCTATTTCTGACTCTTTGTACTTTTATAAATCAGGCCGCTTGGGAGTGTTGAAGTGTTTGTGGTTTTGTCTGTGGTTTGTGCCTGGATGCAACTGCTAAATGCGCCCCTTGTTTCCTGTGGCACTAAGTGCTTGTGACAGCTGTGGACTAAGTAGAATTTAGGGACAAGTGGTCTCAGGTGTGGACTTGAGCGCTGTGGTTCAGGTGCCCCAGACTCTGGCATCATTTCAAGACAAGCGATGCAGTTGGTCTTAAAAGCAAGTCTCTCTTCTCTGGAGAAAGGGTCTGTGTTAATTCTTGGACCAGTTGTTCTTCCTTCCACAGGTCAACAGAGAAGAAAAAGGACTGCAGATTCTCCAAAGGCACCTGGTTCTTGTGTGTGTGTTATTTAGTGTGTGTATGTGTGTGTGTGTGTGTGTGTGTGTGTGTGCTTGCGGAAGTCAGAGGATAACTTTTTCAGCTGCTCCTTGTCTTCTGCCATGTGGGCATCAGGGGCATTAAATTCAGGGAGTCAGTCTTGGTGGCAAGCAGCTTTACCCACTGAGCTTTCCCAAGGTCATTGATTTTTGCTTTTACAGCTGAATTACAGTGCATTTTGAGTGCTGGCAGGAAAGCAGCTTTGCAGGTGAAGCGAGGCTATTGTTAGCAAACCAGAATTTTACAAATTGCATGATGAGCATCTGTCTAAGCACTGTTGGCTCAGAGGGTGTGGCATGTCTGTGTTAAGAAGGATCATATACATGGCCATCTTCAGGTCCCTTCTGATGAGATCATAAGAAAAGCATGCTTGCCTCCGTAGCATTAGAAATGCATTTACTGGGTTATTGTTCAATAAAAATAACCTGAGATGCCAATGTTAAGAGTTTCCTCCAGATCGTCAGCAAAACCATTTGATTTTTCTGTAGTTTTGGAGTCTCTCCTAGAACTAGCTCTGTAGACCAGGCTGGCCTCCAACTCACAGAGATCTGCCTGCCTCTGCCTCCCAAGTTCTGCCACCACTGCCCAGCAACATTCTTATTGCTTTGATAAAACACTGTTGACCTAAAGCAACTTGGGGAAGAAAAATTTTTTGTTTTGTTTTTGCTTTTTTGCTTTTCATTTTACACCTCTCGGGCCATGCTCCCTCACTAAGGAAAGTCACAGCAGGCAAACACTGAAGCAGAAACCAGGCAGTGGTGACACACACCTTTAATCCCAGCACAAAGAGAGACAGAGGCAGGCTGATCTCTGTGAGTTCAAGGCCAGCCTGGTTTACAAAGTGAGTTCTAGGACAGCCAGAGACACACAGAGAAACTCTGTCTTGTGAAACAAAACAACCAAACTAAACCAAACCAACCCCCCCGCCAAAAAAAAAAAAAAACTGAAGCAGAAATCATGAGAAATGCCACTTACTGGTTTGCTCCCCATGGCTTACTCAGCAAGCTTTCTTATATAACTCAGGATCACATCCTCAGGGGTGACACTGTCTTCAGTGCCTGACCTGAGTCCTTCAACATCAATCATTCACCAAGAAAATGCCCCACAGGTTTGCCTACAGGCCAATCTGGTAGAGGCATTGTCTCAATTGAGGTTCCTTCCTCCCAGATGACCCTACCTTGTTTCAAGTTGATTAAAAATCAACCAACCAATAAAAAGCCAGGACAGAACCATTGCTAGTAGTATAGTGAGATGGGCGGTCTTGGTTTCGAGGGTTGGTGTGGTCCAGATGTGGTAGGTTGTAGCATCACCTCATCATCAAGCCAGTCAGAAACGCATTGTTTCCATCCCCAACCCCCAGACCTCTGGGTCAGAATTTTGGAGAATGGGAAAAGCTAGCTTTTGTGATTTCAAGGTCAGATTTGAGGACTCTAGTGGCTAGGCTTACAGCTGTAAAATTCCCAAGGTGTCTGACAGAATGTCTCTTAGAATCGGCACCTAGTAAAAATGTCTCCTTTGATAAACTGGTGTAAAATCTTTTCGCAGACAAGAAGAATGATAGCCCCATCATGTTCCTGCTCCTCCCATTTCTGCCGGAGACTTGGACCGTTGCTCCTTGCTCAGCCACAGTCAGTGCCATGCCTGGGCCTTTTATTCCTCCTTCCTTTCCAAGCATTTTATTTGCTTGTTTTATTTAACAGCCTTACTATGAATCTTTCATTATAGGCCCTTCTCAAATCCATTTTGCTAGTAAGTGGATTGGCAGTGTGGGATGGGATATAATTTGAAATAAATTGACTTGCTCACATAGTGATTGGCACTAGAAGTATTTGGCCAAGAAATAGACTAGATAGTAGGGAAAGCTGGCCTGGAATTAAAGACATCTTGCACAAAACATATAGCTTTGAATACTTGTTCATGGTAAGAAAATGCAAACAGCATAGAATGATAATGTGCTCATAGGCCTCCACTCTCTTTCTCCACCCTAATACTGGGCACATTTTCAGTGGCTGATTATTACACTATATTCAAGGAAATGGATGAACAGAATAAACCAGCCTGCATTTTATCTGCATAGAGAACACAGAAAATGTGGGTCGGGGGGACAATAGGAAACAGAATTTTTTTCTGTGGTATGTAGAGTTAGCTCATTGGTTTCTCAGGCCCCATGTTCTTTCTGCTGCCATTCCCTGTGCCTTCTACTTTATTCTCTTCCTCACCCTGCTTCTCGAAGATTTGCACTTTCCATTTGCTCTTGAAGTCAGTTAACGCTTAATCTATTCCCTGGCATTAGCACTTCCCCTGGGGATTTACCAATTGATTGGCCTTTTAATCCAGTTGTTAAAATTCTCCCAATACTCCCTGACATGAAGCAGTTTCAATTTGGGTGTTTTAAAGTGCTGGCCTGGGTCATTAGGAATGTGAAGTTCACTTATCTACTCCGTAGAGCCCAGACATTGCCTGGAAATCGATTTGCTAGGTAAAGGTGGCCTCTGGGGGACTAGAACAGTTGCCAAATCCACTCTTTCCCTGAGCTCAGTCTACACACCACACTCTGAGAACATTATATGACCTTTGCAGGTCACCGCACATGTGAATAAATTACTGGAGGGGGGGCACCTCACACTGGTCAGTTGCATCTTTATGATGGCTAGCTGGGTCTTGAGCCGTCTCACAATCTGTGAACAATTCCCTAGAAATTGATGGTGGTGGTGGTGGTGGTGGTTGTGTGTGTGTGTGTGTGTGTGTGTGTGTTTTCCACTCAGTAACTAAAAGGGACCTAATAGGTGATAGAATTTTGATCAGACAGACAGATGCTTGGTTAAGAAGTAGGATTGTGGTTTAGATTCTCTTTTCTCTGTTTTGTATCTTAGTGCACTGTGCTGATAAGAAAGTCAGGATGGTGGGATAAGCTATGATTTTGAAGGTACTTTATTGATGCACTTACTGAAATATTTACTAAATGCTTGCTACTATTATTTTTTAAGATTTATTTATTTTATGTATTTGAGTGCTCTGTTTGTATGTATGCCTGCAGATCAGATCCCAGTAGAGATAGTTGTGAGATACCATGTCATTGCTGGGAATTGAACTCAAGTCCTCTGGAAGAGTAACCAGTGCTTTTAAGCACTCAGTCATCTCTTCAGCCCCCACTACTATTATTTTTAAATGCTTAGTATACACATTTCTTAATTCTTACCTGTGTTCTATTGTGTGTGTATGTGTGTGTGCACACACACACACATGCACACAGGAGCATGTGGAGGTCAGAGGACAACCTCAGGTTCATCTTTTGCTGTAATTGGAGACCATGCTTTCATTTCCCAGCCACCCAGTCCT
>JAQHUG010000061.1:4753877-4776695 GCA_028555095.1 Dicrostonyx torquatus | reverse complement strand
ACACTCGGGGCAGCTGGGTACTTGAAGGCTGTGTGCACACTCAGGACAGCTGGGTACTTGAGGGCTCTGAGCACACTCGGGGCAGCTGGGTACTTAGAAGCTGTAGATGTAAACAGTAGGACTTTGGAGTGAGTCGTATAAAACCTAAGTCCTTCCAGGACCTCTAACCTGCTTCCTTTGCCTCTCTGTTATAATTCCCGGCACCTCACGCTCAGGCTGGGTTTCCCCACAAGAGAAAGACCTTGCAGAATCCTATGTAGCTACCTAGATTGACTGCTACGGGTATTAGAAGTAGATTGCCCCAATTTTACAGAGTGAGCCTAAGATGACTGCAGCGTGACCCTTCCTTTGTTTCGGGGACCACAATGATGCTGTATGTTCCTTTGTACCCACCCCAGGCCTGCTTTTTCCTTCTGTGAATACCATCAGAGAAAGTTAGGTAAGATGGAAACCTTGGTACCTTTCACGGTCACCACCGAGACTTCGCCCTCAGTTACCATTGCTCACAGTGGTGGTGGCATAAAGAGCTGAGTCTTTTATTGGACAGCTTAACAGTCCTTTAATTGAGTGCAACTGGGAACTGGGTGTTGTTTGCCAGGGCCTGAGAAAGAACAGAAGGCCTTTGGGGCTGTTTCTCTTGCTAACAACTTGAGAAGCACCCTAAAGTTTTCTAAACTTTACTGCCGGGACTTTAAGGTCAGAGGTGATTGCTGATTGCTGAATCTCTCACCACCAGGGACGCACTGCCTGGTAACCCAGTACTGATAGTGTAAGCTTGCTGAAAGCTTGGAAATCACTTGACAACTCTCTCTTCTTCATTCTCCCCACTGCCTTTCCCTTCCCTTTTCTCTGTTCTCCCCTTGACAGAGTTTCACCCACTTACTTGACTGTTGCTTCCCACCAGGTCCAGCCTCTGTATTTCCAGGAAGTGCCAGCCAAGTCTCTCCTCTGTCAAACTCCAGAACAAAATCTGTCAGGAACTGTCAAAATCGTGTTCGGTGGTCTCTTCCCTCCAGCAGGTGCTATGGAGCTCTTCAGGCCCTTCTGTTGTCCACTGACTGCCAGAAACATTACCTCGCTCCCACCCTTCCTCCTTCGCCCCATTCCTGAGATGCTTTATTTCCTTTAGGGCAGGGCTTCCTGAAGCAGTGTCTCTTACCCTTGAACCAGCTCTCTGCCGTGTGTGTGTTCTGGTGTCCTGCTTTCTTCATTTGTACACTAGGGTTGTAATAAGCCTAGACTGCGAGGATGGTGGGGATGAAGGACCTCCACTGCCAGAGTGCTCTGCAGGTCATGAGCTGCGTGAAGGAAATAAAAGACCAATGCTGGAAGAGCGGCATTTCATCTTAGCCCACTGGTAGCTACTGCTCAATGAACTTGTCATTGATAGTTTCCTTTGTATTGAATTAACTCATTTTATTTGAATGTATTTTTCCTTATTTGCCAATTTTCATTTAGCTTTAAAGCTCGCTATGGGCCTTATGCATTAAGGAGCAGGTCGGGTTTTCTGAATATGCATAAGTAGCATCTTAATTAGCATTAGTTCGTTAACACTGATGGTAGGACAGCTTGTGTCTCTGGGACCTCTCCTCCTTTAAGGAAAAGATATTCTCAAATTTGCCAGGTTCTGCCTAGACCTTCCTGAATCTGCCTTATTTCACTTACTATGTGCTTTTATCCTCAACAAAGGACACTGATTTTAGCGTGGAGCGAGCTAGAGCAGCTGGTAGAAACTGTTCCTGTCCTTGTTGGCAGCTTTCCATTGAACTCAGGGCTTCTGAATACCTCTGTTAAACCTGTCACAGGTCACTGGCTTCCAGAGTGGAAAGCCAACAGTTCCCAGCAGGGTGTTGATGCCCTGTGGGCAGCCAGGTGCCTTCCACAACAGCCCCAGGCAACTTTGAGAATTCCATTATCCAGCAAGCATGTGCCAGCATTGACCCAGGTCTGTTCAGTTCCTCACCCCTGTTAATCCTATGAGACCCGTAGGAGCTTTGGGTTGTGATTTCTCCCTCCTGTAGAGGATGAGACTGAGGCCCAGGGTGGGGTAGGAAACTTACTCAAGCTTACAGAGTTGTGGCAAGGTCTAGCCTGGGCTGGGTGGTTTCAGGGCACCTTCTCTTAGACCTGCATTGCTCTGCTCTGCCCTGCCTTCCACACACTGTCCATATTTGCCCTCACGATAATCCTAAAGTACAGAAGAGACCTCTGGCCACCACAAGTTATTCCTGCACAGCCTGGCTTCTGGCTGTAAGGGGTCGCTTTGGTGTCCTTCGGAACCTCCCGTCCGGGGCAGAGGGAGAAACAGGCAGTCTAGTCCCAGACCACTGGGCCAGCTAGCATGATGCAATGGAGTGTTTCCCTGTGCTTTCTTAAGCTGGCTGACAGACAAGCTATCTCGAGCTAGGCCCTTCTTTTGCCTGTTGGCTGAGGAGTCCCAACACTGTTCCTTCAAGCAGTCCTGGGTGATTTCCCAAGAAGCAATGCGAGAGCAAGCGCCCAGAGGAAGGCTTTTGTGTGGCCTGGCCGATGGTTCTCTGTGCCCCAGTTCCACTTCCCTGGGTTTGAGAAGGTTGCCCTTTGTCAGCGTGCCATCTTTCCCTTGTTGAAGACTCTGGTTTGAAAAAGGAGGATAACACAGAGCTCTGTTCATTAACCTACCTTTTCTCCTAGGAAAGCACATTCGTTGGCACAAATATGAACTATGTCGTTTGCCTTCCGCTGGCCAGGGTCCACTGGTCCAGATGTTTAGGGTAGAGCCCTCCTTAAGGACAAAACCACAAACTTGCAGTCCTGGAGTGAGGGGCGGGGCTTCAGCAGATGCCTGTGTCCTTAGGGTCACAGAAGGCTAAGCTGCACTGGATCTAAGATCTTTGCTCACCCTGGCCATGGCACTTCTCAGAGTTTTTTCCTGTTATTTGTTTATTATGTATTCATTCATTTTTAAGTCGTATGTGTTCGTAATACATAATGTGGTCTTTTAGAATGTGTATATATTGTGGAATAATTAAGTCCAGCTGGTGGCTGTACCTACTATGTCACACGCCTGTTGGGGGGTGTGTGTATGTTGAGAATGTTCAAGCTCTACTTTGTAAACAGTTCGTTAAGTAGCAACGTTATTTTATCAACTGTAGTCATCCCGCTGGATGATAGCGTCCTCCTGTCTAACTGGGACTCTGCACTCTGACCAGCCACTGCGGGTTCACTCCCATCTACCAGCAGCAGCCTCGGGCAGCCGTCCTTCTGCTCTCTGCATCTGTGAATTCACAGCTTGCAGATTACCCTTATCCTGAGATCACGCAGTATTCTGTCTTGCTGAGCCAGGCTTCCTTTTCTTGACATGAAGTCCATTGGGTTCGCTCATGTTATAATGAAATTTTAGCGTCTTTTCGCTTCCCTCTCATTTCCCGTGTCCTAGTACTAGTAGACTTACTTAGTAATTGGAAGGATAAAGGAAATTTACCCAGGTCTTTATAAAATGTAATGGGTCCTGGGCTGTTTGGCTGTTGCTATGTACATCAGCAGAGATAACCACCTGACCCAGCAGGCAGAGGAGATGAGGCTTTTTCATAGGCAGCCGGAAGAGCACATGGCCTGACTGGCTATGCCAGGCTCCTCGCTTCCTCTTCCGTCTGTCAGTGTCACTGAGGCCACTCAGAGGGGACAGGGCATAGAAGTCAGGGAGCTGGGTTAACATGCAGCCTTTCCTAAAGAGAGCTCATCTCCTGGGGTGCAGTGCTGATCCTGTAATCCCAGAGATGCATCCCAGGTCGCACAGGGATATCTGAGACCGCAGAGAGCAGAGAAGCCTATGGTTGCTGCCTTTTCCATCTTGAACTAAGAACTATCTCTGCTTGGACATAGCGTTTGTTATCGGGCGTGACGGCAAAACTCGGTTTTCTTTTTCTTCCCAGTTTCATTGATAGAAGATTCATTTTTCTTGTGGCTCTCTGGGACCTTGTGATAGGATATTTTTCTTTGCTTCCTGAAAACTTTGACCAGCTCACTTTAAGTTTTTCCATGGCACATCTAAATTGACAAAGCTACTGGCTTGCACTGTAGGGTTCTTCTTAAGGAAAAGAAGGGTTGCTCTGGTCCAGCGATCCCAGTGAAACAAAGAAGCAGGCCTAACCTGAGCAGCCATGTTGGGAGCTGTCCTGGTATCACTACAGTCAAAGTTTTCAGGAAGCAAAGAAAAATATCAGGAGCACTGATTTCCTTTCTTTTGGTTTTGCTCCTGTATGCAGACACATATTTAAACAGATGCATGCGGTGGCCAGAGGACAACATTGGGTGTCTATCATTTCTTGGGTGTCGTTCACCTTGTTTATGAGGCAGGGTTTCTCACTGGGCTGGGGTCTGCCATATAGGCTAAGCCTGTTTACCAAGCTCCAGGAATCGGTCTGCCTCGACCTCTCCAGTCCTGGGATTGTAAGAAGTGTATACACCGTACCCAGATGCTTTGCTTTTTTGTACCCGGGTTCTGGGTGTTGAACTCAGATCTTCATGCTTGCAAGGTAGGCATTTTATTTAACAAGCAATCATTTCAGGACCATACTGCCCTAAAAGATGTCTCCCTTCCCAAGTAACTTTCTCTGTCCCGCCCCACTCCCCAAGAACCTCCAATTCATTTTTCCTTAGAAATCCTGTAGTATGTCCTTATGTAAATAATACGAATCAGAAAGCACACAATTCATTCTAATCTTGTAGAAGACATTGTGATTACGGTCTATATGGGGTCAGCTCATTCAACACACCTGCTTTCAGATATAGCCTACCTACTTGGTTCCAGGAAGGTAAAGAGAAGTCAAATTCTGCATAGAAATTGATGCCTTTAAGGAGATCATAATCAGGCGGGAAAGGCAATCACCTTAATAATCATAGTGTGAGTTGCTAATACCAGTAATTAAAGGAAGCAATCCATGCTAATTTAATCCATATTCATGTCAGGGTAGATAATATCTCATTTTAAAGATGAAGAAAGGAAAATCTGCATGTCCAGGGCCGTAGTCCTAACCAGTGGTGGGCTAAAATTTTAACCTAAATCTTAAAATAAAATAAAAAAAAAAATTAAATTAAAGAAAGGCAGCTTCCCTAGCTTCCCTTACTGTCTTACTGCCGCAACACAAGGCTCTAACTGCCGCGACTAGTGAGAACCATACAGGGAACAGAAAAGGTGCTGATCTGTGGGAGCACGAGGGCTTTCTAGAGGTGACTTCAGCCTTAAGCTCAACAAAGATTTATCTAAAGCCAAGGCATTGAGTAAGAAGCAGTCTGATACCTTGGAAAGCAGAGGGACTTCTGTCACCTGAGCACGGCACGTCAAGGGAGAAGTAGCAGGCAGGAAGCAGGTTATGGGGAGCCTTGTAGACTTCCTATTTGGCCAGATCTAACAGTTCCCATTGCCATGGAAACACCTACCTCAGTCTCCTCCTCTCCAAGATCCATAGATCAAAGACCGTGTTGGAATCTTAGAGTTTTCCAGAAGCCAGAATTTGGTCTCAGTTGTTAGTCTTGACAGGGCTTGTAAATCTATAATGGAATCACAGTGAATCAGAGTCCTGGGGCATTGCACAGCCAGCACCGGTCCTTCAGGTTGGATGACATCCCTGTGTCTCTCCATGCTACCTCCATCTTTTTAAATTTTTTTTCAAAGAAGATTTAGGAAAATGAGTGTTGGTTGAATTTCTGTTGACGGTGCCTGTGATCTGCATCCCAGAGGTCTGGGAAGGGTCGGCGTAGTCCTAGCACGTGTGTTCTTTGTCTCTTAGCTCACGTCTTACCTGAACGTGGGTTTGGTTGTGAGGACAGCACATCAACATCAAACCATGGCATTGTTGCCATCTTTTTCTTTCTTCCTCCTCCTCCTACTTCTTCCTCCTTCCTTCTTCTTCTCTCTTCTTTCATCTTCCCTGTTTCTTCTTTCTTCCTCCCCCCCCCAATTTGTTATATTGGGACAGGATCTTATCACAGGGATCTCTTTAACTCGCCATCCTTTTGCTTCAGCCTCCCTAGGCATGGGGGTTACAGGCACATTCCCTCACACTCAGCCTTCATTTTCATTCTTGACTAAATAATTCACAGGCCCCCCTCAATCTCCTTCTTGAATATTATTGAGTATTGAATGGATGTCAGTGTTCTCTTTCATGTTCTTAGCAGCCTGTCTTCATGGGCACATTTGAAGCATACAATGAATGGTTTTTCTAGCAGAGTTAAGGAATTTGCAAGGTAGGACTAGATACATTAATATACAATCTGTGCCTGCTTCCTGGAAGATTCGTTGCACAGACGAATGGCTGGATGAGTGAAGTAGCAAACAGGGAAGACGGCTGAGGTCTGGGCAGAAGTGGCACTAAGGAGAAGACACTGGGACCAGCACTTGGCTCCTTCCCTGAGGGCTGTTGGAATCAGTTTGGATGCTTGGGTTTCTTTCTCCACCCGAGGTCACTCAGTAGTTTTACCCTAAGAAATGAACTATTTTATCTGTAAAAACAAAACAAAGATGTTCTATTATCAAAGACAGCCTTCTATTGTTAATAACCCCTACAGCCTTTTCTGCTTGAATGGATACTATGTAAAATCTTATTAGGTTCTCTTTTTTGCTATAATAATAAACTTGCTTAGTAGTCATTATTTACAGAGACTGGCAAAGGAAGCTGGTATATTTTCAAGGAAGGATTGCAACCTCGATGATAGGGACATGGAGTTCATTGACTATGTTTATTTGTCTTCATGCGCAGGGTCATGAAATCCTTCCTTCCTTTGTGTAGCTGTGTTAAGTAGATAAATGTACTTAAAAAATAGTGTTTCAGGTTAGGAAACTCAACTGTCTTTCCAAAATAATAAAACTAACGCTGAGCTGCCACCATGTTATGTACCTGAAGGGATCAGAGACCTGGGGGGCAGGGGTGGGGGCAAGTAGGTACTAGCACAATCTGCTTCTTAAATATGTCCTTTGTCCAATGAGAAACATGATTAAGATTTAGAAGTTAGCTGCTGAGGAATCAAGTTATTTGGAAATAGTGGTTTAGCCATGGAGTTATGACGTAAACAATTTTTTAAAAAAGCAATACCTGTGGTGCATTGTCGACCCTGTCACATATATCTGAGAAAATCACCTGACAGGAATCCTGCCCACCTTTGCCTTATGGTTTCAGGTATCTCTTGGTCACTGGGGCCATTGTGTCTGGGCTGGCTGTGTGGCAGAGCATCTTGGAGGAAGTCTGTGGTGAAGGAAAGCTGCTCACTTCATAGTGACTAGGAAGCACAGAGAGGCAGGCAGGCATGGGAATGCAGGCTAGCTTCACAGCATGCCCCCAGTGATCTATTTCCTTCAGTGGACCCCCACCTACACAAAATCCATGAATGAGGTCAGAGCTTTCAGGATCCAGTCACTTCCCTAGACCCATCTTCTGTCAACGAAGCCTCTGTGGACATTTCGTTTCTAAACTATAATATTGTCTGTAACTTCCTTTTCTTTTTCCCATGAGAAGACAGGAGAGGCTGGTTCTCTTCCTATGAGAAATTCCAGAAGGTCTCCCCATACCTACCAAACATGCAAATTCAGTCCATTCTGAAAGTTGAACTATATCTGAGACAAATGGGAGCACACTTTTCACAAGAGCTTGGTCAGGATTCCAGGAACTGTGGGCAAAACTGACCATGCTCCATGCAAGGTGGGGGTGAAGACAGATCATTGGCTGGTTTTCAATTCCAGCTGAGAACCAAGGTTATGAGACCATAATGGGTATAGATGAGGTATATTCTTCACGTTTTCACTTTGCTGTGACTGCTGGAAGGACAGAAGGTTTAACTTTTGAGGAAAGGAAGACAGTTGATGTGAAGAGAAAGCCATGCTTTGTAAGGCGTTTGAGGATAGGAATGACATCTGGGTCACATGCTCAGAGTGACTGGAGCTTGAAAGGATGAGCACACTGCACTGTAGTTAGGCCCTCCAAAAAGCTTCTTTCTCATTGGTAGATGGGTTTTAGTTAACACAAGCACAGAAGGAAGGTTTCCACAGAAAGAGTAAAGATAGCGACATCGCTTGCATTTATCAATTTGAGCTTTGGCCAGTCAGCACTGGTGAGTGGCAGTTCAGGAGGTGCTGGGAGGGGTGACAGGGAAGAAATAACACACCTCAGCCCTCAAACAAGAAAGAAAAAGGTGGTCTCAAATACTGTGCAAATACTCCTTAACAATAAAAACTAGTTCAAATTGTGTAACTAACTCCACGGAGTCAGAGAAGGCGGGTTCTTCTTTGGAATCCATGGCTATCAGCGCCCTTCATGTTGGCAAAGCTTCAGAACACCCAAAATTAGTGGAAGAAGATGAATGTGTCACCCCAGATGCCTTTGCAGAGTCCCTCGATAGAGTGCCGGGCGGCTGCTCTGTCACCAGGGGATAGAAGATATGTCTCATTCTAATGCTTGGTTCGGAGTACTGGAGAGATGATGCAGCAATTAAGATCATGAGTTATCCTTTGAGAGGACTGGGGTTCGAGTCCCACTGACCGCATGGCGGCTTGCAGTCAGCTGTGATTCCAGTTTAAGGGTGTCTGCCGCCCTCATCTGAACTCTGTGGGCGTAAGAAGCACAAGTGTTGCACAGGCACAATGCAGGCACAACACCCATTTACCTAAAATTAGGTAAAATTTAGAATGTTGGGTTTGTAGCTGGGTTATTTTGAACATAAGAGTGTATCTTGTCCTGATTTAACTCACTGATAACTTCGTATTGATTACTGAGTGCCATCTGATATGTCACGCAAAGGTCCCTAGGACAAAAATCCCATAAAAAATTAAAGGAAACCATGACATTTTGAAACATATAGAAAAGACCAAAAAAAGACACCCAAACAAGAAATTTCCCAACCTTCACCTGTTTCCAAGTAGCTTTAAAAAAAGATAGCAGACTAAAGTTTTTCCAGCGCCCCATTTCTGGGTGGGAACCTCTTTGAGTCATTCCGACCTTATTGTTTATACTTGAGAACCCTTATAGTCAGTTCTCAAGAGTTTTCAAGTTGGTAGAAACAGCACACAGGTAAAACAGCTCCCAGAACAAACTCAGCATCTTTGGATGTGAGACCACATTGCCAGGCATACTCCCCAGGAATCATCTGTCTTTCAGGAGCCGAAGATTTTTGATACAATTGACCATTAAATGAGTTTGGGACAAAGCAGAAGGCCGTTTTTTGTTTTCTGTTTTTCCTATAACTTTAGCCTTGCCAATGACTCCAGAGAAAGAAAATGCACATTTCTTTTAAAAGCATCAATTTTCATGCAAATGAACCTTCAGTTTACATCAGGAATATGAACATTTTTCTCCCCATAAGTTGGAAATGCAACATTAATGTCTCTAAAATCCAAAAGAAGTCATCTCTAGCTAGTTTTCCGTAATGGGCATTTTCAAAGCTCTCTGTGCTCCAGTCTTTGACTGATTAAGATTAAAAGCTCTACTACATTAAAGGAACAAGCAGAGAAACATTAGTTACATAGGAAAATTTAAGTTGGTAGATGGACTTTTTAGGAAGACCCTTGAATTATAGCTCTTGGTTGCAAGGGACAGGAAATATCTCTCAATCTCAAAACTAACCTGGACGGCCAGGGCATCTGCTGGCTGGAAAGTAAGGATTCTACACTCTAAGGGAACTGCTAAGAATTGTCCCAGACTCAAACTCTGAGCGTGGTTGGAATTCTCCCCATTTTCCCCTCTTGTCTCCGAGCCAACGAGCTTCATTGTCCTGTTCCAAGTGGAGAGGAATGTAGCATTCACGTGGTTCTAGGCTTTATCACATCTCCTACTCCAGAGAGGGATGTTGTCTGTTCTAAAGGAAAACTGCCCAAGAACACTAATTTGCCTGGTTGGCTCACACGTCCAGTACTGAACCCAGCAACAGTTGCCAACAGCGTGGGCCACGTGCTGAACAGGGTTCCCTAGTGACTGCATGCGATTGAGGTTAGCGTAAACCCATTCCAGGAAGAAGGCTTTCCCGGGAAAGCTGGCTGTGGATGCCCCGGCATGTCCTCATTGCGTTAGCTATTTTTTATGTGGAAAGAAGCACATGGAAAGGCAGTAGTTCTGCTTTCTTGGCATTGCGGAAATATTCATTCCGGATTAAAGCATTATTCAAATGCTATTTTATACATCGGAGTGGACATGTGTAGGAATTTGCTGTCCCAGCTTCCAGGCAGTTTTCTTCAGATCACCGTACCTTGGTTCCCTTTGGGAGACCAATTCCTCCCTATGCTGATATTGATACGTTCCACACTATGCTCTTGTTCCAGGGATAAAGGTCCTCTCGCATTGGAGTGCCAACTTACCCACTGCAGTTAGGGATGCCGGGATGTATCTACCTCCCTGTTTTGTTAAGGCTTTGGAACCCCTGAGAATGCTGTTACAGCAGCCGGCCACACTTGGGAAGAACAAGTTAGCAAAAAGGCAAAAGGGGGCTCAAAGCAGGGGAGAGGGATTGCGATTGCTGAAAGCAATTAGCAGACTGCTTTTCTCTGGGCCCCAACAGTTAAGGACACAGGACAGTTCTTCGTGTTACTGGCCTTTCTCAGCTGTGGTTATTGCCAGCTGGATTTGGATAGCCGAACTTTATAAAAATGTGAAAGAGATTTTGAATTCAAATTCCTCACTGGACATGAGTCCCAAAAGTTGCCGCTCACGGTCAGTGGGTCAGGACTGGAAAGGGATAGCCTGTTCTGAGAAGCTCTGTTTAGGTGTCATGGTGCTAGATCTGGGCCTGGGGAAGAGTGGTGCTGGCGCATTGGAACAGGCTGGGAGGTCTCTTACTATGCAGCTCAGCAGCCCTGACTGGCTACTGTGCTTTCTCTGTGTCATTCCACCCTCGTCACTAAGACTGACTACAGAGGTCACAGGCTTCTAGCATGGAAATCCCAGCACACGGCATTTAAGCGGCGTTGCCTTCTATGACCCGCCTTGCAAATGATGTCACTTCCACACCCTCTGGACAAAGTTGACTCAGACTCATGGGCAGAAGACACAGGATCTATCTCACAATAGAGACATGTCAAAAAAAATCCTAAGCCCTTTTAAAAAGTCACCGTATAATCTGAGCAATTTCCAAACACGAGGAAGTTGTTACCTTTGGTCTGAATATTATATTTAAGGAACTCAGGGCTGTGAGTACATGCTTTTAGATTTTACATGCAGCAGCAGAGTTAACGCTTCTGGGTAATTACATCATCACCAAACCTTACATATTAAAAAAAAACTGTACATATTAACAATTAAACCAAGACCTTTCGTGACTTTTCAGGCCTCAGTACTCCATTTTGTATTTGTATTAGGCATCTACTTTAAGTGAACAGCTTCCAAATGTCTTCAGTTCGCTTTGGTTCTGTACCGCACAGATGCCTTTGTTCTGACTTGGCACTGAGCGCTTGTCCTGTAGCATTTGGGTTTTTAGTCAGGGTATCTTATACCTGATTTTCTTTGCTGGCTGGTTTAAAGAGTGGGAGAATCTTATCTATGGACTCTATACAAGATAGAGGGTACGGAGTATAGGTTTGGGAGGCTTGACCTGGGTTACGGCTCTATCCCTTTAGATCTGTGGCTAGTGTAGAGATTCTCCTTTATTCATCTGGTACCATTCATACCGAATGCAGCTCTTCGCGGTTGTCTTCCGAGTAGAGAATGTCTGGTAGTTCTCAAAGCGCTTGTTTTCCCCTAGTCCAGAATGTAACAAGTAATCTATTGGAATAAAATCAGCAGTTGAGTAACTCATGCGAAGGTAATTTAGAGCACAAATTAAATCTGTCAGAGAGGTATTAGATTTTCAAAAGCTCATAAATAACAAATGAAAGGTCACAGAGCTGTGAAAATGAGTGCGTACTTCTCAGGAGGCGCTGCGTTCAGGGAGGGATGGGCCCACAGCGCGTATTAAAATGGCAACATCATCAAATGGAGACACATTTTTTTTAATGTCTTGAACAGTCCAAAGACGCAGTGGACTCAGAAGTGACCAGAGTCCTAGAAAAGACCCTTTGTATTAATATCTGAGCATTTGTGCCATTAGGGGTCAAAGCACCACCTGGGCCTGAGAATCTGCAGCCCCCTTCAGCGGAGCTGCATTTCAGGCACTGTTAAACTAATGGTGAGTGCTTGTCAAATGTCTTTCATTTTCTCATTCCTACAAAATAGGAAAAGTCTTTATGATTGATGGAGGGATGTCAGCATTAGGGCTATTAATACCTGCTCCAGCCCATCCTGTTTTTCTCATGAAAAGCAAAGTGGAAAATAGAGCTTTGACCACTACAAAGTAGACAGATTTTTCTGCTATGCATTGTGTGGAGGTCTTTCTCAGGCTGAACTGAACTTGACATTTACAAGGGAACAAAGTCTGTATTTGTAAAAAGCAACATATAGATCTCATCGTAATTCCATTTTTTATATTGGAAGATTTTATCAAGAAAGTGAAAAGATGCGAAGTGTGGCAGCTTCTCCCTTTAGCACTTGAGCAGAATCAAGTGGATCTCTGCGAGAGGCCAGCCTGGCCTACTGAGGGAGTTCCAGGCCAGCCACAGAATCAAGTGGATCTCTGCGAGAGGCCAGCCTGGCATGCTGAGGGAGTTCCAGGCCAGCCACAGAATCAAGTGGATCTCTGCGAGAGGCCAGCCTGGCATACTGAGGGAGTTCCAGGCCAGCCACAGAATCAAGTGGATCTCTGTGAGAGGCCAGCCTGGCATGCTGAGGGAATTCCAGGCCAGCCAAGGCTACATAAAAAACCCTGCTTGTTTGTTTCATTAAGGAAAGTAGAAAAAGCATAGAGAATATAAGAAAATAATTGGATAATCATATGTTGCACATAAAACGTTCAGAATCCAGATATAAGAACTCTCACAGCTTGACAATAGAGAATCAACAGTGCAGTTAAAAATTGGGTAAGTAATTTGAGCAGACAGTAACTCCAAAGAAGATGCGCAAACGAGAGAAAACACGTGAAAATATGTTCAACCTCATAGCTTTACTTGAAAATGCAAATGAATGCAGGAAAATTACCGTAGATAATAAAATGCAGCGAGACACACTGCACCTGTATGAGGCAGACTATGGTTGGTTTGTTTTAAGAAAGACAAAAGGGCTGACGAGGGTGTGAAGAGAGTGGAACTGGGATGTGTAAGATGACACAATTCCAGTGAGACACTGGCAGTTCACCTCAGAGTTCAACCCTTGGTACCTATGAGACCAAGTCCCGGGCAAATACTTAATAAACATGAACATGTATGTTTGGTCCCCAAAACTGTACACGAATGTTAATATTAACATTATTTGTAGTATCCAAGAGTGGAAACCATCCAAATAGTTGTCAGCTGATGAACAAACTATAGTCATACAGTGAAACATTCAGCCATAAAAAAGATAGTATTATCCATACTATCATGGAGATAGATCATAAACACATGACAGCCTGAGGGAACAGAATACAAAAGGCCACGTTACTATACCATTCCACTCACGTGAAATCCATAGAGATGTGAATTAAATCAGTGGTTGTCAGAAAATGGGGCAGGGGTAGAAATGGCTGCTAATGAGTATAGGACTTTTAAATGGAATGGAAAAAAAATGTTCTGAACTTTCTAATGATGATTTTGCAATGTCAAGATTTATAGCACATAATTGCTGATTTATAAGGTGGTAAACTTTACAATATATTGATTCATATCAGTAAAATCCTTAAAGAATAATTGTACATAAAAGTGAAATTTTCCTTGTCAGACTTTTAAGAACAGTTTCAAGTTGTAACAAGGATACATGATCATTAATTTTTTGAGTGTTCAAAGTAATCTTCAGCTCTTGGAACATTTCACAGCTTTGGCATCTCTCTCTTTAGCCTTTTTCTAATCATTCCTAAGCCTAGAAGAGGTCTCATTTTCCTAAATAGGATCAGTGTCACAAAGTGTTGGGAGAATTAAGGTTCAACTACTTAAGAATTTAGGCGTTTTCCACTGAGTTTCTAAAAATTCATGGCTAAGAAAGAATTGTAGTTCTACAAATTTGGAAACTTTTCATGAACAAATTGGGTCAAAGGAATGCAGCTTGATCTTTCCTGTGTAAAATGATGGATCTTGTGATATTCTGGGCAGGTGTATCCCAAAAACCATGTATCAAAGACTTGATTGACGGCCTGTGGCACGACGGGAGGTAATAGAGACTATGGATTGGGGTCTAGTGAAAGGAAGTTAAGTCACTGTGTCTTTGTGAAGACATGTGGTCCTCCACCCCCTCTCCTGGTTGCATCGGAGTAAGCAGCTTTTGTGGACTGAGACCTCTGAAATCACAAATAAGCCTTCTTCTTGTAGACTACATCCCTCGTGGATGTTGTTCCAGGGATGGAAATGTGATAAACAGATCTCTGTGGTGAGCAGATTAGTTGCTTTAACTTCATCTCTCATAATCCACCATGAGGAGTATGGGTTCATACCCAGCATAGGGAGGAAAGATAGCAGGGAGTGTGTTCATTGCCTTCATTGACACCTTATATATAAGCAAAGTCTAGTTAAGGCAATGTGCAAACACCGTGATTTGCAACACAGACCATTATAGGGAGAGCTTGTAAGGGCAGCACCTAGACGTTTGCTTCACTGGCGAGGGCTGTGAAGCAGCCACACCTCCTCTTCCCTACTGGCTTTGTGCCAGCCTTGGCAACGGTGGAGCAGATGAGGCAGAGGAAGAAACATTTGGATCCTTATTTATTTGTCTTAGGCATTTTGAAGGATTGCAATAGTTTTTTTTTTTTTTTCTGACTTAGGGAATGTGAACTGAATGTTGAACAAAGTAAATCTCACCGTATTTACTTTTCATTTACAAAACACATGGACTGGTTCTGAATAAAGCACATAACAGGAAAAACCCTAGTAAATGGCACGCTGCATTTTACTGTGTAACTCTTGTAGGCTTCGTAAATGTTTGAGGTGGGAAGTAAGCCCCTTTTGCAAGTGAGGAAATGGAGGCATGGTTATATAACTAGGCTCAAGACTTGTATTCCAATCTAGGTGACTGACTCAATTCCCGTATGTAACTTACATTTTCAGCACAGCCTTGGAACTGGAGACTCGGTCTGGGAGGATGTGCTGGCGAAGCTGCTCCGGTGTTACAATTAGATGCCATGGTTGTAGAATGCTTGCTTCAGTGGCTGCAAAGAGACGTTCAGGGCAATAGCTGGAAGGAGAATCATAGGAAAGACATGCCGCTTGCAGTGTTTGACACATGGGAAGCACTGACATTGATCTTAAGTTGAACACTGAAGAATTCAGGTTGTAAACGAGTCCATTTCCTGTGAAATGACAATGAATCCATCAGATAGTCCTTCTTGTAATCCTTTCTATGAGCAAAAGCAGCGTGGGACATTTTCATCTGGGTATTTTAGGTTTATGGGCAGAAAGACAAAACTTCAAATCCCACATAAGGTAGTTGTGTAATGTTGAGCAAATTGTTGTCCTTTGAACTTAGCTTTCTTATCTGCAAGACAAGAAAAGCAATGCACAGTGTGTGTGTGTGTGTGTGTGTGTGTGTGTGTGTGTGTATGTATCTGTGTCTGTCTGTGTGTGTCTCTGTGTGTGTGTGTGTGTGTGTGTGTGTGTGTCTGTACTAAACACAAAAAGGGTTGGGCAAATAGCTCAGTAAAGATCTTGCCTTACCTGCATGAGGATCTGGGTTCAGTCTGTAATCCTAACCCTGGGGAGGCAGAGACAGCTGAGTCACCGAGACTCACCTGTCAGACACCTCAGCCTAGTTAGCAAGTTCAAGGCTAATGAGAGACTCTGTCTGAAAATAAACAGGGTGAACTGCTCTTGATCAGTGACACCCAACGTTATCCTCTGGCCTCCTTGTGTGCCTGTACTCACAAGTACACACTTGAAAACACACATACATGCATGTACAGACAAAAAAAATCCTACAAATATGTCACTAAACATGGAACAAATAGCAGATGGTATTAGTCATGGACGGTTTGCGCTGTGCTTGGAGAAGTCCCTGAGCTTGTTAAATAGGACAAGAGATAGCTGTGACCCTTCTGATGTGTTTCCAGGGCTTGGTGAAGAGCAGGACTCAGCAAGTGTGTGAGCGCTGGAGCCAAGCAAATGTTTTCTGCCTGCAGGTGACATTGGTGCTCAAGGAGACTTGTGTAGACAAAACGGAAAAGCAAGGACATAGAACTAGCGAGGCATAACTTTTCCCACATAATGTTAAGATGTCCTGTTCCAGTGGTCATTTGACTTTTTAATTTTTTTGTGTCATAGTCTGTACCATCAGTAGAAGCCATTCATTAAGCCCTATTAAGTTGTTACTGTGTGGCCATGTTTTTTAATTCTAAAAATGACAGTCTTATATGGTTCGCCGTGATACTTCTCTGATAATCATTCAAAATCAAGAAAGCAAATTTCAATAATTTGTGACAACCACAAATGTAGCTTTGTGTTTATTTTCTACATATTCCTATGTGGTATATTGTGATGGAAAATGATTTTTAAAGTAGTTGTCTTATGTTCCCTTAGCTGTTGTAATTGCTACAGATTTAGTGGCTTAAAAACAACAGATTTTTTAAAGCCCTTTTGTTCAGGAGGTCAACAGTCCAGCACCAGTCACTAGGCTGAAGTTAAGATGTCAGGGTGACTGCTTCTTCCTGAGCCTTTGGGGGAGGATACAGGATTGTTGTGTCATTCGCAGCCTCTGGAATTTGGAGCATTTCGTAGCCTGTGGCCTCTGCTCACACCACAGCAAGTTCTTGGACTTACATCTCCTCCCTCTTCCCGCCTCTCCCTCTCTCTGGCAGGAACTCTGGAGATGATATGCACCCCACCTGGATAAAACAGTTGCCTTTCCTCAACTCAGGAGTCTTAAGTTAATCACATTCAAGTTCCCTCATCGATTTCTGGGGATTGTGGTGTGGACATCTGTGGAGAGGGGACAACATTCAGCTGCCCCACAAGTTACCTATTTGTGGTCCTGTCTCGCTCCTCAATGCAGGAGATTGGAGGAGTTTCGAGGGGATGCTCTCAGGGCTGTCTAGGATGGTTAGTGGGTGACAGGAACCACGAAGAGAAACTGTAGGGCGAGCTCACCTTCAATTCTATTCCTGAACTACTTCTCACTGATTGTTTTGAAATTCATATGTAAAACATAGTGTCGAGCCTGGGTTGTTGGTGCCATCGCAGGGAGGTACTAATGGAGTTCTTCACTTAAACAGCTGCAGACACCAATTAGATGATAAGGAAGTGACTCCATGTAGGGAGGAGAGACATGGAAGACAAACCAGAAAGCAGAAACTGTTGCATATGGTTCGTGGGGGCGGGGGGGAGAACAAGATAGGGATTAAAGTGATCTCATGTGGTACTATAAGCCTTTGCATTCTTAACCCACATCCTTTTAGCTTCATATCTTATGTTGAGTTTTCTGTTCCATTTATTTTGCTGTGAAGATAGATTTCTTGATAGTATGAAACTTTGAATGTTACATTAAGATATCCCCCCATACCGATCAGATTGTATTTGGGGTTACATGGTAGACATGTAGCTACCATAGCTTCTGTGACTTAGTTAAGTTTTGTGAGCAGAGTCTGCGTGTTTGTTTCCCGGCCGCACAGACCCAAATAGTAACACAGTAACTATATTAATTACAACACTGTTTGGCCTATGAGCTCAGGCTTCTTATTAACCTACTCTTACATCTTTAATTAACCTCTTTCTATTAATCTGTGTATTGGCACGAGGCTGTGGCTTACTGGTAAGGGTCTGGCATCTATCTCCTTTGGTGGCAGCTACTTGGCATCTCTTTGGCTCTGCCTTCTCTCTCTCTCCATATATATATATATATATATATACATACATATATATATACATATATGTATATATATGTATGTATGTATGTATGTATATGTTCATATTTCCCACCTGGCTTTGCTCTGCTAAGCTATTGGCTGAAACAGCTTTACTCACTAACCAATAAAAGAAAAGTAACACATACACAGAAGTTCATCCCACATCTAAGCTTTATTCAATAGTGTGGCCTGGGTTGTAGTTTTCTTTTTAGCAGACATGATTTTGTTTTTGTTATCTTGTTGTCTTTTATATCAGAGGACAGGAGACCATCCCTGAGCTGTTAGCGTGGCCCGAGGCAAATGTCTCAACTCATCACAGCGGTGGCCAGCACTCCTCTATAACCAGGTGAACCAGAGGAAGTAATGACAGCCACAGAAAGTCCCTGACCAGAAGATCTCATGTACCCCACGATGCAGGAAGGCATTTGCATCTCCCTTGGCTCCCTATATCACCATTCATAATTTTAAATAGTAGCTCTGTGGCATATCATGGAACAGGAAATATAATATGAAAGAAACTCCGTACTGTGGGCTGAAGTGTGATTCCCCCCAAAGGTTAAGTTAAAGTCTTATCACCAAGTGCCTCAGAGTGCAGCTCTCTTTGGCGACAGAGCCTTTAAGGAGGTTACTAGGATTAAGGTGAAGCCATAAATATGGAGCCCTAATTCAAAAAGACTGGTGTCCCCATAAGAACAGGAGCAAGAAATGCAAGAAGGCCATGAGGGGACAAAGGGAGGGTGGCCATCTGTAGCCAAGGGGAAAGACCACAACGCACCAAAGCTACAGACACCTTGACCCAGAACTTCCCGCCTCTGCACCTGAAAGTCAAGCTGGCTACCTACCCTGTGGTAGCCCCAGCAAACTCTAAGGCCTGGCCTCTCTTGTTATCTGTCCTGTTTTCCTTGCTGGCCCTCTGCATTCGTCTGTGAGTTCCAAACATAATGTTCCTGCCATTTTCAACTCTGATTGTCAAGGAAACAGGCCGGGTGTGGGCTGTGGTGTAGAAGTCTCTAGTATTCCCTGTGCCCACCTGTCTCCCAGGTGTAGACCTGTCTTCCCTGCCTCACCCAATCCTCTAAAAAAGGAACATTGTCGACTCCACTAGGGTGAAGCTAAACTGCTACCTCAAGGCAGAGAAGGCCACCACCGACACTTGTTTCGTTTCTGCTTACATTGTTCAACTAAGTGCCCCCCCCCCCGCCCCACAGCGTTCACCAGTCGTATTTATTAGATGGCCTCGCTGCCTGTTCTCATCCTGAATGCATGCCTGCTTCAGGAGGCAAACTGAGGTCACAGCTGGTGAGCTGGGACTGCGCAAGGTTGCATCATCTGTCGTTAGAGGGAGCTTTACTTTCCAAACAGCTTGCCAAGTTAAAAAAAGTGACCATATCTTGAGTTCAATTCCCAGCAACCACATAGTGGCTTACAACCATCTGTAATGGGGTCTGGTGCCGTCTTCTGGCCTTCAGACATACACACAGACAGAATATTGTATACGTAATAAATAAATAAATATTTTTTAAAAAGTGACCATAGCTAGGTGTGGTGGCGCCAGCCTTTAACTCCAGCATTCAGGAGGCAGAGGCAGGCAGATCTTTGAGTTCCGGACCAGCCTGATCTACAGATCTAATTCCAGGACAGCCAGGGCTACACAGAAAACCCTGCCTCTGAAAACAAACAAAAAAATAAACATAGAAACATTTGTAAATGATTTTAGCATATTGAGTTCAGTTAGTGTTTCCCACATTGCATCCGCTGTAGTCTTTTTGAAAATCTGTTTATATCCAATGAAGAGTTGGGCTGTTGGTGTACTTTTTGTACATTCAGTTTGAATTAGCCTCACTTTATAGTATATCCTAATATCCAAATAGGCCACATTGCCTTTTCTCTATTGAATTTCTGATTCATAATATTTTGGTCATTATGTAAGGGTTTTTTTTTTCCACAAGCTAACTTAAAAATTTAAACTGTTTAAAATTCTTCTTGAATACTTACGTTAAATGTGTAAACAGTATCTAAATTGCAAGTTTTTAATTAGGTTGGGATAAGTAAATATTTAACGTCGACTCCCTTTAATGAGCAAGAGAAACTATGGAATTTGGAAAAGCAGAATGTGAGACCAGCCTTTCTCGAGTGCTAAGGAGACAGTGAGAGGGCCATTTGTAGAGGAAGCGTTCCTGCATTCTGCGTGAGCTGAACAGTCTGCACAGGGCTCTACTGTTCTCCCTTCCGAGTGCGCGAGAATCGGAATAAAGGGCAGTAGATGGCTTCTTAATGCGAAGGAGCAACTCAATCCCATAATCATCCGTTCTTAGGTAGAGCACAGCATCTGCTGCTAGTGTTTGAAATGCAGAGTTGAAAGCTACACTGTGAGTAGAAGCCAGTCCCGGCCTTTAGTGTTTGACCTGTTCACTCCAAATGGGGTAATGGGCAACCTCACAGGGCTATTAGAATAAACCAGTATTTTTATTTATTTTTATTTTTTGCAAACACCTTCAGCAGTATTCACTAATAAATGTTGGTTTCGTTCAGGAGATTTTGTGCTGTTGAGATGGTTTTGGGGTTTGGAAAATGTCAACTTATCTATATTTCTTTTCCAAATCTAGTCTACCTCCTACAGTTTGGTATGGTGGGCTAGGACTCAGGGAGGATGATACCTGGTCCCTGGCCCACATCATAATTGAGGAGAAGCTTCTGAGCTTTGCACCTGACTTCTGACTTATTTATTGTTGCTCCCTGGCACATGGCCCCTGGGCTCTTGGCAAAAATAGCTGGATTTCATTAAAATTCAATCTCTCCTGATACCATCTCTGCTGGATATTAGGAAGGATTGCTACCAGTAGGAGCAGCCTGATTAAGAATAGATTCAGGCTGGAATGTTCTAGTACTCTAAAATTACCATTTATAAGGTTCGCCCCCTTGGCACCTGTTTCCCTGGGCCCAGTGTGCTGTCCCTCCCCAGCTCAACTCACCTACCCGAGATCAGCCAGGCTGCCTGCTTCGTCTCCTGCTGGATACCAAGATGAGTCTGTGTTCCTATTTCAGGTGCAGGCCCTCGCACATCACCTCGAGTGCCCACTTGGAGGCCCTCTGTATGAGTGACACGCCAGTCTGCCATGGAGCCTAGCCCTGCCCTGGCCTGGCTCCTGCTGCTGAGCCTGCTGTCTGACTGTCTGAAGGCCGCTCAATCCCGAGACTTCACAGTGAAAGACATAATCTACCTCCACCCTTCAAGTAAGACTCTATTTTCTATTTGTTCTCTTGTCTGAAAAAAAAAAAATGCCTCCTTTCTGGCTAGAAAGGAATTGAAGCATGCCCAGTGGAAAGCAACCTTAATGCAGGAGAGATATGGGGTGATTTATTTAGGGGTGTAGATGATAATAAAAGTTGCCTT
Source organism: Dicrostonyx torquatus (assembly GCA_028555095.1). Lineage (NCBI taxonomy): Eukaryota > Metazoa > Chordata > Mammalia > Rodentia > Cricetidae > Dicrostonyx > Dicrostonyx torquatus. The sequence goes on along the minus strand of JAQHUG010000061.1, from coordinate 4,755,454 downwards.
GTGTTTTACCCCCTCCTTTCCACAGGGTGTTTGTTTTGTATCTTGGGCTAGATGATGAGGCTAGTTTTCTTTGCACGCTACACATCCCTCTGACTCCGTATACCCTTCCCTTTGGCTCTGTCCTCTCAGGCAGATATCAAAGGGAACTGGCCCATCCCAGGCGGTGGGTTGTTTGTAAAGAGATTAGACCTTTATGGCTTGATACAACTGGCCTTTCTCTTTGGCACCTTGCCTCAGTTAAAACATCACTGCCTCCCCCAGCTTCCTATTCCCTGGACTTCTGGATTTCCCATGGTTAAGAATTCTTCAGGAAGTCCACAGCTGTGCACCAGACCCCCGCCTCCAGCTTCCGGTTTGCATTTATCAGGGTTCTTGCTTCCAGCAGGAATTTTGGGTCCTTCTGCCACAGATACCCTGAGACTACACTTCAGCAAACAGTGGTGTGGCTTCCTCTTTTCGTTCTCATTGCTGTACCCATGTTCTCTTTTGGTTTTTGTCTGACTTCTCTTCATTATTGCCCTTGTGGTGGTGAGAGCTGAATATATCTGTGTGTATCCTGGACTGTAGCTTTTGGCTCAAAGTATATTATTCTTTTTAAATGTCTGCTGTATTGCCAGCTTTGGGATGGGGGTGAAAGGCACATAGGTGATGAAAATATGGCCCTTTCTGTTGAAGATCATACAGTGTGCAATGAGGAGGCAGCTATTCAGACTTCCTCAGCCCACAATCCTGGCATAGTTAATTCTGTAGCTTGGGAGATGTCATGTGGGACACCCAGGGGCCTGGAGTACACCTGACCTTGGCTCTCGGCAACTAGGTCAGCTATCCCCTGGCCTCCTGACTTGAAGTAAATCCCCTGACTTTGTGACTATTATATAACATAATGCATAGATAACTTAACACTGAGCATGAGCTGTGGTAAGTTCTCAGGCAATGCAAGGGACATTTGCTAGTTTATTTCTAATCTGGTAAAATCATACATACAACATAGTATCGTTTTATAGACCAGAAATAATATCCGTGTAGCAGAGACCTGTACCCAATAAACAGTGGAGTAGTTTTTCTGCTGTTGTCATGATATAGTTAACCAGCTGAGGATTTTACATCTATACCCTCACTGGTAGAGTGCCTCCTGCACCTGTGCCCTCACTGGTAGAGTGTCTACTGCACCTGTGCCCTCACTGGCAGAGTGCCTCCTGCACCTGTGCCCTCACTGGTAGAGTCTGCCTCCTGCACCTGTGCCCTCACTGGCAGAGTGTCTACTGCACCTGTGCCCTCACTGGTAGAGTGTCTACTGCACCTGTGCCCTCACTGGTAGAGTCTGCCTCCTGCACCTGTGCCCTCACTGGCAGAGTGCCTCCTGCACCTGTGCCCTCACTGGTAGAGTCTGCCTCCTGCACCTGTGCCCTCACTGGCAGAGTGCCTCCTGCACCTGTGCCCTCACTGGCAGTGTATCTACTGCATCTGTGCCCTCACTGGCAAAGTGTCTACTGCACCTGTGCCCTCACTGGCAGAGTGTCTACTGCACCTGTGCCCTCACTGGCAGAGTGTCTACTGCACCTGTGCCCTCACTGGCA
>JAQHUG010000061.1:4709358-4751629 GCA_028555095.1 Dicrostonyx torquatus | reverse complement strand
CTGCACCTGTGCCTTCACTGGCAGAGTGTCTACTGCACCTGTGCCCTCACTGGCAGAGTCTGCCTCCTGGATCTGTGCCCTCACTGGCAGAGTCTGCCTCCTGCACCTGTGCCCTCACTGGCAGAATCTGCATCCTGTACTTTTGCCCTCACTGGCAGAGTGTCTACTGCACCTGTGCCCTCACTGGCAGAGTGTCTACTACACCTGTGCCCTCACTGGCAAGAGTCTGCCTCCTGGATCTGTGCCCTCACTGGCAGAGTCTGCCTACTGATTACTTGTGTGGGAAATTTATCTGACTGCTTAATTTGTGGTAGTTTTGACTTTGTTTTGATAATTTACGTGAGCAGAAGACACTCTGATACTTGCCCTGCTCTCTAGATTGCATTCCGTTCTTCGCCCCAAACAATCAGACTTGGTAAGATCCAGGTTTCTGTCCCTCAGGAGTGAGTGCCAGAATGTTGGCTTCTTTGATGTTTTGTGTTAGCGTTAGTGAGAGACTCAGATCACAAGCTCTCTTGTGGTCTCTTCCATGGTCTCTTCTGAAGCTACATAGAGGATGGGAGTTTAAAATGGAAGGGAATGAGTTTATATAAACCAGGACAAAATGCACTACTCTTCCCTCCCTGGGGTGGCTACTGAGTGCCTGGGGTGAGGGTGGCCCCTACTTGGTGTTGTCTTCGAAGGATGAACTGTGACAGTCTACTGGGTAAATCACATCTGCTCTTTAGAAGAGCCAGGTAGGATGGCACACAACAGAAATCCCAGCACTCAGGAACTGACCTAGGAGAGGCTGAGGACTGCCTAGTGAGTTCCAGGCCCCATGGGACACCTAGCAAAACCTCGGTCCAAATACAATAAAGGTACGGTAGTAGGTAAGTTTCCGTCGTGTCACCTATGCTAACTGAATAGGAAGCGTGGGCTTTTCTGATTTGATTCAGAAACGTGAAAATGGTTGAAGCTGTTTCTACCTAGACTGTGTTCAGCAGAACTAGATAACTCGCCAGCTGCAGGCCCCCTCACAGGTCGCAGGCTGCGAGAATTCTTGCTGGGCTGTAGAACTTGAGGTCGTTCTGCCCATGTCAGAGCAGAGTTAACTTCACGTTTCTCCAAACTCCATCAGACGTGTCTTGAGTGTGTTTGTTTGCACTTTGGATGTTTAAACAGCCACGCTTCTCTGCCCTTGAGCCCTCGCTCGTGCTTGGATGGAGTGATCCAGCAGAAACAAGAAAGCTGTTGAGCACTGGCCATAAAAAATGCATGAGGGGGACATGGGATTCGTCTGATTTTGAATTATTTACACAATCGCCTCACTTTGTAGGTGGAGGTACAAGCAGCTTTCTCTGGGTCAGTGAGTGAGCCAGACTCTATTAATGTTATATCGCAAAACCTGGAATCTGTCTGCGGAAGAACATGATGCGGCAGGAAGCTTGAGAACACGCAAGTTTTCTATGCCAAGCAAACTCTTTGTTCCTTGGTCCAGACAGACGTCATTGATGGTAGCTGGGCTGGGAAAGTTCAGCCTCACCTTGCTAATCTCCTTTGCTCTCTGCTTTCCAAATCTTTGAAGTTTCCACATATTATAAGAAACAAACTTTATGGATTTCAAACTCGCCCTCCAGAACATTCTATTCAATAATTTGTATGTGCCTTTCTTCTTTTTTTTTAGTATGAGAAGTACTTGTTTTTCTTTCCATTCTCAGGTTAAATCACCAAAATCTAATTACAATCCCCCGAACGAGAGTTAATATTAAGAGAAATGGAGCTATTTATTCGGTCAAATATCACACAAGAGAATTTAATAAGATGACTGCGCCCTATCTTGGCCTCTGTTTCTTGCTGTAGCATAGAAACCTCTCCTGGAAAACAATCCAATTTTCCTTTGCATGCATGTCCTGAACCCTCCTTCGTCTTGTGCATCCAAGAGCTCTGTCCTTGCAGGAACCTGCTTATGCCCCACACGGGGAACCAAGGATGTGTATGCACAGACCTACACTCTGTTGAGTCTTACAGAGTAAGGGGATCTAGACAGGTATCAGGAAGTATGTCCTAGTAGAAATATGTTCATGTCAGAATTATATCAGCATGATATAGTGGTGCAGGAGAGATAATATTAGATGTTTAGATTTTTTTTAATTTCTACCCATTTTCTAACACCAGTGGAAACTAATTTGACGAGAGCAGGCGCATTGCACATCGGCATCCATTGCGAAGCCATCTGCTTTCTGCACATTTCCAGTGGCTGACTGAAGGTCTTTGTCCAGGCAAAAGTTCCAGGGGGGGGTGGGCGGGGAGGCTAAATCTTTCCTGATGCGTTACAAACGAGTTATGGAAACTTGAACTAGGGCTGACCATGCGAGTTAATGGACAGATTCTCTTACAGGAAGTAACTGGGCACTCCGGTGTTTCTTTTTTCTTTACAATTGCCCTCTCTTGAGGGACCAAGGCCTTATGCCCTGAAATGCAGTGCACTAAGCTTATTAACTCTGTGATCAAGAGCCAAATTAGATTCATTCACAACCGGGGCCACCAGGATCTGAAGTCCACTGGCTCTGTAAGGCTTTGAAGTAGTAAAAAAGAAAATAGCACATCTTAGGGACCTCTTTCCCTGTCTGTTAAAAGAGGGATAAACTCTTTATCAGATGCAGTATCAGTTAGCAAGTTACTGGAGATAGCTGTTCATCTGCTGACCTGATTCAGGTTAAGTATTGCCAGAGGGAATAATTTCACCATTTGTTTGGTACTGTACTGTAGTTAATTAAAGTCGAATATGCTTGCAAAGATTTGTCAGGAATCAGTGCCATTCATTGACTCCCCAGGCAAAATATCAACAAAAATTTCTGTAAACAAATAGTAAGCTACGGTGCTTGAGAACACAAACAGCTGTGAATTTATAGGCTTTAAAATAAGACCAACCAGGGGCTGGAAAGATGGCTCAGTGGTTCAGAACACTGGCGGTTATCCCACAAGACCCAGGTTCAGTTCCCAGCACCCACGTAGCACATCAGAACCATCTGTAATTCCAGTTCCAGGGGATCTGACACCCTTTGCTGGCCTCCTTAGATACTAGGCTTTCAAAGGGGTTCACACAGCCATACATGCAGACAAAACACCCATGCACATAAAATTTTGAAAATAAGATAAATAATAATAAACTCCAAAATGGAGAGCATTTAGTCAATCACCAGTAGCAATTGCTGATGACTTCATTTGGGTAGAAATGGTTTGAAACAGAGCTCCATTTTACTGCATAGCGCTGTAGCTCTTCTCTTCAGAGTCCAATGTCCTTGGGTTAATTTCAGAGTAAGGGTTTAGTTACATAAGAGATGGCAGTATTTAATTTAATATGTCATCAGTGTTATAAAAGATCATTTTGAAAAGTCCAAGGTTGGGAACACAACTTATTAGTGTTTGGTTCTCAGTAACTTTATTCTTGGAGCAGTTGGTTAGTCATTATTCAAAGTTTTTAATTTATCTCTTTGATGGAAAAGTTTCCAGGAATAACTAATCCAACAAGCCAGCCAAGAATTGCTTTGGCTGCAGTGACAGGCTGGTCCAATTGGCTGTTCCAGTGAATGAGCCCTGTGGGCTGAAGTGGTGTGACTAGCTTGCAGTCACAAACCTTGGTGACTGTGAAGAACACTGCTTGAAAAATGCTGGTTTTATCAAAATATTTTATATTCATTTTTTTCCCAAAGCTCTATTTTCATGATGCTACCTCAAATTTTACAAGATATTTTAAGTTTTTACCCGTTAAGGTGATTTATATGTTAAATATTTTAAAGTTAAGAGAGGGACTGTTTTTAATGTAGCAAACCAACATGATTTCCTAGAACGGTGGCATGATTTTCTTCTCATAATGATATCTGTAAAATACAAACCTATTAAAATGCCCATATAACACTGAGTGGCTTTGGGCTTTGAAACTTTGCTGGGTTTTTTCCTTTTAATTCCAACACAGAATTGTTCAGTTAAAATATGGAAGACTTTTCTAGGTGCTAAGGGGGGGATGTTACTAATTATGTGTGTGCTTCACAAAATTATTTCCTCCTGCTTTTGTGATGTGCCAGAGAACATTTCCCCCATGGTACAGTTCCCTCCTGGGCGGCCTCCGCCGTCTCTAGGCTTTTTATTATTTTAAGAGGGGATCCATACCCTTATTTTTAACCTATTTGTAAATTTGAGTTCAGCTAGCAGGAGGATCATAGGACTCTCGTGGGCCCGTGGAAAGGTCTGGTTACTCACCCTTTGCAGACAGTCCACAGTCCAGGTACCATCGTCACAGTCCATTTTCTGAAATATTTCAGACAAGTACACGAATGGGCAGCTATTTTGGGCAAGGTGAAAAATCAAAGTTTTATCTGGACCATAATTCTGGCCTTAAGCTGCTGCCTCTCCTTCATTTATTTTTGATAACGTACTTAATTGGTTCCATGTGGGCCATGAAATTTACCCTGAGATGATTATTTCTACCAGTGGGATCCTCGGGCACAGCCATCTGCGAGAGCGATCTGTTGGCTCCTGCAGATGCACTGTTTAAATGCCTGCGGCTTTCGACGAGGCCAGGTACTGCTCAGGATCTGTTTAGAGAAGGCAGAGCTCTAAATCACAAGGCGAGCAAAGGATTCCAGGTACGAGGCCATTGAAAGCACAGAGCCAAAGGACTGAGAACCAGAAAACTGCCCTCCCAGAAGGGGGCTGACATTGCTTGCTGACCCTTTGCCTGCGCTGATGTCCTGAGCACCTCCAGAGCCTGGTTCTCAGGTGACTCTCCAGCCTGAGCCTGCAAGCAAGGCAGAGAACAAGTGGCGCTTGGAGGAAGGCAGGAAGCACAGCGCAGGCCTGGAGAGTGGATGGGAAAGGTCAGAGAGCGCTGCTGGGATTGTGTGAGCCACACCTGCTCTCCCAGGAGTACCCACCCATGGCCACCTGTAACACCAGTAGCCACTCACCTGCTTGCCATCCATTCCAAATTCTGTCATGCCGGAGGAGGTTGATAAATGGTCGCAAGTGGTCTGTGGGTGGACAAGGTGGATCTGCCGCATGTGTCTGATCCCCAGGAAGCCACTTTGGTGGAAGGAAAGAACCAATTCCTGCAAGTTGTCTCTATCTCCAAATGCCTACTGTGGCACCTAGGTATGCGCACACACACTACATACATATGTCCACACACATACATGCGCGCATACATGAATGCATAGATATAAACATAACAAAATAGTAATATAAACATAGCCATATAGTATGGAGGTTTTCTGACTGGGTTTTGTTTTTCACTGAGAGTAATCCCAAGGGAATTTATTAAACTTGTTGAAAATACTAATGTTCTGTTCCTTTTTATTGGTGTCTGCTATTTATAGTATAGATGTCCCACACTTTGTTTAACCCATTTGCTTATTGATAGACATTTGAGATCCTTACAAGCTGGGTCATTGTAGGCTCAATGTCCAATATCTGAAGTGCGTGGTACTAGAGGTATTTTAGGTGTTAAAAGGTTTTTTGATTTTGGAATATCTGTATGTATATTGTGCAATATCTTGGGATGAGCCCAAAGTCCAAAGGCCACATTTATTAGCTTCATATATGCCTTGTAAATAGCCTGGAAGACTTTTGCACAATCGCCGGAGGGAATCCTACATAGTTTTTTCAATGCTGTAACTGGTCACATGAGGTCAGGTGTGCAATTTGGAGAGCTGCTCAGAAGTTTCAGATGTGGGAGCATTTTAGATTTCATATTTCCAGATCAGGAGTAGGCAGCCGGTTTAAATGAAACCGACTGGAGATCTGTCTGCAGAGTTTTGTGTGTGAATACAAGTGTTCGCGTCTCAGGAATAAATTTCCTGCTGTAAAATGCTGAGTCATCAGATATTTTGTTTTAATTTTTTTTCTCCACCTCCAAGAGATGTCGAGAACCCTTTTAAAAATTAATATATTTAACTTTACAGGATTCTTTGCTCCATCTGAAATCGGTTTTTTTTTTCTCTTGGTTTTTGCAGCCACTCCATATCCTGGTGGATTTAAATGCTTCACCTGTGAGAAGGCAGCAGACAATTATGAATGCAACCGCTGGGCTCCTGACATCTACTGTCCTCGAGGTAAAGTCTCAGTAGACAGATTGGGTCCCCTGAGCTGCTTGGAATCGCAGCTGCTCCCCTTGTCTGAGGCTATCGGCAGATCCTCTAGGCAGATGCATAATTCATCCTCGAAGACTCATACAGGGTCCCATACGATCGTTCCCTTTCTCATGAAGCGTAGTTGGAGCTCTATGGGAGGTAGCTGAGGCATCTCCACCCTGGGGCGAGGCAAGTGTGGAACAGTAGAGAATGGGCAGCTTGTTTGCCTCTCTTTGAAGCCTTCATCCTTAGTCGCTTCTTTCATGTAAAGGATGAATCGATGCTCATGTAAAGATTTCATTTATTGCCTGTCTTGCCACGGTCTTACATTTTGAGACTCTGAAAGCTGACATTCTAAATGTCACCGCCACATAAATAAAAAACCTTGAGCCTTTTCAACTGCTAAGTTCTCTTTCAAGGACGAGATGGACTGCAGTTGAAGCTTGAAATCTTGACCAAAATGCTCATTGGGAAAAGAAGACACATCCTATTTATATCGCTCTTCCTAGCGAGTGAAAACGATGTTTCTATTCGGCTATGAGGTCATGGCTAATTAATTGACTGTTATATTTTGTAGGAAAGTCAACTGGTTGAGTGGGGGTGGGGGTGTGAACTATGGGGTACTCCATTGACAGTTGTCTTGGCAGTGAATGCTTTCCACTGTAGATTTAATTCAGATATATTAGAATGACGAATACAATAAATGCATTCATTATTTTTCAACAGAAGGCAAGACTTCTCATGTCCGGTGCAAAGAATGCCCCTTTGCCAGTCATGGTAGGCTGGCATTGGGAGAGCTAGGGCAGTACTAACAGATAGAGACAAGAAGTTCAAACTCTTTAACCTTGATCTTTCTCTTGGGACTTTCTGGAAGTATAGAGAACCCGCTGAAAATGTGTGCCCGGCCTGTGCCTGTGGCTTTCAACCTACAGCACGACCACTGCCCGTGCTGTGGCTTATCACAGCCCAGGGGTATGCGACCATAGATGTAACTCATCTGCCTAGCAGATTTGTCAGGCCTGAAATGGGCCCTAGAACCTGCCTTTCCAAAGCATGCCCATAGGAGCAGATACCGCTATATCCAGAACCACGGCGCTACACGAATTGAACCAGGCTCAGAGTTTCGGGCCCTGCATCAGTATCTCTCACTATGCCTGGTGATTCTGCACAAAGTCAAGGGTTGAGAACTGCTGAAAGCTCCTTGACTTCCTAGGAGGGAAGCGTCTCATTTCTAGGCTCTTGTTGAATTTTAGGTGGTGATGTCAGGGGGCCTTACAAAATTATGGGGACAAGAAAAAGATGATGCCGGTGAAGCCTAGCTTAATCATAAGGTAGCTGTCTTGCCACCCTGTCCCTTTCCTTCGACAGGCATTGCTTTGTTCAAAATGAGTCAGTGTTTTCATGTTATGACTTTAGCTCTGCAGGATGAATGTTTGGATCAGTTGTTAAAGGGCCAACTGAATCCCTGCTTCTCAAAAGTGGCTGAGCCTTGCAACCAGGCCAGTAAACGCTTGGAAGCACTGGTGCCTGGGATCCCTCCCACACATCGCCTTTTTACCGTGGATCCGAGGTCAATGATTTTGAAAAGCTCCCTGAGTGGCTCCAATTTGCATTAGAAATTGACAGTTGTCAACAGTGACTCTGGACAAATCCAGAAATGTGCTTTAGGGCTAGGTCCTACTAGAACAGATCTGGCCAACTGACTTCTAACTTTGTCATTTGCTAGAACATGATATCTGAATCTCAGGAATTTGAAAAAAAAAAAAAAAAAGAACCAGAAACTCATTTCGCACTGCTCCAAAGGCCATAAAGTCCAACAGCAAGGCTCTGGCGAGTTCAGGGTCTGGAGAGTCTGATGCTCTCCTTCCAATGTGGCTCCCTCTTATTGCGACCTCCCAGGGAGAACAGTGTTCAGCCAGATGGAAAGGAGCAAAGTCACCTTGTATGGGCCTGTAAGGTGTCCCCACCCCACCCATGAGGATGGCTTTACCTTTCTGACTTCACCTCTCCAAGGTTCCACCTCTTAATGCTGATGAATTGGTTACAGTGGAGGAACTTTGGAGGACGTGTTCAGCCAGGAGCAGCACGTGGCTGCCTAGAACTGACTCAGCAGAGCTTACAGGGACAGCAAGGAATGTGAAGTAGTATTTGTAGACTTTAGCAGACAAATCCCTCCCTCCCTGTCAAGCACCGTGTGCTGGAGTGCCTCCCCAGGACGAGAGAAAGCCCTGTCTTGATGCTTTCTTTCAGATCAGAATCTCCCCTTTCAAACTCCAGATACCTGGAAAGAGCTGAGAGGTCTTTACACAAGGTCTTTACAGAGGCTATCCCTTCCCCCTTTTCCAGAAGCTCCCCTTTTATCTTGCTCTTCGTAACTGCGTGGGACAAATACAGTTGAGCTCTGAGTCCATGACATAGAGGAGCCAAGCCTGGCCTCTGGGACAATTACGCAGTGGAAGATAGGAATCTAGCTTCTTCTTTCTAGGAGCAGACAGTTTACCCTGGGAGATAAGAGCTGACCGTATCAGGTGTTGGACACAGCAGGTGAAAGTTAAGTGCCCAGTGAGACTGGCCTTAAATGCTGTGGGAGCTGAGGGCAGAGAAGAGCACCTGGGGCTGAGGGGACAGTTGCTCCTCACACTGGTAAACTGTGTGATTCTCCAGCTGGGGAAAGGACTTAGAATATTTGAGGAGACAACTCTTGGGGAAGTCACGCATTGGAGTGGTGTGGACACTGAACTTTCCATATGTGCACGACAGTCAGGGAAAGACCTGGCCTAAGAGTAGGAGTGTGTGTATCAAAGACTAATAGACAGCAGAAACTGCAGCAGTGCCCTTTTGGGTACCTCTGAGCCTCAGGGGAGGGCCGGGAACTCAACGCCTCAGCCTGAGAAGAGAGGCAAGTACAAGACTCGTGTTTCTAAGTCTAGGTTATGTGGATTTCTACCAGTAAAACCAATAACCATGTTATTGAAATGCATTTTCCTCAGTCTTCCTGCTTTTGTGCTGTTACGATTAGCCTAAAGTGTCCAGAGGTGACCAACAGGCTTAGTGAGGGCTGCTGAGAGGTTGCTTGGAAAAGGCACGATGCTTCCTGTGGCATCTCTGGGTCATCGCGTGCTTATTTTGTGACATGCTTAGCTAGGTTTTAGTCTCACAAGGTTGAAGGTGAAAAACCTGATTCCGGCTGAGCATTTGATCTTGTCTGTGTAGAATGAGACCACACACCCAGTAGCTTGGGGGATTACTAAATCTCAAGCTTTCAGAAGCTGGACCCTGGAACCGTGGATCTAGCATCATCCATCTGAGACGGATGGAGTTGACACACTTGACCGTGCCTCCGTCCTGGTCCAGCGTGTCTGCAAGAAGCCTGGCAGTGACTGGACTCTTCCCAGGAACAGTGGCAGCTTAGCTGGCTGCATGCCTACCTGCTGTAGGTTCACTGGAGCTTCCTTTCTGAGTGAGAGAAAGTAAGAATTTCCTCCTCTATCACATTATTTTTGCCTCTGTCACTTGCAGATTCATGGTAATTTCTGCTCCAGAAAGAGCCTCTAAGATGCCCTCCATTCCCGACTCCTGCTGCCGCATCTTCTGCTACACTGTAATTTCATCACACTCCTTTCATACCTGGCTGCTCTTTCTTGATTTTTGTAAACAAAAAGAATATTGAGATCTGTTATATGAGAGACCAATTGAAGGAACAGTGGATAGAAAACAGGCGGTGAGATTCGTGTGATTCGATCACAGTTGTCTTTGCCCATGCCATCTCTTTGTTGAGAGAGGAACTATATAAATGTTTATTAAGAGTCTATGGGTTAAATGGCAACTCAGAGAACCTAGCCTGGGCATGTTTGGTCCCTTCATGAGGAAGTGTCGCTGCCTCCCCCAAGACAAAATCTGATAGAATAGCAGAAGAAAATCCTGTGATAGGAAATGTGTCCTCTGCTCCCAGCTCCCCAGCTGACCACTGTTTTCTTGTGAAACTGAATCAGTGAAGATGTTCTTTGGTGGCTCTTTCTGGATGCTGGTCTAGTGGGGACACTGGTACAGTGAGCAACAGAAATGAGATCCCAGTTTAACTGAGGAGAAGCCCATGGCACCATATTTCTAAGAAAGACTTCTTATTGCTATCACTTCTTAGACAGGCCAATCCCTGGGGCATCCTTTTCCTGATTTACTTAAAATAAGAGTGAGATTTTCTTCTTTATTTTAGGCAACTTTATATTTAGGACGTAGTCCTCCAAGGCATCTGCCTTAATTTGTATCTACATATCTCTAGATCGCACGTTAACTCGAGGCTTTGAAACTTTCCAGGATAGGAAAACCAGGCTCTTACTCAGTGTGTGTTCTAGGGATCTTTCCCTTTCTGTTGAGTTCATTTCTGCGTCTACAAAGGTGTCTTATCCATCACCTCAGGCTGCTAAGGAATGAGACGATTTTCAGATACTCCCTCTTTTTCACAGTACTGCCATGATAAATGGCCAATTTTAAAGATATCCTGAACATTAAAATACAGACATAGAAAAAATCCTAAGTGAACACCTCATTATCTTTACCAAGTTGAGGTTTTGAATGTCTGCCACCTATGTGAAGCCGTGAAACCCTACAGATCCCTCCATCATTACATCCCATCTCCGAAAGGACCACTAAATTCTGTGTAAATGCAGCTCTTTGGGATGTAATCCTTGCTTTCAAACAGTAGGTAAGTGCAGAGTTAGGGGTCTGTGAGCTGCAAAGTTAGTCTTTCTCACAGATGTTTAGATCATTATGGGAATACACAAAAAAAAACTGATCTATTCTGCTACAGTGGGCATTTTGACTGTGCCCACTTTTGAAGGGCATTAATATTCTTCTCTGTCATTTGGTACCTGCACATAGGTATTCCTGACAGGTCTATTCGGGAAGTATGGTTGATGGGCATGGGCAGGCAAACATTGACTTTACCAAATACTGCCGAATGATTGTTTATGGGTTTTTTTTTGTGAAAGTTCTTGAACTCTCACCATCTGCGCACGCAAACATTGGCTACACAATGCTGGCCAAACTTACTATTGACAGAAACAACAGAAGCTGGAACTCCATAGTATTGTTAACTATTAAGTATGAATAACTGCCAGCCTTGATTTCCGCTCTGAACCTGTCAGCCTGTTCCCTCCTGTTGCTCCACTAGCTCTGAACTGGGTTTGTGCATCTAACCCCCTGACACAGACTAAAACTCTGCCCGGCTCCTCTACCTCTTGGCAGCAGGTTTTGCTTGGCTTCCCAGCCTCTGCCCCTGTGGGTTTCTGAATTAACAGATGTCCAAGGAAAGAGCACCAAGTCAGGCCCAACTGAATGAACTTTTCTCTTCTTTGCTTCCTTACTCTTCAGATCCTCTGTATTCTAGAAACTTTCATCAGACTTTCGTAGTTTTAGCTGCATCTTATCGTTTTAAGTTTATTCTTTGTGTTGATACCAGAGTGGCCACCTCAGCAAGTAAAATTCTTTAAATTTTTCTTTCATTTTATATATATATATGTGTGTGTGTGTGTGTGTGTGTGTCTGTATAAACATTATATAATATATGATATAATTAGATGGTAGATATACCTAATTAGATATTAGAGATAATTTTATTAGATATTAGCTATTTCATCCAGATATTTTAACCCAAAAGTTCTGTCATTTTACGTAAAATTATTAGTAGTAGTAGTAGCATCATCTTTAGCAGCAGCAGCAGCAACAACATGTTAAGAGTATCAAACCTACTCTGATTCACAATGGTTTTGTCCAGATATTTTCTATTAGGCGGCTTCAGGTGGTGCTATGGTTAAGAGTGTGACATATAATCTATTGAGTTGGGTGTTTGAACAGTTGGTTCCCAGCTAGCAGTGCTGTTTTGGTAAGTTCTGGAGCAGTTAGCGGTGCTGTTTTGGTAAGTTCTGGAGTATTTAGGAAGTGAGGTGGCTGCTGGTGCCGGGCTTTATGGATTAGAGTGGCCCCTAGTTCTGGTCTAGCCTCTTGCATCCTGATTCGCTGAGATGTGAGCAGTCTTAGCCATGCACTCCCACTGCCACAAACTCTTCCTGGCTTTCCCTACATGATAGAACAACCTCTCAAACCGTGAGCCAGAAAAAAATTCTTCCCAGACCCTTACACTGAGTATTCTGCCACAGTATGGGAAAAGTGTCAGATGGGCGGCATCTGCTCCATGCTTTCGCCATCTTCCCTTTATTTTAGCCACTGTCTGCTTCAGTCTTGCTAACTAATCCTCGCTGCTGTTTATGAACCTTCCCAGATACCGTGTGGGTCCTTGCCCAGTAACGAGCACATGCTTGCTGAACTTCAGAGATTGAAGGGGGAGCTTCCTCATGTCTGTGTCACCCATCCGCCATTAGGAAGTGTAGACCATAGCTTGGTGATGTACGCCTGTGACCCCAGCACTTGAGAGGCAGAAGGAAACGGGTTTCAAGGGCATCCTGAGCTACATAAATCTGTCTCAAATAAAATATACCAATAAAAACGTGTGGTTGATGTTTTTGAGAAAACAGGGAAGGGGTAGTCTGATAGTTGGCCCCTCAGGTTCAAGAGAAGGGCGACTGGTATCTGATTGGGCTGATGAGCACCTGTTTACTGTTAAGTTCTGTCTGGGGGAAGAATACCCATAGTTTCAGGTAATCCCTCGAGATCCTTTGATAGGAGCAGGACAGCCAAGAAGACAGGTGATGCTTGGATGCCAGCGGCTGTATGGTTTCTGTAAGAGTGAGCAGCTCAATCCCTTCATGGGTCACTTTTCTTTCCCTGTGAGAGTCCTTCTGTGACTGATTTCGAATTACGGTGGGCTGCGTACATGGGAGAGCAAAACAGTGTAACCTTCCTCACAAACGGAATGTGCAATGGAAGCGGAACACTCACTGAGAAGTGACCCTTCCCATAAGCTCAGATGCCTCTCTTGTGCTTGTCTCCATCCTTTCCCCCCCCCAACCAAGAGGTCCCTGTTACTGGAGGAGGCATGCCTCACCACCCCCGTAGAGAAATTTTCACCCCTCAGCCCTAGGGATGTGACTGCTTGGAGGTAGAGTCTTAAAGCAGTGATTAAGATTACAGAAGGTCGTCAGGTGAATGCTGATCCCATATGGCTGGTGTCCTTGTGAGAGGAAACTGGAATCCAGACAGGCACTGGGGAAAGATGATGTAAAGATGTGGGGGTGAGGAGGGTAGAAGCCATCCATGAGCCAAGAAGCACAGCCTCAGAGAAAAGCTCGAATCCAAACTTTTAGCATCCAAAACTTAAGAAGAACTTGAGTGGAAGTCCATTTCTTTGGTAGCTCTTACAGTAGTCTTAAAAAACAAATATAGCACCATCCTGATTTCGAATAATATAGATCAGTTTTGCCTTGCATTAGCTTCTTATTTTTCTGATTTCTTTTGCTCAGTGTTATGTGAGGTATACTTATCTTATTAAAAATACATTCCATTCATTCTTACTGTTGTATGAATAGATGCTAGATGCCATAATTTATTTATTCTGACACCAGTGGGCCTTTCTGTAGTCTCCAGTTGTTATTTGTACAAATAGTTCCAAATAGTTCTCTAGGCCTATGCTAGAACTTTCATTTCCTTTTAGCATTGTGTGTGTGTGTGTGTGTGTATGTATGTATGTAACTTATGTTGACAGAGTTTACATGGATACACTCTTAGTAGATCTTAGCAAATAATTTCCCCAAGTAGCTACACTGTACAAAATTACAGTTCTCATAGAAATGCTGAACAAACTAGATGAGATCATTCAAAGTACAAACATGGTAGAGATTTTACAAGTATCACAGATCTAAATTTAAATGTTTTATTTTAATTAAGCTTTAAGCAGAAGAGCTTGGCTGGACATGGCCTTTCCATATCTACATCCATCTTCATAGTAAATTAAGCATGTGGTGAGTTGTGCAAGGATATGTTACATGTTGTAGGAGACACCAACAAGAATGAACCTTATTCTTTATAATCTAAAACAGTAGATAGATCTCAACCAGGATCCTGTGCAGCAGAAGAATAGTTATGGGGATCTCCATAGCCATCTGGCCTGAAAAGGTCATATGGATGGCTAAGCATCTTATCATGCATGAAGCAAAGCATTCTCCTATGTATAATTACATAGCATGTGATACCAGGAATGCTGATGCTTTCATTCTGGAGAGATGACATTAATGCCCTTTTCTATTTCCCTTATGAAGTACAAATAAAATCCTGATCATTATATAGGAACCAAAAAGAAAAAGAGAACTCTGAAAGGTGGAGAAAGAGAAAATTGCAAAGTAGCTATGGCCTTCAGGACCTGAAGGACAGCAGTGCTGTGATGACTTCCAGGCATTCTTTCTAGGCTTGGAGCTGAACAATAAACCCAAAGCATCACTGACACAGGCACAATAAACCCGAACAAAATCATCCTTTTGCCAGCCAACCGCCCGGGAAGGAGGCAGCCTAGAAAGACAGGAAACTTCTGTATAAGAGCCATTACTCTCAGCAAACACCACAGACAAAACTGTAACTGCACTATCCAGCAGAAGAGAATAGGGAGTCCACCCCTCAGTTCGTGGCAGGCTGTACTGTAATGTGAGAGGCCCTTCTGTGTATGTGTTGCTTTTATTGTTTGATGAATAAAGCTGTTTTGTCCAATGGCTTAGCAAAGTAAAGCCAAGCAGGAAATCCATACAGAGATATAGAGAGAGAGTAGGCAGAGTCAAAGAGATGCCTTGTAGCTGCCACAGGAAAAAGATGCTAGAACATTACCCATAGGCCACAGCCTCAAGGCAGTTCATAGATTAATAGAAATATGTTAATTTAGGATGTAAGAGCTAATTAGTAATGCACCTGAGCTGTTGGCTAAACAGTATTGTAACAGTATAGTTTTTATGTAATTATTTAAGTCTGGGTGGCCAGGAAACAAAAGTGAAAGTGCAGTATCCAATTACATAATGGCACCCAATGTGGGGCTTGGAACCATGGTCCTGAGATTAAGAATCTCATTAATATATACCAACTAGAACTTGTGCAATAGTACTGAGTTCTTTCACACTACCTTTTAGGATGGTTGCAGAGATGGACAAGTAATGGACTCTTCATTCTCTCTGGTCAATTATGGGGTAATCCCCTATTGCTAGCAGAAGCCATGGTGGTAGGCATCAAGCTTCTGAGTCCACCAGCAAGGAGCTGCCTCCATCCCATCTGGGACACTGTAAAAACCAGCTGGGTAGAAAGTCAGAACTTTGCCTCCCACCACCCATTGGCAATAAAGCCCCATCCATTGGCAGTAAACCCCATCCATTGGCAATAAGCCGCACCCACTGGCAATAAGCCCCACCCCATTCTCTGCACAGCATCTGTAAAGGCTGTGTAGGGAGCACTGATCAGTCCACCAATCTCAAGCCAAGTTTCATGAGCTATAGGATGTGACAGCATCACATAGAAATGTCCAGATTTCAGTTTAAAAGTCATCCGGCATCCCAGGAAGGGCTCAAATTGAACAGAGAGCATAGCAGGCATCTGACACAACTAACTTTAAACCCGAAAGCTTTACCGCGGTTCACAGTTTTGGAGGTTTGAATGTTACTTGGTTAGTTAGTTAGTTGGTTAGTTGGCCCTGTTGATTTCAGGCCTTCAGCTAAGCTGCACATTCTCCTGGGAGCCATGGTAGAACAAGCTGCTCATCTTACAATGGTGGTGGAATGCGGGGGTGGTTGGAGAGACAGACATGCCTTAACAACCTAACTCTCCCACAGTCCGTTCACTTAAACCTTCCATCACCTCCTAGTTACAGAAGAGGCTGGTGAATAAGTTGTTAACATGTGACTTTCAAGGGACACTACTGATCCCAACTATTACAAATGAACACCAAGCTGAGGTAGAGATGAAGAATTTGCCTGATGAGGAATTTAAGTCAAAGACCATAAGAAAAATGCTTCAATCATTATAATTACCCTGGAAATACCAAAGACACTGGGAAAATATGAGAGGAACCAAATGAAAATTTCTGATTCTTAAAAAACCATGGCTGTGCTTGAAAGAAAAATGTCCAGTGGGTTCCCCAACAGAGTTGCAGCAGCAAATGAGAGAGCCAGGGATTTGAAAGCAGAACCATAGAAAGTGCTCAATCTGGAGAGCAGGAAGAGAGTAGACTGGAAGGGGAAGTGAGAGCTGGATCTCAGGGATCCACAGAGCTTAACAGATGTGCCCGGAAGGAAACAATGATTCTCAATCTGTGGGTCACCACCCCTAATGGTGACCTAATAATGGGGCCTAATACCATCAGAAGACACAGAAATTTACATTATGATCCATAACAGTAGCAACATTACAGTTATGAAGTAGCAATGAAAATAATTTTATGGCTGGGGATCATCACAACACGAGGAACTGTATTAAAGGGTCGCAGCGTTAGGAAGGTTGAGAAGCACCGGCCCAGGCATTTGCAGTCTGTCAGCTTTCTGTCGCCTCCAGCTCCTGTTCTTGCTTTCCTGTCTAAGAGACATCCACACACCCAGCAGGTCATACCATTTGATGTGAACATGAGAACAATTCCACGTTGAATGACATCAGATGTGTAAGGGAGGCCTAATTTTACTAGATTTTTGCCAAGTGTTAATGAGATTGTTTTCAGGAATGGCCGCGGTATCAGGCATGGAGGCAGATGTACGGAAGTTCGTCTGTATATTCACAACAATCCAGCCAGGGTCTCCAAGTTCTTTAAGGAAGCATAAATATTCATTACTTCAAAGGGAATTCAAATTTTACACACTTGTCAATTTCCTAGACTGTTACTCAGGCCCAGACCAGGAAGCGATAAAGTCTTGCAGTAGAAACTGCGGGCATTTCAGAGAATTTAGAGGCTCAGATTTGGAGGGAAATCTGAGCTGCTTCCAGCATTTCTGGTTCACATTTTCTGGGACGATAAAGGTGTCACATTCTAGGTGGTGTCTTCTGGAGACTGACACATGGGAAGAGAATCAGGGGGGAGGCATGTTGTTGTTTGTTCTACACACATGGGAGGCGTGATGTGACACTGGCTGTGCCCAGGACATAGATAGAAGGAGACCAAAGGTGTGGAATCAGGAGTTTGATGAGGTCACGTGAGTGAAAAGAGGTTCAAGGACAAAGCAGGAGAGAGCGTCTACATTCTGGTAAAAACAGACATTGGAAGAGAAAAGACCAGAGGCAAAGGCGATCCGGAAGACCTGTCTGAAGTCTAGGTGGGAAATCCCAGAGAGGAGATTCACAGTCAAGTAGGGACTGCAAAGAGGTCCTCCACCTTAGGTGCTCGGAGCAGTCACTGCCTGGCCAGCGATGCAGCGGTGAGCTGCTAAGTGCACAGTAAAAAACCGAGCAGCAGTGTGCAGGCAGGGTCACCAGCCCTTTGAGTCCTCATAGAATTTGTAAGGCTGGTGTTACAATTCTTTGCTTCCCCTTCATTTTCTTGCACCCGAGGAATTGTTTCCTGATGTTGCTGTAAAAATTAGACATCTTTGTGTAAAACCCAAACGAGCAGAACCACAGAGCAGGACAGCTCCGAGGAAGCGACACAGACACAGACATGTGTAATTCAGATAATTCAAATAACCCCTGGGATAGTTTGTTGAAGCAGTTTCTTCTATTGGAAACCATATTGCTAAGTGAAAATGTTTTTAGCTATGATCTGGTTTTAAATTTCAAAATGTGACTGAGGAGCGAGAGGGAGAGACAGAGACACGAACAGAGAGAGTTGTGAAAATTATACTTTGTGTGTTTTAGTTATGGATTAAGCTGCCTTTTCCATTTCTGACTTTACCATGAGTCAAAGAGTTTGGCTTCTCAACCTCTGGGAATTCTATGCAGTTGCAGAATATGAGATTTTAGAGGCTGAAACTAACCTGGTAGAAATTCAAATCCATCTTTTATCTTTTAGATAAAAGCCTTTGAAATCCTTTTAGTGTGAAGTTATCAGCAGGCTTGATTCTCATATAACCTCATTACCAACCCCAGGGTTCTTCAGAATGCAGAGAGAGCCATGCTCTGTGACTAAAACTCAGTTTTGATCGCTGCTCCCGCTCAGCGATAAGCCGCCTGTGGTTCACCTGGTTCTGCTCGGGAAATTCCATCTGCGAGCCCCAGCACACCCTTGGAGATCCCAGATTACGGTGCATATTGAAGGCGCTCATAAAATGTGCACCAGTGAAACCACTTCAACTTTATTTGAGCATTGCCAACCCGTATTTAACTGCAGAACCTTTTTCTGCATTAACATTTCATGACTCACCTAGGGCTTTGCAAGCTAAGAAGTGGAATGGACACCTTTGAGAAACTGCTGTTTTAGAATGAAGGTCTCTACCGTGGGAGGCGATGGCGATGTTCTCAACCTATCTTTGTTTCGTGGATTGCACTTGACGGTGTTCCAGGAAAAATTCTTTCCCAGCATTTTCAATGAACTCCATTCTCCTCTCAACACAGATAGACAAAAATTAGTTTGTTAGGTGTTAGGGTTTTGCATATTTTCATGAAAAAAAATATTTGAATCAGTGTGGGAACTGGAACCACATGGCATTTGAAGGAATAAACCTCCTGTTGATAAATTAATGAGGAAAAAAGTTGAAGAAGAAGTAGTTGGATCCGGTTTACCAATTGCTATCTTAAGGCTTATTCCGACCAAGCTCATTCATTACTTGAGGAACAAACCTAGTTTCCCAAACTGAAGCTTGTAGTGATTTATTTCCTCCATCTGGGTGTGATGTTAACTGTACGCATTTACATTTCTAGCTGCACAGCCTCTGGCAGCTACAGAGCAGAGCCAGGAGATAAGAACATTCCTGCTTTTATTGCTTTCCACAACATTTGAAGTTGGGGTGGGAGTGGAAAAGGTATACCCATCACAGCCATAAATGTCCATCGTCTGATGCCAAAGAGGGAAAGCCGTCCTCTTTGGAAGATGGGGTCAATCTCTTAGGCCTCTGGTCTTCATTTGCTGAAGCCTGCAGATGAGCAAACCTGCCCCCTCTTCATCCACTAGCCAGTCACCTCCACCTTTAATTAGAGGCCAGGGCTTGGGGGAATCTGCCAGGTGTAATGCTTTCAACTGTTCACCCCCAGATGACCTCACTTACCCTAATCCCCAAGAACTCCATAGGACCCTGAGCTGTCTGGAGACTGCCTGGGTCTGACTGATTCCAGAGAACAGAATTCCAGGCAGGGTGCATTGTGAGGACAGCACCCCAGAGAGGGCAAAGACATCCACAGCAGTGTCACCCTGGGAAATGAGTTGCCATTGGTCAGATTCAGAGGTGATTCTGGGTCTTGTGAACTGAGCGTGCCTAGGGAGACATTTAAGCCCCCGAGTCTCCATGATTTCCGAGATGTGTCGGTGTGGTCTAGATTAGCCCATTCCTGAGACCTAATATCTTACACTTTCTTCGTTGAACATTAGCTCTTTGATAAAAAGCTGCCAAAATCATGACAGAATCTGATGGGGGAATTTTTATTGCCTAATAAATAATTCCACAGACCATAATTCCATATTAGCAACTAAATACCCCAAATGTATAAAGCATGTGGCGTGAGAGCCAAGATACGGATGAAAAACAGCGAAGTGACACTTCTTAAGAATTATTCATTCTCTTGTAATATGAAGGGGCGACTGGAGCACTCTCCTGCACCCAGGCTTGTGGAGCCGTGGGCTGCCTGCAGGCCATAAATAATGACATTGGCGGTGTCGCTTTTTCTTTAGTTCTCTGTGAAACCCTCAAACTTTCTTCCCAGGATGAAGAGGGACTGTAGATGGCCGCCGTGGCTCTCCTCTGCCAGAGGGGCATGGAGATCAGAGGATGGGAAATAGAAGTTCCCAGATTCGGAGACCTATAGGGTTGGTCCGTTCCTGAACATTCTCCATCTGGCTGTTCTGGTGGCCAAGTTCTTTCTTTTGTGGAGAGTCACTTTTGCCAACAAAATGGATCCGTTTCTAATTCTTCTGCTGTTAGATGGGACCACTTCACTGCCGGGCTCCAGCCTCAGCTCAGGTTCAGGTCCTGAGATGGGGACGTGGGGGCAGGCACAAGGGAAAATTGTGACTGCCAGGTGGATTGCACTCAAGTGGCCCCAGTAGCTCAGGCCATCTTTATTTATACTTAGAGTTTTTCTTACCATGGTTACATGAACAGTTTTATCATTGGCTCCTATTTTTGACTTTTAAGAAATATATCATATTTTAAGTAATAAATACATCATAATCATTATGAAAGGCCCCATTGTTCCCCTTTATGTTTTCCCAAATAGACTTTCCCACCCCCTACAAAATCGTATTCTAGAGTTCAGCATTTTTGCAGGCTTAACTAGATATCCAGCCGGACACATCCTGATCTTGCAGCACTTACATCAGCTGGCAGCTGCTTGCGGTTACAAAGTAATAGAGACGGGTACAATGCTTTAAGGGCAACAATATTCAAACCCAAGCAGGTTTTTTTTTTCTGTCTGCAACATTCCCTCTTCTACAAGAGGGTCCCATGTCTCAATCTCTCTGTAAAAGGCAGCCTTTAATAAGGCACTCATATGTACCCAACTGTCTTTATTGAGTCAGAGAAGTCCCCAGGATTAGGAGCTATAGTTAGTAATTCCAAGATAAGAGATTTGAGAAGCATTAACCCCTGCTGAATCTTAGGGGAAAATACTTAAGAAGGAGCAGGATTTCCAGGCAGGGAATTACAGCTGTTGCATGTGTGACTGACAAAGTAAAAACTGCCCAAAGAATCAACAATACAACGATCAGGGAAAAGAGCCTGCAAGCTGCACGAATTTTGCAAATTCCTACGCTGTCTCGTGGACTACTGGTTTTTGCCAAGTGAGAGTCTGTTTCCCTGGGTGCCTTGCACAAAGGAATCCCAATAGACAGGTAGTCATATGCTGATCAGAGGCTAGGCTGCACGACTCCTGACACTTTACACACACACACACACACACACACACACACACACCGCTATACTCTTCCACCTTCTGAAAGCCTCTTGTTACCACCCTTCCCCCAACTTTTGTCTTAGATCACTCCTCTTGCAAACCACTACCACCTGTGAGCTGCCATCCTCTGAACCACTCATCCCCTAAAAATAAAAATAAGAGCAATGGTAAAATGTGTGGAAAGGCAGCTATGCTATCGCATCTTGCTTTGGGGGGACTGTGATGGACAGAGAGACCAGCGTTCTGCAGAAGGCCATCCCTCTGCCAGCAGGAAGTGGATCTTAGCATGGAGGTTGTGTTCATCCTATGCACTGTCATGTCTTCCTAAAAATCACCTTCGGAGAGCATGGCAGACACACGGAGTCTTCATCTAAGGAAGCAGGAGACAGTTCTTTTGACAACTTCCTGAAAGTGAAGGTTTGTCTCATTATTAGGGTCCCCGTTTAGGAAAATTCTTCATTGGCATCTGAGTCATTTGATGGGTGGTAAGAGAGCTACTTCCTTTGAGATCTGGTTCCCTCCGCCATCCTGTGGTGCCTATATTTAGAGCATTTCTTGTAAAATGAATTGAGGGGCATCCAGGAAGACAGCCTGCTGTGTTCTTTTCCGTCAGACAGGACTCGCGTTTCCCATCTCAATGAAGGGTTATTTTCTTCTGACAGACACCAGATACTGCTACACTCAGCACACCATGGAAGTCACAGGAAACAGCATCTCTGTCACCAAGCGCTGTGTCCCACTGGAGGAGTGCTTATCCACGGGCTGTCGAGACTCGGAGCATGAAGGCTACAAGGTCTGGGGAAGCATTTTACTGGAATCCCTTTACTGGATTCTCCAGGGCTCATTAACAGGTTCCCCCCACACACACACACACCCATTCCCTACGTAGGTTGTGAAAATGTACTGGTTTTCCTGTTTGCTTTAGGAGAATACCAGTGCGTAGCCGGGCAAAGGACAGCAGACGGAATGTATAAGGCCATGTAAAGAGGGTGGTGAAGAGTAGCTTAGGTCTTTCCTTCCCTTAGAAGAGTCCAGAAAGGAGAGAGCAGGGACCACTGACCATCTTGGAAGAGCATAACAGATACTCCGTCTTCCGCCTGAGGCAGCAGGAGGCAGTATAGTTTGATAACTTTCTCTAGAGCAAGGGTGCATGTCATTCTTGGGATCCCAGTTTAGCGCAGCGCTCCATTGGCACCTGAGTCATTCCACAGATGATAAGAAAGCCACTCCCGTGGATTTATTCCCTTTAAACACTAGCTGGTGCCTGTGGAAAATGAGTGTTGGGCTGTCTAGGATGGAGAATATAAAGAAGCCAGCTTTGCTTATCGCTGGAATCCTGCTTTTCCTTGCAGTGGGCCAGCGCTGACTCTGTGGTCTTAATCTCTCACACTTTGGCCTTTACTTGACATCTGCCCACCTGTCAGGCCACCTCCCTAGGGTTCGGGGAAACTCCCTTTCTCAGTACCCTGGACCATCCTTTCATTCATTAAAAGCAGAAACAATTTTTAAGCTACTTCTCAGAGTCACTAAGAATTAAAACACCAGCTGCCTGCCTCCTTGTTACTAATTTGTAGAGAGGTCAAGTCGAGGTCATTACCTGACCCCTCCAGCAAGCCATGCGTGGCTCTCAGGCATTATTGTGATCATTTTTTCTCCCAAGAGGAGCACTGGGAACCTGAAGATGTGACAGTTGCTTGTGCTACATAGCTAGTAAGAGAAAGACAGGCTGAAATTTAAACTTGCCCCTAACCTCTAGTCTCTCTTCTCAGTATTATGCTATTTTGGGGGGACTCATGTTGGTTGCGGCCAAAGGTTTACATCTCTCCTGACTTGTAACTATAAGATAATAACCACCTTAAGAATCTGATTCATCTGGGATCTTGTTAAAATTCAGATTTTAGTCCTCCAATTCTGGGTATGGTGTGAGATTCTGCACGTCTGACAAGCCCCCAGTTGATGGTGTTGAGGTTGCTGGTCAACACAGTGGGGAACCCTGGCCCCAAATAGCTTCTGCCAATGAATCCCTGGGTTCGCTTCTTCCATAGGCTTCAAGGGTAAAGCGATATAAAGCAAGAGTAATTGAAAAAATGAAAACCCTTCAGATGTCTTCCACTCAAGAGAATGGAGTTGACTATACCTATAGAGTTAATGAGGGTAAACATTCAGGTTCACAGGACCCAAGTCGTTGCCACTTTATCCTCATTGGGAAAATCTCAAAGAGGAAGTTTTGCCCTCTTAACAGTTACTTTCTGCTGTCAGGAAGAACCTCTGTGAGGAAGGAAGGCAATTTTCATAATTCCCATTTTCGAGGACTGTGAGCCTAGCAGTTAGTGCAGGTGAGATGCCAGAAACAGAGCTAAGGTTCCCTGAAATTTAGGCTGGAACTTTTTAGATGGAGCTTCTAGATGGGATACTGTTCTTGCCCTTCATGAATGTCAGGCACCATCCCTTTTGTAGAACAGACTGTTCTCATTTGCCAGGAGACCGACTGTTCCTTCTGATGTCCCGCCTCCTTCTGAGACAGGCCGGCTTCAGCTCACCCTTCGTTTTCTTGCTTTCTTTCTTTCAGATCTGCACCTCTTGCTGTGAAGGAAATATCTGTAATCTGCCTCTCCCTCGAAATGAGACTGATGCAACGTTTGCCACAACGTCACCTATAAATCAGACAAACGGGCACCCACGCTGCGTATCAGTGATCGTGTCCTGCTTGTGGGTGTGGCTCGGACTCACCTTATAGCAGCCCTCTCCACCAAACGTAACTCTGTGGGTTTCCCTGTGACCCGCAGTCATGCATGAGTCATCGGCCTGGCAGTAGGGACAGAATGCAACCACAGCGCCCCGGACACCATCCCGGACAGCCAGGCATTCGCATTACCATAAAGAATAAGTGTTGCTTCAATGCTGTCATTTCCAGCCTAACCAAGACCCCATCTAAGTCAGCCTGTCCCCCATACAGACCCTGTTTTCTATACCACAAGCCTGCGGTTTTGCTCCGAGGAAGAGTTCTGCATTTATGGACGTCTGGGTTCTTAATTCTGAATCCATGTGTGAGCTGCGGGAGAAATAGCAATGGATGCAGGCGGTGTGAGATTTCAGGAAAAGGAAGTAACCCCTAGCTTAATTCAAATCGCCCGTGGCTTTAGAATTTTAAAACTTTAAATCCAAAAATAAATGGAATAATTTCTTTGAGATTCTGATGGAGTCCCTAAAAAAGCAGCGAGTTCTTTGCTCAGTTTCATTTCCCCAGCCTTCTTATGTTAGCGTAGGGAAACTCGTTCCTGCTGCTCTTTGTAAGGGACAAGAAAGGCAATTATCAAAGTTTGTTGTATTTGCAGAGGTGATGAGAGAAAGATTTCGTGAGGAAATGAGCACCCACAAGAGGAAGTTTATCCCTTCTTATAACTGGAGAGCTTGGCCTTGCCATGAGAGCTAATTCTGCTTCCCGAGTTCCTGGATCCCAGCTGAGCCAGGAGCATCTACAAATTCGCAAAGTGCAAAGTGCGGTGGGGTTGTTTTCTCCTCGTGTTGCATTCCATTCAGATGTAGCTAATCTAGTCAGAGAGAGGACAGCAGAACAAAAGACAGCTTTGTGGAAGTCCTAGTTCACTGTGAAGGCCCAGAAATGGCTAAGCAGAATTCTCTCACTGTCCTTAGTATCTGCAGCCAAAGAGCCCGCTCCTTCCAAAACCAAGTGACTTTAGGGAGAAAGTGCTGGATTAAATTATTGGTAGGTCAATAAGGTAAGAACACTTCTGTGATAGGATGAGAGGAAGAGGGATTGTAAGTGGCGTAGTATTTGTTTCTCTCAGGTGCTGCCTTTGGAATAGAAAAGGTTTTCATCATCCTTCATGTATTTTTTTTTTAATCTAAAAACTGTATTCTTTCTTTTTCCATGTAAATTCTTTAAATGACATTTATTTTTGTATGGTATAAACTAGAAACTAAAATATATTTCAAAAAATGCTTTTTTTTCCCCCTGAACAAAATACGAAATTAGAATGCTTGTTTTTAGCAATGGTAGAACTCCTCATTCGTTCATGGAGAGTTATCAGAGAGCCTTGCTCCGATGCTTACCAGAAAAGTTCATCTTCTGTGAGGATGAGTTGTATGATTGCCTCAAGGGTTTTACTCGTGGTTTCCACAGAAGCGTTGTTCCGGAAATATTTGCGTGGAGACTATCATTGGTCCAAGCCTCTGTGGGGCTGTGGGTTATGTTGGCATGGAACTTGGTGGAGCAAAGCCCTGATGGAGAGGACCGTGCTGTTAAGATACACCTGCCCTGCACAGGGAACTTTAGCTCATAAAATGAGACACACACACCCCTCAGGGACCAAATATGAACTAACAGCAGAAACTCTGATACAAGTCATTGGAGTTGCATCACACAGCCTTAATTCAGAGTTCGCAGGCTTGTCAGTTTCTTGCTCATAGCTGGGGATGGGAGAGTCAGGAGAGAAAGGCACGTCATAAGCACGCGCCAGGCACTTTGCTAAGCACTTTACGTAGTTAGTCCATATAACCCTATAGCAACTCTGAAAGGTACCGCACATATCTATGCTTTACAGATGAAGGTCCTGAGACTCAGAGATGTTTGATAAATGAAGCCTTTTCCTTCAGATTTAGCGTATGCGGGACGTGACAGGTTTGAACAGAAAGGGAAGTGGAATTTTTTCTGCTAGGAAAACTTGCAGGCCTGACTTCATGGGAATTTGCTCATCTTGTCATGTAGAACACATCCTGCTTCCCAGGATGACATTTGCATGTGTCCCCAGTTGAAACTTTTTCTTTGGGGAGTAAAGTTATAGCTTCTTCATTTATCCCTCTTGTCAAAAGAGGAGGCAGTTGACCTTGCATCTAAAGATGCTTTAAGACAATGGGAAGTTGATGTTGTATATAACTATGAGTACCATTTTTTTTTTTTTGTGCATGGTCACACTCCACTGATATTTTCCAAGTGCTGCATGCAATCTGAACGAGAGACAAGGAACTGAGCACATTAGAGCCTGCCTGGCTGGTTTACAGGGATAAGGTTCTCAAAGGTACAGATTGCCCACCGCCTGGGAATTAATTGCAGCCACTACACATGCGCGGCACACATCCCTAATGCCTTTCAAAGTGGCTTTTGTTTAATTCTCTTGAAAGAATGTGATTCTCGAAGAGCCAAGGAGGAGCCATTCATGTAGACGGTCTAGGACAAGTTAGCCATCTGACTATTTTGTCACTTTAAACTGTCCATTAAACCTCACCATTGGTGATGGCTTGACATGCAAAGAGCCATGATGTGTATATTAACATATTAACCTATATGCCACATATTTATTTTTAGACTCCCTTCAACATCCATGCCAATATGGGATTAATGCCTAAATGTAAATATTGTATACTTTGTAAATCAATGAATAAAGATTTTAAGTGTGCTTCCTCAGGCTTCTTCCTGCTAGTGTGTGTGTCAATCCATGGTTAACTTAGCACCACAGAGGGGTTCTTTCATGGGCTCACTTTCCAGAGATGTTACAGTCAAGAGATACATACATGAAAGATACTCTTTCATGCCAAATGATTCATACAGAGGTAAGTGCTCAGAAAATCAGAGGAAAGAGATTGTCAAACGTTTCTATCCGGTCTATAGTTTTCCTTGCACATTTCTTTGTTAAAACCCATGGACACCGTGTGTGTGTGTGTGTGTGTGTGTGTGTGTGTGCGCGTGTGTGCGCTCACACGTGCCGTGTGTATGGAGGTGAGAGGACAACTTTATGGAGTTGGTTCTTTCCTGCCAGTGGCAGTCGGAGGACACGTTTCAGGAGGTCTCTCCTTCCACCCCTGGCTGAAATTCTGTGGACAGGCTTGTGATGCATGAACTTTCACCCACTGCGCCATCTTGTCAGCTCCCCAGTGTGCTTCAGCTCCAGCCTTTGTTCTCACTTGTTCCTCTTGTTAGCGGATTATTAAAACTGTGACTACTTCCTTCTGCGAGCAAACTCCAATCTTACTGTGAGCAAGTTGCCGTCACTGTAATTAGTTGAGTGTAAATTTTTTTGTAGTGAGGTTTCAGATTTTAAATTTTTCAAATTTGAAATTCAGAGACTGAGGAAATGGCTTCTCTAGAGTCTGCCTTTTTGTTGTAATGGCAAAAACTGACTTTTGTGCATGATCTTATCTTCGAAGCACCATAAAATGCTCTGTGCCTCGCTTCCATTGATCAACATGAACACATTTACGGCTCGATGGCTACAGCTTTGCCGTGTCCAAGGTCACAGTGGTAGTTTATCTTAAGAGACGGTGTGATTCCTCTTTGTCCACGTCCCCCAGGATGACATGCGTGATGTCGCCCCCTTTCTCTGGCAGTTTTACTAGGAAGTTATTGCTCAGGTTGCCCAGTTGAAGGTGAAAGGAGCATTAGGAAACCTCTGCCGTACCCCCTTTGTTTTCTCTGCATGAGAAGAGAACCCCGGGAACCCAGGTCGCTTGTTACTGCAGACACTGCACAACTGTTTCAGGATCTAACTCTGCCAGGGGTCCCTTCTGCGATGCGTGGGGTAATCAAGCACTGGCAGCAGGAAGCAGTTAGAGGCCCTTTTCCTTTACTCTAGCTGTAGGGTAGGAGGTACTTTGGGTATCATCGGGGCAGGGACTAGAAGCAGAAAAGGGAAAACTTCCAATAAGAAAGCAAGAAAGCCTGATGAAAGAATGTTCATTCTAATTTTAGAAGAGAAACATTCAGAGAAATAATCACCTCCAGACTCATGAACTAAAAAAGAACAATTTGGAAAAAATATACAGTATCATTTAGTTGGATATAGTTTGGGGTTACTGTATATCTGAAGTCATGAACTGACCTTCCTAAATCTTGTGTCCTAGAGTTCAAGCCTGCACTGACATCCCCACTTGAAGAGATGCCAGGGATCGTGTTGTTAAATTAGGGAAAGTTGACCCATAAAGTCTGTTGACCGGCACTGCACTGAGAGTCTTGGGAAAGAAAGGAGGAAGGGGTATAGTATAAGCCAGAATGGTCAGGATGGGGGAACCCACAGACAGCTGACTCGAGCTTGCAGGAGCTCATGGACGTAGACCAACAGTCAGGGAGTATGCGTGGGACCGACCTAGGCCCTCTGCATTCGTGTGACAGTTGTGTAGCTTGGTCTCTTAGTAAGGCTTCTAACAGTGGGAGCAGGACCTCTCCCTGGTGCTTAACAGGCTTTTGGTAACCTGTTCCCCATGTTGGATTATCCTCAACATAAGCAGAAGAACTTGGTCGTGTCCCAGTCTGATGTGCCAGGTTTTGTGCAAGTCCGTGGGAGGTCTGCCCCTTTCTCAATGGAGATGGAGGAGGTGCGGATGGGGAGGGGGATAGATGGGAAAGGGGAAAGGGTGGGAGAAGAGAGAAGGGAAACTGGTTGGTATGTAAGACAAATGAAAAAAATGTTATTTCAATAAAATTAAAAAGAAAAAGTCAAAAGTGAAAGAAAAAAGAGAAAGAGAGAAAGAGAACGAAAGAGAGAAAGAAAGGAAGAAAGTCTATTGAGTGTGGCCATAAGGAAAAAACACCCCCAGAGTCAGCCAGAGGCAAATGGAAAAGCTAAAAATAAATCATAACCTTAATAAATCCATTCATCATTGAGGAGAATTCAGAATCCATGTAATGTCTGGGTCCTACTCTATATAGAGATGCCTGACTGTTGGGACGGAGTCTGCTCCAGAGTCTAAGCATCTGTCCTCTCGGCTGTGTTTTCCTCGCAGCTGACTAGGCTTGGCACCCACCCAGCCTCTCCCAGTGGTGATGTAGGACTGAGCAATTTGGAGCCTACATCACATGATGTGAGCAGAGGAGTTGCTCAAGTGAGAGCTCACACTTGAGTGATTCTTTGTGCTGGGATTCTTTGGTGAGAGGTGCTGAGTGGACCATCGTGGAGGTGAGCACATTTTGGGCTTCTTCCTGACTCAGCCTGGCTTGATTCAGCTTGGCTCTTGGGTGCGTGTCAGCATCAGGCTTAGCCCTGGCTTTGGAGTTTTTTAAACTTGAAGAGTTGGGCCCATCCTTGACTTTAATATGTTGGACTAATGACACTGTGAATGTCTTGGTGCTGACCTAAATATCAGGTGTCCTGTGTAGAAACGCACCCTCCTTGATGTGGGAGTGGCAAGACCACCATGAAATTAGAAATTAGACCTCCTACAAATTCTTTTAAAAACAGATGATTAAACCCACACCAAGCCTGTGAGTCTTATTTGTAATGACTTGTTTAGTAGATCAGCATGATGTGTTAAGCCTATGTTCTAGTTGAATTTGCAAACTACAGCCAGAACTGAGACACCAGCTTCATTTCAGAGGTTTCAGAAGACTGTTCTGATAACAAATCCAAAAGAAAGAGCTCAGCTAACTACAAGAGCTAACTTGTAGAATTGATATTAAGACATCATAGATGTACTTTAGGTCAATCTTGGGGCAAGATGATAATTAACAGTAGATAAATATAACTTGAAAATGAAACTGTCCAAATTCCACATTTTGGACAATTCTTCACTGAGGCTGTTCTGTGGTTATGATCAGTCAGCCCAGGGGATTATTTAGCCCTTCATGCCTAATGGCTAACAACTGCCCATTAGTATCCATCAGGGACCATCATTGTCTGATGGTTAAAACTCTGTAGAGCAAGTCACCTAGCTGACTCAGAGGCACCATTATACATGTACCTTACAGCATCATTTATGACTCAAAGTGGGATGTCGAGGGCACTCACCTCAACAACACTGGTGTGCTAAGGCACTTAATAGGAATCTGCTTTTACCAGTCGCCAGGTCTCCTGTTTAGTGGCCATACTGCAGTGAAAGAAAAACCTGGCCCAGAGGCCAGAACCTTGCCCCTTGCCTCTAACCAGTTCAGGAGTTGAAATTCAACCAATCCCTGAGCATGGAAACCAACCAATCCTTGAGCATGAAATCCAGCCAATCTCTGAGCTTGCCCCAAACTCAGGAATTGAAATCCACTCAATCCTCACCCTGAAAATCTCTACCTTGGAAAGGTCTGCCCCTAAGAAATTTTATATAAGCCCTGTACCTACCTGTTCAGTTTGGGGCTGTCCTTTTTCACCCTGGCAGAGGCAGCCACTCTCCTGGATTCCTCCCTCCCAATAAATCTCTTGAGTGAGGTCTGTGCTAACAACTTTCTTTCACCAAGCAGAGCAGAGTGGAGCAGAGATGTAACAGCTTCCACAGGAGCAAAGCAGAGCTGTCCAGTCTCTAGCAGGAACAGAACAGATGTGTCACACTTCAGCAGGGGAAGCTTGCCTTGCTGGAGAAAGTGTTACCCTCTGGGGAAGCTGAGCAGAGCTGTAACTTTTCTCTGACATCCCAGCTGGAGAAGCCCTCCCCTGCTAGAGCAGAGTTGTTACACTTGAATTAGGAAAACCATTCCTGGAGCAAGGACTATGATATTTTGCTGGGAAAACAGCCCCATTGGAATAGAGTTGTAGGTAATCCTTGACTTCTGACTGCCAGGATATTTTTCCTTCAGAGTTGTAACACTTTCAGATAGTCTTTGGCGTGTGACTGCCAGGGTACCTGTAACACACATATTCCCTAAACAAAGACTGCCCCAAACTGTCAGACTGTTACTGCATTCAGTCTATGGAAAGCTGCTTTTGAGCATGACTCCTTTCGTGTTCTCTTTAAGATTCTCCATCCTGATAGCCAGGGAACTTTATTCATGATGCTCACATAAATAAATGATGAAGTTAAAAGAATAAGTCAGGCTGAGACAGTGGACGACTACTGAGGTCCAACTTAGACAAAGTTGGGAGCACGTCTTTACTCAATGATAGCTTCAGAGAGGTGCTGCCCACTGCTCACCCTGCTGGAACATAGCTTACAGAGCCTCTGCAGGATGGGAAAGCCTATGAATGGAGCTAGCAGTGCCCATAGGATACAAGGCTGAATGGGGGTGGTTAAGTCAATCACTGGACATCTACTTGGTGCAGCATCGTAAAATGTGGCAGATGTGGTTGCCCTGAAGAAGTTTTCAATGTCAAATGAACGCAGCAGTGCTACTGTGCTCTGTTCAATGTAGCATACTTTTCAAGAAGCAAAGACACAGGGAAAAAAAAAAAACCTTAAGGAAAATGAACCAAAGTACTCTCAATTATAGAGATAGCTAGTGGCTACGTATCTGGCCCCGGGAGTCTTCCTCTCTTTCTCTCTTATTCTCCCTCTCTCTCTTCTCCTACTTCTTCTCTCTGCCCATTAGTCCTGCCTATTTCTCTACTTCCTAGCTATTTATTATGTCCTAATTCAGCTTTTTATTAGGCCAGTCAGAGGTGCCTTAGGCAGGCAAAGCAACACATCTTAACATCATTAAACAAATGCAGTGTAAAAATGTAGGAGGGCCCTTTATTTCTGTTGCTTTCATTGGTTAAATAAAGACTCTGCCTGGCTTGTAAGATAGGTCAGCCCTTAGGTGGGTGGAGTAGACAGAAAGGAAGTTCTGGGAAGAAAGGAAGTGGGAGAGTCGCCATGATGCTCCCACCGCAGATGTATGCAGGTTAGACTTTTCTGGTAAGTCACCACCTTGTGGTGACACACGGATTATTAGGAATGGGTTAGTTTATGAAGTGAGGGCTAGCCAAGAAGAGGCTGGTGATGATGGGCCAGATAGAGTTTAAATGAATATAATTGTCATGTGGTTATTTCGGGCAGCAAGCAACCAGCAGCTGAGCAGGTTGGCGGCTGGGGGCTGGGAGCTGGGTGCCGGGAATACAACCCACACCTCTCCCCCCTTTTATACAACATAAAAAAGTGTAGCACACTTTTACATAGGTAAAGCAATATTCTGCAACATAAAAAAACGTAACACATCTTGCCCTACTTAGACAGATATTCCACAAAACCCATAATTCAATCTCACAGTGAAGTCTGTAAAGACTCATTGATCTTTAAATAGTGCCACAAGTAATCATTCTCTTTCTCCCTAATAGTATAATTAGGTGAACTTAAAAAAATTTTTTTTGTAAAGGTGTCAAGCACCATGCCTCTTTATCCCTTGATATTAGTTGCATGCAACCTTCCTGATTCTGCAACCTATTAATCAGTTCCTTGTGTTGTGGTGACCACAACCGTGAAGTTATTTTTGTTGCTGCTTCATAACTGTAACTTTGCTACTGTTATGAATTGTAATGTAAGCAGTTTTGGAGATGGAGGCTTGTCAAAGAGGTTGTGACCCACAGGTTGAGAACCACACCTTGATATGGCATATATTTGGACTGTGTGCTCAAAGGTCTGTTTAATAAGCTTCATTCCCATGTAGTGGTGGTGACGTGGATATAAACTTTAAAGGGGGCGGTGAAAGAGAATAATAAGTCACTAAGGGATAATATGACCCTCTTGGGATGGATTTATGCATTTCTGTGGGAACACTGTAGGCTCCCAAAAGCAAGCCTGGCCCTTGACATCCTTATGGTAGCTGTGTCCATTCCTGTTGCTTATCACCTAAGATTCTGCTCAGAGGACTTGGGCCACCACTATTTCACACTCAGGCCCTCTGTGGACTTATTTTGGTCTTTATGGACTGTTCCTCCTCACCTTTTTAGGACATAAGATGTTCCATGATACAGTTACATGATCCAGTAGAATATCAGTGTCATCCCTGTCCACAGATCACATCTGACCTGGGCTTCAGAAAAGCCCTGACCCCCTAGTCCTTTGGGTGAGCTGTCAACAGTATTCAAGCACACTTCCCCCAGCAGCTGAGAAAGCCACGGCCAGAGACTTACTACAGATATAGGACTTGATGAGCAACAGCTTCTGGCTGGCTGGGAGTTCAGTAAAGTTTTCAGGCCTGGACCTTCCAAGAGCTCCCTTTAGAGCTTAGTGAAGAAAGTGGTATCTCTGGGCCCAACAAGCCCACTGGCTCCCAGGCAGACTGTCACAGCATCTTTGTCTGGAGTTCTGAACTTGGCCTATCAGGTGCAGGGTTCATGTAGCCCTGTGATAAAGGAGGGCAGACAGGGGATTTCTGCTTTGGCATGTCTACTCAGCTCCAAGCTGCATGTTTTTCCAGGGAAGAAATGCATTTCATGCCTTTCTGCTTCAGGCTCTACAGCCCGTGTTGGTTGACTGTGAAAATGTCCGACTAAGAAGACAGGGGGGTGCAACACTCCCACTGAGTGTTTGAGTTCTCTCTCCCCTCTTCCTTGTGGCTCTTCTCTTAAGTTTCCGTATCAGGGCTAAAATGTTTCAAAAGACTCCTTCAATAAGAAGATAGCAAAACTCAGATTCCATGAATAGACTGTACTTGGGATGATAAATATTTGCTTTTTGTAGCAGGCTAACACAAAGTGCATTGTGGGTAAGTCTGGTGGCATAAACCTGTGATCCCAGCTACTCGGGGACCTTAAGCAGGAGAATCCCAAGTTCAATGCCTGCCTGGTTAATTTAGCTAGACCTTGTTTCAAAACAGAAAGTGGAAAACAAACCCCAAAAGATTGTAAATCACTCAGTGGTAGATCACTTGTCCTTCTTAGCGTGTGAGGCCCTAGGTTCAATTCCTAGTAATGGAAAACAAAACAGACTGTGAATGTTCTCGCCATAACAAAGCAGCAAGTATATGTTATTGATCAGCTCACATTAGAAGCAGATATCAAAACATGAATTCTTACTCCATAAATATTGCAATTCGTATTTGTTAAGTAAAATAAAATTTAAAGTTCTGAAGAGTGCATTTCCCCTTGAGCGCTAGTAAGCTAATGGTACAGCTTAGAAGCATCCCTGTAAATCTAGAAAGAGCCAAACATGGTACAGCAAAGGAGACCAGCCTTGGCACAACAGGCTCAAGGCAATGCAGCTCAGTCACCATTAAAAAAGCTAAGTGACCCCAGATACCTTCAGGTTGTGCTGAGGCTCCAAGGGGACAGCAGAGAGCCCTTGGGATTGACCTAGAACACAATGAACTCACCATACCCGCTGTTAGCTCTTTACCATGGTCAGCGAGAACCTGGCCAAACTCTGCACCTTCTGTATCTAGAGTGTATCTGGAACATTGTAACTGTTGCATTTTCATTAGCTTGAGCTGTCTTAATCACAGTGGTATATGATTTGGCTTTGAAACAGACTTCCTTCAAATAGCAGAAAACGGACTAAAACAGATGAGGACCCACCTGACCCTTAGTGCAGCCCAATCATCCATCACCCCAGCGGTAAACTACTATAAAAGAAGTTATCTGTTGACAGAGCTGAGACGTGTTCACAAGGTCAGAGTTTTGCCCACAGGGTAATCTGTGTGCAGACTAGATTAGAATTCTGGAACGCCTTTCGTGGGTGCAGAGAGGAAATCAGTAGAGAGATCACAAATAGCAGTGAGAAATCAAACACACAGCCTCACCAGACCTAGAGCGACCACATAACCAGGTGCAGACCGTTGGTGGAAAGCCTTCATAGACACCGGCAGGCCAAGTCTTTCCTTGGCATTTAAACATGGCTCTTCAGTTAAGAAATGGATATTCAAGCTCAATTCAGTCCCAGTGAAATTGAAACAAAGTGTGAGGGGGGAGGGGGGCTCATCTAAACTAAACCAGCCATAGTGAGAAAATGAGTGACTTCCCCGAAAACAAGGGCTGTGAGCTGGGAACAGGTACAGCAGATGTTTGACTTCCCCGTCTTCCCTCGGGACATCTTTATCTCTGCCCAGAACCAGATCACACACTGAGAATTCCACCCCACCTCCAAAATGTGTAAAGTGCAACCGTAGAGTGAGAGAAGCCATCTAGGTAGGTTCTCAGCCCTGTTCTGGTTTTACAGCCGAGACATCTTGTTCTGGTACATTGAGCCAGGGTCTGGATTGTGGATACCGAGTGTTGGAAATCAGACCTCTAAGAGTGCTTTGGGTACAGCAACAAGAACCAAGATTCCTCCCAGACAAAGATATGCAAAGAGAGGAAATACTTGCTCTTAAGTTAGAGCAGGGAGGTCAGATCTTACTCTCCTGAGGGGAATGGGTTGTTACAACTCTAACAAATGACACCAGTACACCAAGGAAAAGCAATGGCCTTTACTCTCCAAAGGCAGAAGGATGAGTGGTAGAAATGGAAAATTCGTTCAGGTGAACTACACAGGCAACGCCCTCATTTAGTCCCATGTTGACGTTAACTGTGTACAATTAAAACACGCAGGAGAGTTGGAGTGGAATCGCCCTGTTTGGAGGACAGCGATGCTGGGTACCTCATACAGACCCATATCCCAACAAACTGCGGATGCTATGGCTCCAGACACCTTCCTACCCACAGGTCCCTTAGGGAATGGAAAAATTCTAATTGCTGTCCACATAAGTGGACTTGGGCTCCTAACTCTCCATGAATGAAACCTGCTCTGTTTATTTGACTCTGACCAGTGGCTTTGGGCTCCGCAAGTCCAGTAGCTCCTCTCATAATGACAACGTGAGAAGACCCAAGAGGCCTGTAGAGTTATCTATGTTTTATCTTTTCAAAGCGTTCCAAGAAAATTTCATTCTCTAATAGATCATTGAGCAAGAAAAGTGAGCACAGCCTCATTATCTTCATTAGAAAGATGGGAATATTAAAGCCCAAACCATGTTAAGTGAATGCAATGGTAGTTTCGGAATGCAAAGCCATCAGAGGTGTTTCTTTCTTCATTTATACAGGGCCTCACTATGTTGCCTTGACTGGCCTGTAGCTCCCTGTGTACCAGGGTGACTTTGAACTCACAGAAACTCACTGCCTCTTCCTCCTTCTGCCGGGATTAAGGTGTGTGCCAGCACATATAACGACATTAGAGTTTTGAAGAAACCACTTTAAGGGTCCTCACCTGGTGACAGAGATAGAATCTGTGTTTTTAAAGTCTCTTGGAGGTCATTTTATACTAATACTTTGCCAGGAGACTTAAAGTACATATTCATACACACACACACACACACACACACACACACAATTAACTGTTATGTTACTCATCTCTGCCTTCTCCTGTTTTGACCTCCCTTCCACTCTCTAAGCAGTCCCTCATTTATCCCCCCATCAGATCATTTCTATTCTGCTAGTCCCGTCTGTTGCTCCCCCTGTTCCAGCAATAGTCACCTTTTACTTTCGCGGTCTCAGGGAGCATTGTGGAAGAGGGGGCAGAATGACTGTAAGAACCAGAGGATCGGGGAGTCTGCTGTGAGGTTGTTGTGTCTTCCTGCTTCTAGGGTTCTATCAGGCTCTCTCCTCACACCCCTGCTTCCAGGAGGTTCTGCCAGGTTGTCTTCTTTGTACCCCAGCTCTGTATTTTTGAATTTAGCCATACATCAGCAACATTTTTCTGTCAGCAAGTAGGGCTGTAGAAGATAACTTTCAATGGTTTGTCAGTATTGTTTTACGCTTGCGTTACAATTTGCTTCACCATTTCCTCCCATTTTTAAGTGTTTATTGTTTCGTCCTTTGCTAGGCAACTGCTCACCACTAAGGTAAATCTAAGCCCCCTTTGAAAGAATGTATATATAGACAATGCATGCACACTGAAGTACGAAGTAATTAAGTAGAAAAGGATAAAATCTTTTCACTCCCACTTCTCATCATCCTGCAGCAACCAACATTGTTAATAATATATTGAATGTGCTTTATATATTCTTAATGCACAGAGAATCAAATGAATATATTCATAGAGTTATGGGACTGAGTTCATATATGCATGCAGAGAAATTCTGGAATGTGCCTTTAAAAAATTCATGGCTGGCACTCCCATACCTAAGCCTCAGAGAACATGGTGGAAGAGGAAGCAGAAAGATTTGAAAAGCCATCCAGGAGTTTTCTGTGAGATATGACATCTTTTAGTACCATCAGGAGCTACATTCAAAATGTCTCGCCAGCATGACTGTACAAGCATGGACTGAACAAGGATGACACCAATGGTCATGCCAAAGGGGATCAGGGAAATCCCACAAACCCTCAGCTCTGCACAAAGAACTCTAGGCAACTGAGGAAAGCTAGGAGCAAGAGAGGTGGCCTTACCCAGGGAAGAGCACACCGATTGGTTGTCAAGTGTCAAATGGTCAGCCCTGAAAATACAGGCAAGCAACATTATACAGACTTAACAGATTGTATTTAGGAATACACACACACACACACACACACACACACACACACACACTTATGCATGGAACAACAATGAAAAAAAGGGCCATGAATTTGAATGAGCGTGGGGAGCAGTATATGGGAGATTTTAAAGGACGAGAAGAAAAGGGGGAAATGTTGTAATTAGCTTATAAAATCTAAAAGACTACATTATTAAATAAATTAATACATCATCTTTGGGGCCTTTTATTGTCCAATACTAGTAGGTGACTCAATTCTCTAATGGGTCTGTCTGTATAATTGTAAGGATACACTGCTAATTTATTCAACCTATCCCTCTCCTGAATCAAATGCATCACACTCTAACAGTGGCGTCTAGATCGGTCTATCAGAATCTGTCCTAAACACCTGCTGTACCATCTGGTTTATGTGTCAACTTGACACAAGCCAGAGTTATCAGAGAGGAAAGTGCCTCAACTGAGGAAATGCCTCTATGAGATCCAACTGGAAGGTGTTTTCTCATTTAGTGATGGGTGGAGGAGGGCCCAGCCCATGGTGGGTGGGGCCATCCCTGCGGTGCTGATCCTGGGTTCTCTAGGAAGGTGGCTGAGCAAGCCATGGGAAGAAAGCCAGAAACCAGCATCCTCCCTGGCTTCTGCATCAGCTCCCACCTCCAGGTTTCCTCCCCTGTTTGAGCTCCTGTCCCCACTTCCTTCAGTGATAAAGCAAGGATAAAGGTTAAGCCAAATAAACCCTTTCCTCACCAACTTGCCTTTTGTTCACAATGTTTTGTCACAGCAATAGAACCCCGAACTAAGACACCTGTGTACCCTTCAGAGCTGATACTTTAATCACTTAAAGAAGAGAAATGATTCCATACGTATTTTTTTTTTTTTACAAGTTATGTGCTATGCTGCCAAGTGTCCCTCTGGAACAGCTGTTAACTTGGGTTTTTAACAAGGGTACATGCTGAACAACCATAGCTGGACCTTTTCTCTACACATTGTCTTTCATCAATGGTTGATCCTCCAAACTGCCCATTTTCTCACTTGGAAATATCAGCAAGACCATTTCCATCAACG
This sequence comes from Dicrostonyx torquatus, assembly GCA_028555095.1. NCBI lineage: Eukaryota > Metazoa > Chordata > Mammalia > Rodentia > Cricetidae > Dicrostonyx > Dicrostonyx torquatus. The sequence goes on along the minus strand of JAQHUG010000061.1, from coordinate 4,713,442 downwards.
GGGTGGAGGGAAGTGGGTGTGTGGACAACAGAGGATCTTCCTTTGCTTACCCTGAGGTAAGCAGCTCACAGATAAGACGCGTTATTTCTTGGGGACATTTGGTGCTGGCTCTCTGGTGGTTCCTGCAGGACTCAATTTGTTCTAAAGGCCAGTGATGCCCAGTGTGTGTCAGATCATGAATCAACTGGCGAACGACAACACTGAAGATCACTTTTCAGCCCTGCTAATGGTCTGTGTCCGTTCCCACATGACTGATGTTCTGGTCTCCCCTCTATTACACCCACTGGAAACCTTACACTTTTGTTGTTTAGGACCCTGGGAGTGCAGTGGAGATCAATACTCCTGCTGTGTATATAGCCGATGAGGGATGCTTGCTGTCCCCTTTGACAATTGTTACCATCTTCAGGTAGAATAAAAGCACCCTCCTCACTAACCTTCCCATTCTGTAGGCACACGTCTCCCTATTCTGAAGTTCTGAAAAATTAACAAAATAAGAGTATCGCCTTAGGTCAACCAATATCAGTAAATGTAGTAGAGTAACTAATAAATAAGAGAAAATACCCAGTTTCAAAGCCCAAGTATCAGTAATAAATACAAAAGCAAATTGTCAAGCCATCTCAAGACAGCTATAGCACATTCAAATGACCAGCTGGTATGTGTTGAAGGAGGAACATCCACACCATTGTGAAGCCACAGTGACCTTCGACGTAATTAAAGCAAGCGTTCTCTGTTTTCTACACGAGGTCATGGGTACACACAAGGGTCTTGCAACTTATCCCAGGTCACACAGTATATTGACGGAACTCTTATGATCAACAGTTATAGCAAGTAAGAATGACATGTTCAGTCCTCACTAGCACACGCTTATTTGGTATTGAAGAGGAATTCTTTGATGTACAGACTGCTTCTGTTGTGCAAAATAAAACGGTGAACTAAATTCATATAAAGTTAAATAGATGAGGGTCCATTCTGAACATTCTGGTCATCGTCCAGTCTGCTGCCCGTTTCCTCCTAACAGCACCTGTGCTGGGCACAGGTTGCACGAAACGCTTGGCTTTTGATTTGAAAACTGATCTCTTTGTAACTATGGAACACTTATCTTGTTCGTGGTAAATAAGATGGGCAGGCGCAGGCTCAAGAAACATTAGACAGAAGTCCTTGTAACTCCACCAAGCAGCTGCTATTTTCACTAATGGTAAAATCAATAGAAAAATGGCTTTCATTTAAGCAATTCTAGTCCTTTTGTCACAAATAGTTGAGGGTTCTTTCTACTCAAATGGAAATTGCAAAAAGGCAAAGAGACATTTCCTTAATGGCATAGCCCTGAGCCTTGGCTGTGAGAGGCTACCGGGTGACCCTTTCAAAGCCAGAGTCTTGAGAACAGAGGTGCGGCTCAGGCTTCCAAAGTCCGAGGCTTCCTGTGGTGTCTTGAGTACTGGTGATCCAGTGCTGACCACCTGGTATTACAGCTCCAACCTATGGGTGGCAGGGTCATTGGTTCATAACCACTGTAGGTGATTGGGTGGCTTCCTGGAACACTCCACAGAGATCCTGCAGGCACTCCATCCTTGTCACTTCATCTTGCAATCTCTGCTCCCTCTAGTCTCACCCCAGCCTCTCTCTGAAACTTTGCTGCTGCCCTGTAACAGTTCTAAGTGACTGAGGTATAGTTTATATAACCAGTTTATCCCATTCAACCCATGATGCAAAGTCATAAGTAGGCAAAAAACCACTTGGAGGCAGCTTTACTGGGGCCTGTGATGCAGCAAGGAGAGAGTACACAGGAGGGATGTCCTTCCTCACACTGGGAGAGGGTGGCAGGGGACTGCTTAGACAGGCAGCCACGGGTGTGCACTATCACAGGCTGTGACGTGGTGAAGAACAAGGAGTGGGGCCACAGTGAGTGATTGATGGAGGGCCATTTAAGGGGGTCTGAAGGCCTACGCAGAGCCTATGCAAACACAAGGCAGACACTGGAGCAACAGCTGTGGTGGCTGGATAACTGAAAGACATTTTTGGGTAGCTGCCCCTGAAGTCTTCTCCAGCTATTAGTGGCTGAATGGGAGCCATTGAGGTTTTAAAACAATCATGGTTGTCCCACAATAGCTGGGATGACTACCAAGAGACCAAAGGCTTGATTGACATGTACCCTGAGACTGTGGGTGTTGGGGCTCCCTCAGTGCAATTCAAAGGCAGGAATGGTGCCTGTCTGGAACGTGGAGTCCCAGAGACAGCGGCAGGGCTTCCATACCTGGCCTCCATGTCCACTTTGTCTGGGGCTGTTGGCTGGTTTTGCTTTGGGGCATCTACAATGGGTGCAGAGTAGTGAGGTGGATGGTGGAGTGGAGGTGATAGGGTGCTTGATAGCTTGTTGCTGATAACTTTATGTAAGAACTGAAAACAGCCAAGAGAACATACAGCAATGACTTGTCATGAAGTTAATGTGCTCAACATTACTGAACAATGATCAATTCCCAGCCAAATACTCCTGGGCAGCAGTGGGCCCTCTTCTTGGCCCCATTTTCAGGCAGTGATATGGAATAGAGTTAACAATTCACCCTACATACGGGGCAAAGGCTGTGTATAAACAGGTGGGCAATTTGTAAGGTTGTCCCTGAGAACGTAGGTGGGACAGTGGAGCATGTCATGGACACAGAAATCTGACGGGGTTGAGATGGGGGTAAATGTACACAGTAGCTTCTTGAGTAGCCTTGCTAAAGAAATTGAATGAATTTCTTTTTTTTGAATGGCAAAGTTCCCTTTTACTTTCTAAGGAGCCCCAGCTGGTGGAAAGAGATAGACAGAGCACATTGTGTTGCCATAAGACCAGAAAGCATATTTTTAAGTGTTTTTTTTTTAAAAATGTACTCTCTGCCATGACCAGAGCATCATGCCATCATAGCCAACAACATGAAAGCTTGAACAGCTTCAAAAAGAAAGGACTTTTGTTCTATTTCCTCCTTGCTAATGTTACACGGCAACCGCAAACGGCCACTCATTATCATTCTGGAATTAAGGTCTAGGTCCCAGCTGCCTTGTGACACAGGCCATTCTTTGGTCAAGGGAAAGGAAGGAGAGTTCTCTCCAGGGAAGTTTCAAGGCCACTTCAAGCCTTTCTACCAGGAAGCACACACATTCACTCGTTCTCACTTTTTATCGGCCGAAGTATATCGTCGGGCCAAGTTGCTACCAGAGAGTAAGACAGAGCAAATCTCTCCTCCAAGGACAGGGGGAACTATAAGCCACAAAGAGGCAAGCAAAGCATGGAAAAGATAGGAAACTGAATTTACAACCAAGCACTCAGGTGTAGATACAGCTGTGTAAGGCCTGGGAACATCAGGTTCATCAAAAGCCAGTTGGGTCTTTTGACCGGTACTAACTCATTGCTCTTAAAGGACAGCATGAGCAGTGGTCTTCATTGGCTACCCTTCACAATGTGATGACACCACATATGCATGTCACAGAAATGGAGAAATATAGCTTGCATTCAACTGGAAGCTTTGCCTTACTGATTAGTATCCATAGTGTAAGAAGGGGCTCTACATGCTACTGGAGCGGGGACGAAGTCACCAACCCCACTCAGCTATGAACCCTGCAAGATATAATAATGACCTGCCTGCAAGATGTGCTTACTGGTGTAATACTGACAGGGATGTTATAGAAGTTATTGATCTCATACCTGGCACTGTCCATGAAGCCAAGAACCTGAGGCTAGATATGTCCTGGTCCCTAGGGAAAGTCCTGGTACTATCATTATGCTAAACGAAAAGCAATAAAATGACTCCAAATAGCGTTACTATACCCGTAATTCAATGTATCAGTCAACTCTCCTCTAGAAAGCATTTTCTTTAAGTAGATGGTAATTAACAAAAAAGCACACAACTTGCCAATACGCAGAGAATGAGAGACTTTGGAATGCTCAACCATGAACAGAGTGTCTATATTACACAATCTCCTGAGGGCTCAGAGATCTATGTAGATGAAGGACTTGAAAGGAACAGCTCTAGGTGGTAGATGACCTCAAGAAAATAGCCTTTTCTAAAATCCATCAAGAGGAAATCTCAGTATTTAACATCTCTGCCCC
>JAQHUG010000061.1:4689262-4705023 GCA_028555095.1 Dicrostonyx torquatus | reverse complement strand
GAATTCAGCAAACATGTGGGGCATACGTACTGAGGACGAGGAGCCCTGTCAGGAGTTATAAGGAGTTATAAGGGCGGATTCTCATAGCCCCTCCCAGAGGACCCAGCAAGCCCACAGGAAAAGCACACAAGCAGACATGAAGCTACACCAGAGTGCTCACTGCTGCATGGTTGAGCCTCACGCGTGCTCTTCAAGCACAAAAGAGGGGACATAATTTGCTTTTCCAAAATTGCAAAGCCATGCCAGGAAGACTGTGACATGTAAACCAAGAAATGAAGGATGGCGTGGCATCCTTCAGGGCTAAAGAGCAGGAGACTCCCTCGGGCTCAGCTTGCAGACCCCAGTTCTCATGTCCTGACCATGATTATATCCCACTCAATGGGATTTAAACGTTCATCTCATTTTGACATTTGCTCTTCAAAATATTTGTAAACTGTTACCATTTAATTTCTGTCTCACAAAAATCATCTAGATATCTCAAAGTCGAACAAGATTACTACCCATGTACCTATCACCTGGAATGAACAAATATGAACAATAAGGTGTATTTTAGTCAACCTTTTAGCTAATAAACTACTATGTAATTATTCAAACCTCCTGGTAAATTTTTCCTGGTCACATTTTCCATCATTCTTCTCTCCTCTAAGTGAATTGTTGATGTGGATTTTGTGGTGTTAGGGCCTTGTTTTTTTGTTTTTTTTTTAAAGATTTATTTATTTATTATGTATACAACATTCCTTCCATGTATGCTTGCATACCAGAAGAGGGCACCAGATCTCATTATAGATGGCTGGGAGCCACCATGTGGTTGCTGGGAATTGAACTCAGGATCTCTGGAAGAGCAGTCAGTGCTCTTAACCTCTGAGCCATCTCTCCAGCCCCAGGGCCTTGTTTTTATATTGTACCAAGTGTCTATTAATAAACAACATTACAATATATGCACATTATATGTAAGTAAGTTACTGTACATTCTACTTTGCTAACAGAATGTTTCTCGATGTTATGCTTTCGGTGCCATAGTTTTATTAATATGATCCATCATAGCAATCTGCAAAATTAATTAGGCTGCCCCATCGCTCTTGACAACATGCCTTGGTATGGAATATTTGTTATTACTAGCATTGGAGAGAGAGCCTTTACACGAGGTCATTTGTCTACGTACTTACGTCTAACCATTCAGCTAGGCCACTACCTGGAAATGGAACTGCCGCTCATCGAGCACAGCTAAGTTTTGCTAAGGATTGCTATCTCATACTATGTCATTAGCTTCTATTTATTTTCTTCTTGTCAGTGATTAGCCAAGGGCCCATGTTAATCATTTTAATATGCCACTTCTCATGGGTAGGCAGAGTTATGTGATACGTTCTTTGTTTAACTATTGGCAGTCTCTTCCCCATTGCATCTGCTCTCCCTGATTCTCTGGATGCTACTAAAGTCATTTCTCCTATCTTCAGGTCCCTTCCCTTCACACTCTCAGTACATGGCTTCACCTTTCATTTCATTGAAAAATATAGATAATCAAAAGAAAATGACCAAGCAAGCCTCTACATAATTACAATGCACTGCTTGGCACTCCGCTTGCCTTTATGCTGGTCACAGATGAGAACGTTAGGGTTAGGGCTCCAACGTGTACAACAAAACCCCTCACTTTTCGTACCTGCAAGCCCACCATTACTCCACTTTCAACTCTTAACAGGAGACAGCCCAGTATTTCCGGTAAGGGACCAGTTTGTAAGTATTGTAGGCTCTGGGAATCTTGGCATATCTGTAACTATGCTCCAATAAAAAATTTAAAGTAGGATTTGACCCCTCTCTAGCTCTGTAATTTCTCTAGCTTTACTGCTTGCACCATGTCCATGCCTATGCGGCCACTCACTTCAGCAAGTACTCATGGTGGGTTCTCCTCTGAGCTCACTGGAAGCCACGCTTTAGTGAAGTGGAAAGAGCACTGGGATGTCAGTCAGAGCACTTGATTCTCGGTTTACAACAGAGGAAGAAATTCCTGACCTGTACCAGAAGCCCTTAGCATCTTGTGGCCCCTACTCCTTCTGTGATGCCCTTCCTGAAAGTGTGGTCTGTTTTGCCCTCTCTGCTTCTCCTCCTGTTCTGTCTTGAGTCCATTCCCATCTGTTCTTGGTCCACTTATACGAAACTGTCCTTTCCGAGGTCTGCAGCTTACATTATGCCAGCTCCAAAATCCAGCTCCCAGTGTCTGTTTTAACTTCTCAGGACCATCTGGAAGCTTCTCCACACTGCTTTCTGCTCATCCCGTGTTCTATTCTGGTTTGTCTCTGAACTAAGTGCTGACTGACTTCTCTCATAGATGCTCCTTTATTCTGATTATTTATTATTATCAATTATTAACTATATTGTTTAACATTATAATATACAGTATATCATAATAACTTATAGCATATCATAATATATTAATGCAATAGATCATATTGTATTATATTATTTTTATTTATTCTGATTATTAAATTCCAGGCCTACACTGATAGCCCCCAAATTCATATTGCCTTTCCAAATTGTTCCCTTAAGAACACACTCTCTCTCTCTCTCTCTCTCTCTCTCTCTCTCTCTCTCTCTCTCACACACACACACACACACACACACACACCATAGATTGGATGAATAAAGGATAGCTGTGGACACACATCACGAACAATGGAGCTTTTCCCTTTCTAAACTATTTGGGTCCCTTGTCTTTTCCATCTCAATAACTGGAACCACTATTCCTCTGGGTGCTCCGGTCCGGAGCCAAGAGGCCATCTGTGATGCTAACCTTTCAGTTCCCCTACATGTCTCATTTCCCGAGCCTTCAAATCCTCTGCTGGGTGCCATCCCTAACATCCACGTGGATGACACTCGATCCCCAGCAGCTCAGTCTAAGCTGGGTCCACAACAGCCCTTTCTTCTACTTTATGTAGGTAGCCCCATGGATCCTTAAACCATGCGGTGCTAGTCATGCCATTCCTTCTCCAGAAACTTCCATATTAGAGTTAGAGTGAAATCTAACTTGACCCCTGGCAATGTCTCATCTCTTCTCTCCCCCGTCCCTGGTTATTCTGCTCCACTCTTGGAGACTCTGGAGTCAGTCTCTGCCTTCGAGTTTTTCATATTTCTTGTCTCTTTGGCATTCTCCCTGAGCTTCAAGTTGACCTCATTTCTTTGGAGTCACTCCTCAGATGTCACCTTTCCGTGCCTATCTTCACTTCCTCGTTCAGATTTAATTTTATTGAACATATTGAATATTAAACAACATTACACTGGAACCCTCCCTCCTCAAGATAAGTTCCTGGGAGGCATGTCTGGTACATAGTAGGCCGTCAATAAGCACTGGCTAAATGAATACTTCTATCAGTGAAGGAAGAGGAGGTTTAGCCAGCCCCTTGTCCTTCCCTCCTCATACCTCATGCTACCATCCTGAGGCTCTGCTGGACTGTAGGAAGGCACTTTGACATTCGACGTTTCTGGAATTCATGCTGGACAGCCTCTTCTGATGTGGACTGTTGTTAGGACTCCTCCCGCTGATAGTCACTGTCACCACCGGTCACCGTTTCTCTGATTGGCTCAAGCCTCACCAACTGTACTGCAACAGCCGTGTGAGTGGTCAAAGGCTGCCACACCTGTTGGCCTTTGTAGAGATGAAGGTTTGGAGGCCACAACGTGTGTCCCTTTAGTCCTTCCTGATGTCTTTGGAGTTCCTAGAAATTCTTCCTAGTTTTGGGTGGTAGGCTGACTGTTGGCTCCAGTTCTAGCCAGTGTTAGACACTCACATGTCCAGGGTTTCTGGAACTGTAATGGAAAACTCAGGTCTTAGAGCTACATTCTACTGCCAGCCACAGCTTCCTTCCTCCCTCTGTGTTTGAATGTGTGATCTCAGCCATGAGTAGATTACCTCACTTTTCAGTCTCCCCTTTCCCAGAAACAGAAGGCCAAAGGGACTGAGGAACAAGGAGGTCACTTTTTTGAAAATAGTTTTGTTCACCCCTTTTTGGTGTGCTATTTCCAGTCATGTGAGGTTTTCGTGAAAAGGAAGTTAATTCTTTCTCGTGTTTCTCCACTTGAACTGAAGACACTCATGTGGTGGGGTGGAGCATGGCAGAAGGCACCGTCGGGGAGATGGGCTGTGCCTCCATGGTGCGTTCTCTTCACTCTCACAACCGGGAACGTAGCAGCTCCATTCTGTATGTGACAGCAGAGGCGTGGCCTCTTCCAGGGCTCAACCCTGCATCTGGAGGACTCAGCTAAGGAACTGGCGGCTCAGTGAAGGGGAACAGCAAATTCTCCCGCTGTAATGGGTGTGGAGTGTCAACATGGGAACTGTCAGTGAGCGTCCCTGTCCTCTGTGCTGACAGCTTGAGCTTGCTCCCTGACATTCACGCTGTAGAAACATGACCTGGAACTGATGTGTTCTGACAGAAACAAGCTGGGAGATTTCAAGCTCTTTCTCTCTCTCTCTTTCTTCCTTTTCTCTCTTCCCTGATGTTGCAGGACTTTTAAGTGGGGACAAAAGCTTGTAGCTGTCAGAAGATAGCCGAAGCCCCACCTCATAAAAGCCGTACTCTGTGCCCCCCTGAGCCCCCGTGGAGGCTGTTCCTGGGGTGCGTAGAGATGTTGTTGCTGTCTGTTTATGAATTTTTAGTAGGTGGGATAAACAAAATCATCTTTTTAGAGCACAAGTAAATGAGATAACTAAGATAATAAGATAATAAAGTAATATACAACTGTTTTTGATCATGAAAAATAAATATTCTATTAAGATTAACTTGAATGCATATACTGACAAGGTTGGATTCTCTGTGTAGCTTTAAGTTTTCTTTTGGGGAGAGGAGAAAAGGAATTTCTTTTTTAAAAAAATTCTACCCAAATGATCAAAGTATTATATTAATCCAGTAATTCAGCAAATGGATAAAGACTACTTACAGACCTGGGAATACAGTCCTGTAGAGGATAGAAGTCTCTATCAAGGATTGGCTGATACAAAATATCAGAGATATAAGACACAATCACTTTCTAACTGAGATATAAAGAAGACACAATCACTTTCTAACTCTGTGACCTCTCACCTGGATAGCCTTATGTTCCTCAGACTTCAGCAGCAACACTGGGTGATCATCATCACTACCTCTGTGCAAATGTCCATCTTGTTTACTATTATAACCCCCTGCTAAGACATCTCTCTAAAGTCCAGTGTGGGTTTGGATTCTCCAGGTTCATTCAGGTCCTTAAGGGCAATTCTCTACCACACTTACATGTGTGGCAGCAAGAACGTCATTAGTGTTTCTAAATAACAGATATAGATTGAATAGAATGCTCTGGGAAGAAGTCCAACTGCGGTGGATGGATTGGTCAAAGAGACCACAGACAGAGCAGGCTGCGAGATGATTCTCTTTGACAGGCCCTTTCATAGATTGTGCTGCAGCTAGAAGATCATTTGGGGCCAAGATTGAGTCATCTTGACCATATGAGGAATAATTTCAGAGGAAGAAATCCTTGAGGGTAATGGAGCTGTGTCACAGGCCCAGGGAAGGCTTGTGCTTTCATGTCACTTTGATGTTGAAGGCCCTGATAAAGGGAAAAGGTTATGGGTAAGCAGATATATTTATAGTGAAGAAAACTGGGCATTTAGAAAACATGCCCTGTCTCTTTTCTCTTTTGTCATCAGGATTTTCCCTTCCAGGCTGATCTCTTACTAACAGCTACATATAGTTAAATGACAAATATCATTGCCCTAAGGGAGAAGTAGAGGATTGTGCCTTGGCTAATCCAAGTAAAGAGGAGAAGAAAGTGACATAACAGGAGGTCTTGTAAGGCAGGCATGGGAGGTATGTAGACAATAGAGGGCCGAGAAGAGAGGAAATTCCAAAGGAACAATAATCGGCTGTGTGAATCCTCTTGAGGTCTAACCTGTGAGCCTGTTGTATTGGGATGTTCCCCATGGATCTGTATAAACACACCCTAGATGGCTAGCACTGACTTTCCCAAGGAATAACCTGCGGTATCTGAAATCCTCCCAAATTTGCCTGACATCTGCCTTGGCGTCACACCCAGCAAGGAGGGGAAACCAGACAGAAACCAAAGCGGAACTTGAACCAAAGTCCAAGAACTGTCTCCTGGAGCCCCTTCTCCAACACCAGCCCACTCTCAGGGGTGCGGGCCACTTCTAGCCCTGCAGGATGGAAGTCCTGCAAGGAACAGAGGTACAGGCTAAACTTGAGGTTCGAGTGAGGCCTCTGTGATGTGACAAGACACCAGGGCATTGTAGAGCAGTCAGGAGGTGGCCAGAGCAAATCATAAGCTGCAGGGAGCTGAAGGGCCACAGGCTAACAAGCGGGTCAGACAGCCGCCCACAGCTTCTCTCGTGACTGCATGCCATGCAAAGAGAGGAGGAACATAACACCAGAAAGAAATCACCTGGGGTGGTTACGACAGCTTCTTTTAAGTAGACAGAAATGACACTAAAGTTATTTACAGTTTTCCTGTGGAAATGGGCTCACCAGAGAAAGAAGATTAACAAAAATTTTTTAAAAATCACCATTTCCCAAACATTGGAAATCAAATGCTTTCTGTTCTTTTACTATACGTTATGAGGAGTGAGTTCCTGATGACAGGCAGCTTAAGGAAGAGGAGTGAACGTCTGAGAAGCAAGGAGAACAATTCTTACATTAGGGGGTTAAAATTCACATTAGAATATTAAACTCTCACAAAAGTTCTGCACTGTTTCAAGTTTATAAACAGGCTGGGACCGATTCCGACTGGATGGATACCAAGGTTTGTGCAACTGAAAGTCCTTCTTTAAGAAAAGGAATAAAAACAATATGAATGCAAAATCCAGAACAGATCACAGGAGCAACCTGTGACAATGAGAACCCTTGAGTCTTTAGCTTCACCAGCTCAGTACTACACTCCGATCTGTCTCCACACCAAATGACTAGATTTGCTCGAGGAAAGACTTTTTCTTCCCCACACCCACTAACACCTCCTTGACTGATATGGAACTGGGACGCGCTGCCGCAGGCTGCAGTGACTTCTAACTTGTCCCCGCCCTTTATTGCTCCCTTCTTCATGTCCCCTTCTTTCCCCAGCAGCTCACTGCTTCCCTTGAATGCCAGCCACATCCCCATACTATGCCACCACTACATCCAGCTTGTCTGATGTCACTATAAAAGAAACCTTTATGCTCGTATCTTAACCTTAGATGTACAGTAGAGACTCCATGTTCTAATATGGTACTTGTGCACATCATTTCAGAGATTTCACAAGGCGAATGATATCTTTTTTTCTGTGCAATGTATTCCAATATTTTCTAGCCAGCATACTTTATATATAAGAGTAATTTTAATCAACCATACAAAAATATTCTTTCAGCAAGCAACAGATCAAGAAACACTCTCTGGCCAGTATGGACCCCTCACGTGTTTTAAATGCTGGCCGTCGTCTTTGCTTGGAGCCTCCATCAGTCTATCATTCTCTGCCCCTGCCATCATTCTAGCAATTCTTTTCGTCTCTCCATTCTCAGCTAAAACCACTGATTTGATCTTCTTCCTTCTCTCATATTTTAAATTCATATCACTATGGGAAATATTTTATTCTGCTCTTGATTATAACTTATTATTTAAAATTAAATTTATTGCACTTTATTGTAAAGTCCTTGAGTGTAGAGTCAATTCTGCTTTTGACAGCGCCGTTTCTAGGAAGCTTTCACCTACTAGGTGGCAAATTTATAAGAAAGGAGGAAATAACAGTGGCTCATAAGGTTCTCCTTAGGACTCGATGAGGTCATCCATTAAATAAGAATGTTATAAGTAATGCTTATTATGCTTTGTTTAGAAAGTCCCCACAAAAGGTATCTGGAGCACAAGGCAAGCCCCTCAGAAATAGCAGCCATGTTATTTTATCATAGTTCAGTGCTCGGCTCAAAGGAAACACTCAGTAACTGACTATTATTATCACCACTTAACAAAAGGGTGTTGAATCAAAGCTGGATGAATGGAGCTGGCAGAGATGTAGATTATGTGCAATAGCCTTTGGGCCTCGGGAGCATTCCATTCATCATTCTGCTATTAGTTTTCTATTTAATCTGCTGTTTTATTTTTCTATGTGAGTGGCTGTGACTCTATGATTAAAAATTGCCAGATCAGGAAAATGAATTTAGTGTCTTTGGTAGTCCACATCAGATTAACTGCGAGACTGATTCAACTATGCACAAATTAGATATTAAGATAGATGAAAAGAATCCAATTGGACAAAAAAATGATTTTGAGACTGCATAGATCAAATTAATTTTCTTTCTTTGTGCAATTCAGTTCAATTCAACCCTTCACATATATGGAGCAAGCACTGGAGGGGATAGCAAGAAAAATGTCCCTGTTGCTAAGGAGTTTATAATCAACTGTGAAGATCTCAGGGTGATGAAGGGAATATGCTGTCTGTACAAAACCCTAATATAAGTCAGTGTAAATCTATTTCGTGAGATTTTGATGAATTCTGAGGTTCTGTAGAAGAACTGATTGTATCCCTAGTGAGGGAATGATAGGATGGAGCAGGGCGAAGATAATGCCAGTTGGCCAGTGTGATTCTAGGTCTCAAATGAAGACAATGATGTGTTATCCCTGAAGAGCAGTGAGAAGTTTATAGAGTCCACGAAACTCAAGGACTGATTACTAGCAGAATGGTGTAGACACTTTCTAAAAGAAGTCATCTGTCATGAGTAAACTCGAGGAAGTATGCGGCGGCACAAATTCATGTATCCCCAGTACAAGTGTCAGGAGCTGTGGCTCACAGAAGCGGCTGAGCTCCGTCCTCAAGAATGGAATCAAGTCTTCATAAAGGGGCTTGGTGGAGAGAGTTCGCTCCCCTTTCCCTTCTGCCAACCTAAGACACAGTGTTCCTCCTGCTTAGAGGACTCAGCATTCAAAATGTCATCCTGGACACAGACCTCATCCCTGACCAGGTGCTGGCACCTTAGTCTTGAATGTCATTGTCACTAGAATTATGAGAAATAAAATTCTTATGTATATTACCCTGTAGTAATTGTTTCAGGACCACAAAATGGACTAAGACAAAACCATATCAAACTAATCTTTTCTAGAAGATCTGTGATTATTAAATTGGTACAAGTGAGAAATGAAATATATATAAAGCAGCCATATATCAGGAGAGTCTTGGGGACAAACTAGAAGAAAAATGAGGGACATTAAAATTGATTAATTGAATTTTTGTATCTAAAGGATACTGATTAATAGATAAATGTTACCCTGAAGGACACTGCTTAGTATCTTTTCATGGGCATCTAAGTTTAACACTACTTGATTTATATTGAAGCAGAAACCTCTTAAAGATATAGAAGATATGCTCATTAATTGTCTTATAAACTGGAGTGGAAAAAATGGCAACAAACAAATACAGACAAAATCATCCAATGGTCTTCCTGATGTCGATATTAGGGTTCAAATATGCAAAGTCTAATCATTCTAACCTTGGTCAAAATGTGGGCTGGAGAGACGGTTCAGTGGTAAGAATACTCATTGCTCTTGCGGAGGACCTAGATTTGGGTCTCAGCACCCACATGGGTGGTTCACATTGATCCTAACTGCAATTCTAGGGCATCCAATGCCCTCTTCTGACTTCCATGGGGAGTCGGCCTGTGCACACAGGCATGTTTTCAGGCACACACAGGTAAAATGCTAATAAACAGAACATAAAATAAATCACTCGAAAGTAATTTAAAACTGAAAACAACAGAAGGCCAACTGTATGTGGAAGAGATGGTGGAGATGTGACCAAGTAGCAGTAAAACAAACCTCTAGGTTTAATTAGTCGATGGTGTTGAGTAAAAAGTATTACCTAACCAATGAACCTATCACCACCACCACCACCACCTCTGCCCCAGCTTAATGAGCTCTTGGCCGTGTTTGTAAGAAGACTCTCTCTGGAGAGGCAGGAGTGGCTCTGCCAATCAATCACAAAACATTGAGAGCACAGTGCACGTGCACTGTGTGTGTCTGAGTGTGCCACGCAAAGCCCAGAGACTACCCAAGGGGAGTACAAGCATGTGTGTGAAGCCGCTACCAACATATTCCATTCAGAACATGTACAGGCCCCAGAGGTCACGGATCTGGATTATAGACATCCGAGCAGAAATATGTGAAAATGTGTCAAGTGACCGAAGAGCTGTCTTATGAGGAAAGGAATTTGATTTCTTTCCTGCAGCTTCGAAAGGCAGAACTCGACCAGCAATCCTGATGAAAAGAATGTGGAATTCAGCCTATTAAGGACTTGTCTCAAAGCGAGAGTTGTTTGTCCCTGCAAAGCACACCTGCTGCAAAGTTTCCTACCAACAGGGGCAGACGAGGGGGTAAGCTTAGGTTTGTTGTTTCCTTTTTGTTTCTTCTTAATCGCTTCCCTTGACTTTCTAATTTGGCATCACCTTTATCTGAACAATGGCAGGAGAAAATGAAAAGCCGAAAGAGACAGTCATTGTAGATAGGTGTGTGTGCACACTATGAATGCGTGTCTGGGTGGCTTGCGAATCAAACCCAGGATCCCAATGCCTGTTAGGCAAACACTCCACTCACAAAATTACACCCCCAGCTCCTGACTTTGCTCTTTCTAATTCTTCCGCTGACCTTACTTAGCATGATGAGGACTTTACTGGGCTAAGAAAAGAGGCTGGTGTGAGGATACTTGGGTTAGATGGTAGACTCCAAGGAAGAAAAGTCCTCGAACCAAGGAGGGAAGGAAATGGGGCAATAAGGTGAAGATGGCTCTAAGAAATTTGCGTTTGTCTGCCCCCTGCCTCATGGACTTGGTGATGGGTATGGGATGGGAGGAGCAGAAGAAGTGATTCTGCGGACGATGTTGGCCACTGTTGGGGAGGGCAAAGACAAGGCTGATTCTAGAGAAAGACATTGGAAAGGAAGTGTGATAAGCCAGGAGGTTGAAGGGATTCTGCCAGGTCAAGCATGGCAAGCTTGGCTCTGGCAGGCCTTGCCCTTCTCATGTCTCTCTGCCTTGCTAAAAACCATTGGATTGCATCCCTGAAGCTAACCCCTTATTTGGCCAATCTCTCCTTCGGAGGCTGACTACCAAGGTAGTTCCTTTCTCCCCACCTCTCACTCTTGCTTCTGTCATAGTACACAGGGGGGCCACTCCGTACCAGCTGCGGTTCACTCTGAGCTCCTGGTTTAAATAATAGTGGACCAGAAGACTGTTCTCACTATCCTTCTCCCTTCTCTTTCATGATTTCTAGTATCTTTCCATGGGGGAACTAAATCTTGAAACAATCCCAAATGTTTGGCTTTCTGGCAACGGATTAGAACAGACTATGACACCGGAACACAAAGGGGGAGCCAGGAAGTGCCCTGTCACAGGAGCAGACAGGCACAGTACAAATTTTCAGAGACGCGTTGTTGCATTTCTGAAAAAGAACATTGGAACACTTTGAGACTGGAGCCTTGGGGTTCTGTGGCTGCAGATGGAATTCATTGTCATCCTAGGTAACTGGACCTTGATGGCCATTGCTTGGTTCATAAAGACTGGCTCAACCAACCACATGCCATTGTTGCTCACTGATGACTGTGATGGCTAATATCGTCTTAACAGGCTCTAGAGTCCCCTAGGAAACAACCCTCTCAGCCAACCTGTGAGGAATTACCTTGATCAGGCTGAAGAGGGAGGATCCACTCGAAACATGCCACACCTTTTCAGGGACTTGGGTTCCAAAAAGAAGAAAGCTATGTGGGTACAAGAATTCACTGCTCTCTGCTTCCTGACCACCAATGCAGTGTGACAAGCTGGTCTCCTGTTCCTGCCACCATACCTTCCCCTCCATGACGGACTGTGTCTTCCTGGAGCTGGAAGCCCAGTAGAGCCCTTATTCCCTAGCCTTGCTTGTCACAGGATATTACACATACCACTGCAATGTCAAATTAACTACAACACGGCCCAAAGCAGGTCAGTTTCTGGCCGTTTCCACTCTTTCCCTTTCCTCTTCTAGTTCCAACAGACTCTGCAATCTGAGTGCTGAGCCTCAAACAGCTTTTGGTTTCTGAAATGTGGATTTTGAAACAACAACTCACAAGTAAGTAGGCTTTGTTTGTCTTTCCTATTCATGAGAAAGTCTATCCTGAAGATGGTTGTATTTAGTGGCAAGTGGCAAGTATTTATAAGGACATCTCTCTTAGAAGTGTTTCTAAGCAATTTCACATATAAGTGA
Organism: Dicrostonyx torquatus; assembly: GCA_028555095.1. Taxonomy (NCBI): domain Eukaryota; kingdom Metazoa; phylum Chordata; class Mammalia; order Rodentia; family Cricetidae; genus Dicrostonyx; species Dicrostonyx torquatus. The sequence continues at coordinate 4,692,800 of JAQHUG010000061.1, read as the reverse complement.
TCTTCAGAAAGTCCTTGTGTAGGGTGACTTTGTAAAATAGCTGAAGGCACGCTAACAACCATCTGTAGATGGCATTTAAAAGGCAGTTAAATTTGCCTCTCACATTTAACTTGACTTCAGTTCTTCTTAGCTATAGGGTAGAATTTGCCTTCTCGGTTAAATAGCCTTATTTTGCTTGTGGAATCTGGAATAAGGCCCTGTGTACAACTGTGAGGTACTTGCCTTAGATTTCACATTTTTCTTTATGACACTATTTGTCCAGATGGCTACCACCCTTCCTATTGCCCCGAATAAGTTCTAAAGACAGTGAGGAAGAGTTTTCTGAATACCTTAGACATCCAGCTTTGTCTTCAGAAGCAGCCGCTTAAGAACCAGCAAGATGGTTCAGTGGGTAAAGGCCTTATGACCCGAGTCCAGTACTCAGAGCCTTTATGGTGAAAGGAGAGAACAGACTCCCTGTAGTCCACTGCTGGCCTGTACACAGACACTCACACACAGACATACACTACACACATTGGCATACACATGCAGACACACACAGACATACACACACACACAGTGGCATGTGCATGCACACACATACACATATAAATAAATAAAGGTAGAAACTGTCAGCATTTTTTAAAAGTAGTTCATGAATACTTCGTTCTACCGACTGGACGGGAGTTAATCACTGGACTCACATGTCCTTTGGGGGCAGGATTTCTTAGTGTTACCTTGTAAAACGACGAGACTACAAAAGACTCCCTGTGTCTCCTCCCCTGGGCACTCTTCAATGAAAGAGGGTTGTTTCATTTCCTGTGTTGAGGCCACGAATATGACAGGAGCATCTCTAAGTGTCCCATCATAGCTTGCCTCACCGTTCCGACTGACTGGGCCTATGGTCATGCAGTAGATCTGGGTGATGTTTATCTATGTGGAAGGCATCCTACTTGGTCGGCTTCTATTCAGGAGCGCTTTCTTGATTAATCAAGAAACTACCTTCCATAATAGAATATATTAAAATGAGGCTTTTCGTTAGAATTAAATGCATGAGAAAGCTCATCTATTTTCAGAGAGCTCTGACTTAGAAGAAATCTAGTAAATCCTGTCTTAAAGAAAGTGGCTTTGTTGGCAGTTACTTCGAATCATCTTGCAGCCATGAGGAGGCCCTAAGCCGCACATGGAGAAGGGTCTTAGTGAGATGGATGTCAAAGGGGCAGGAAATCTGATTAGGCGGGCCACCCATCCTAATCAGAAACTAAGAGCGCCAGCTGAACACAGCCCTGCCGCTCCCAGCTGACTGCACTGGAAACCCTTCCCCAGGAGCCTTTTCTTCCTCACTTAAGCTCCATGCATTCCTCCCACCCCCTAGCTCTCTTAATATCCTGGTCTTCAGTTTCTAACAAGCTAGGTCTGTGATAATTGTGATTCTGTTACAAGATGTAAATGCAATCCCGGCTGTGTGGCAGGGCTCAAAAAAAAAAAAAAGGCATCTGTATAAATACGATTGTATTTGTAATCTCATCCCCACTCCAACCCGCAGCCTTTGATAGGATTAACTGAAGTCTAGCGCCCAGGTAAATTGGCACTGACTGAAACCCATCTGTGTTTCTGAGGGGGGGCGGGGGCGGTGTTAATCAGACTATTGTGATCAGGTTCTCCAGCATGAGAGATGTGTTTGTTGGCAGACATGGCTGGGTGGGCATTCTTTTTTTGCAGAACCAGGTAGCAGCAACCACATGAGAGCTTCGTGTCTTTCATCATGGCATCATGTTCTGAAATGGACCACATGCAAGGTAATCTAACAAGGCTGCGGGTCGAGCTGACCCATGAATAGACCATATCCAGGAATGGGGAAGTGTTGAGTTCCCAGGTGGATGCAGGAAGCTCTAGCCTTGGCAAGCTGTCTTCTCCCAGCAGTACGAGAGACAGGCTGCCAACACAGCCCTGTGAGGGCACACCAAGTACATGCATTGTCTCTGAGATGAGCAAACAGGTAGACACTGAAGTTCCTAAAGATGGAGAAAATTTGGGCCACAAATATAACATAATGATGTGTTCGGCCTTTGTTAGCTGTGCTGGCTACAGGTCTGCACTCTGTACTGTCTGCTCAGCTCTGACTTGTAATTCTCAAAGGGTTCCTTCTACATCTGTGTCTTATTTACATTTCTATTGTCATGACACAAATACCACATGCAAGTCAACTTATGAAAGAATTTAATTTTGGGGACTCATGGTTCCAGAGGGTTAGAGTCCATGACCCACTTGGTGGGGAACATGGCAGCAGGCAGGCAGCAGGAAGGCAGGGAAGGAGGGAAGAAGGAAGGTGGCAAACAGGCAGGCAGGCAGGCAGGCAGGCAGGCAGGGCGTTGGAACAGGAGCTGAGAGCTTACACATGGAGACAACAATCACAAGACAGAGAGGGTGCTAATTGGGAATGGTGGGAGTCTTTTGGAAACCCCCTCCCAGTGACACACCTCCTCCAACAAGGCCACACCTCCTAATCCTTCCCAAACAGTTCCACAAACTGGGGACCAAGTAGTCAAATATATAAGCCTATGGGGCTGTTCTCATTCAAAGCACCACCAATTGCCAGCAGGATGCAATCTGCCCTCTAAGGAAAAAATCCAAGGACTCAAACAATTGTCATGTGTGTTCTGAGTCAATGCACTAGGAGAATTTTCTGTGACTTTGGCATTAAAATCTTGCTTGTAGGGACTACTTAGTTTGTAAAGAAAGACCTAAGACATATCATTTTAAGAATATGTGTCACCAAAATTCATAAAAAACTGGATGCAGAGGTTTCTAATAAAACTAAAAATATACCTACCCCCATCATCTAGTGTGTGCTTACACACTAAAGCAAGGGTATTCCTGGCAGCCTGAATCATAATATGTTCACACTTTAGGGGTTTTAGAAGTTTGAGATTGTTCAGCATCAGCTTTGCATATTAGAGGATAAATCAAATTCAAATCTTCTGTTTTATCAGAAAAAAATTCTCCCTTAAATCAATAAATGGTTATTAACCAACTTTATCCTGTAACTATTTTATTTATTTTTATTTTTTAGTCTCTCATATCCTGACTATGGTTTCCCCTCCCTTCCCTTTCCCCAGTCTCTTCCCCCACCTCTTCTCTCTCCCAGATCCATCCCCACTCTTCCTCACCTCAGAGAATAGCAGGCTTCCCAGGGGCCTCAACCAAACACAGCATACCAAGCTACAAGACCAGGCACATGCCATCACATCAAGGTTGGACTAGGGAACCCATAGGAGAAAAAGGGTCCCATAAGTAGGCAAGAGTCAGAGACCACCCCCACCCCCACTATTAGGAATTCCACAAGAACAGCAAGCTATTCAGCCATGACATTTATGCAGAGGACCTAGGTCAGACCCATACAGGCTCCCTGGATCTCTGTGAACCCTCATGAGTTCCAGTCAATTGATTCTATGGGTCATGTTCCCGTGTTGTCCTTGATCCCTCTGGTTCCTCCTATCCTTCCCAGGATAAGAGTTCCCAGGCTTGGCCTGATGTTTGGCTTTGAGATTCTGCATCT
>JAQHUG010000061.1:4645373-4683255 GCA_028555095.1 Dicrostonyx torquatus | reverse complement strand
GTAAGAGCCATGGGTTAGGGAGTTTGCTGTGAGACTGTGTCTCCTAGTAATGTCACCTGTAATGCCTCACCAATATGACTGCCTAAACACAGGCTAAATAAGGACAACAATCACAACAATTGATATGCCCAAGTGGACAGGGGAAACTCATTACCTTGGTTATAAAAACATGATTTTGTAGATAGCCATATCACGTTGAAATGTCAAAGGATTAGATCTGCCTGCTAGAGTATAAAAATGCAAAGTCCTTTGAAAAGGGAGTGCCTGAGAGAGTACCAAGAAGACAGCGCCCCAAGGGCATTCCATTCCAACAAAAAAATTTAGGATTGACATCAAGCTCAGCCATCCAGGTCACCTGAGATTTCACCCGAGATGCAAGGAAGCCAGTCTCCATCATGAGCTGGCTGCAGAGCTGGGTGTTTCTACTTCAGTTGATCTCTCAGGTATGCAGAGTGCAGGGGCTACATTTTAATGGAGGCTTGCACCAAGGTTTTGGAAAGCCATGGACTCCAGGCAGCACAGGGCAGGGTGCACTGAGCTACTAAGGAGACAAAATAAAGCTATGAAAGTGAAGCCTAAGTTATGGCAGGATTCTGGGACATCTGCTGAGGAAAACTACAAAAGATGGCTTAAGAGAGGACCAAGATATACTGCAGGCAACAGAGACAAGACCAAGCCTGTAGGAACTCCAATGCCACCATCATTGCTCCCAGATGCTAAACGTGGAACTTTGGAATTTGGTGTCTGTGATACTGAATTTCAATCTTGCTTTCTCTTTCTTGGCTACTCTCCAGGTCTCCCATTTCAGACGGGGAATGTTTACCCACTGCCATTGTAGATTGGAAATGTGTTATTTTTTTTTTAATTAATAAGGAATAATTATTGTTGACTGAGTTTTCTGTCCTATCCTGTTCCCACAGTTGTTAAGTCCCAAAGAAATCACACAGAGGTCTACATTAGTTATAAACTGATTGGCCCATTAGCTCAGGCTTCTTATTAACTCTTATAACTTATATTAGCCCATTATTCTTGTCTATGTTAGCCACATGGCTTGGTAGCTCATTCGATGAGGCAGTCACATCTTGCTGCTCCTGTGGCTGGGTCATGACTGCAGATTAGGACTTCCTTCTTCCCAGAATTCTCCTGTCCTCATTGACTAGCCTCTGCTTCCTGTCTGGTTGTCCCGCCTATATTTCCTGCCTGGCAACTGACCAATCAGGACTTACTTAAAATATAATTGACAGAATACAGACCATTGTCTCACACTTAAAGAGTTTTCTTTAAGACTCAGAATAATTTTGGGGGTGCTAAAATTACAGAGACTTTTGAAGACTTACTGCACACATTCTGAGTCCATGCATTAGATGTCCAAGAGGAGGTTAGAGGAATTTGTGGCTTTGATATGAAATCTCTCCCACATTCTTGTGTGTTTACTAGTTTGTTCTCAGCTGTTAGCACACTATCTGGGAGGTTGTAGGATTTGATGGACACAGAGTCTCTCTTGAAGGTATGGAACCAAAGAGTGGGGTTTGAAGGTTATAAGTTGGTTCTAGTTTTGGCCCAAATTCTCCTTGCTTCCAGATGACCACTATGATGTCACCAGCCTCCTCACATTCCATTGCCACATCTGCCTGCCCATGCCACTGTGCCTTCATGCCACTGTGGGCAGCATTGTCTGAACTCTGAAGCACAGTAACTCCTCCCTCTGCTAAGTTGTTTCTATAGTGTCTTTTGTCTCAGTGACAAGAAAAGGAACTAATAATACACATCCAGCTTTTGAAAGACAAATGTTCATTGTGAGTAAAAGCATGAAAGAAGTCTGTAATTACATACTGCAATACTACTCGGCAGCAAGCAAGACAGTACTGATCCATGTTATAATAACATGGATGCATCGTTCTCACATTCATCAAAAGAAACTACATGGGTGTTTCCATTGCTTGATGGTCTAGAATGGGCAAAATTAATACCTTAGCACTATTTATTGGAACAGAAAAATTCTGAACTATAATGAGAGTACAAAATGGAGCAAGGACTTTAAAAAACAGATTTATTGATTTTATGTGTTTGCGTATTTTGCCTGGTGCCCTTGGAAGTCAGGAGAGAGTCATGGATCCTCGGCACTGGAGTTATAGGTTGTTGTAAACTACCATGTGGGTGCTGGGAACTGAACCCAGGTCTTCTGTAGAAACAATGAATGCTCTTAACCATTGAGCCATCTTTCTTGTCCCTAGTATGAGGACTTTAAATTGTTCTTCTAAAATTAAACATACAGCTCATCAATCCTATTTTTGTTACCGTATTTCACTTGCTACTTGTCAAACAAGTGAAATAAGACCCATTTTTACATGAAAACTTGTATGTGAATGTTTTGACTGTGTTTATTCATAAACTAAAACTAATGATAAGTCTGTGCTTCACTGTGGAGTCCAAACCCATGCTATGGCATATCAATACTAATATAATACAATATAATAATACAAAACGAGGTAGCAGTTAAAAAGGAACAGAATACTCACATACACAAGTGTAGATTCAGTGATGCATGTTAATAAAACTAGGCACCAATGGCTGTGTGAAAATAATTTCACTTATATGACATTCCTCAGAAAATAGATTAGTGACAGCAACTACAGACCACCAAGGGCATGGGGAGAACAGAGAGTAACAAAAAGTTTTCTGTCTTTATTGTGATTTCTACAAGTGTGTTCACTTGTGAAAACTCGTGGAACTCTGGCTTTATCTCTGGAGGTTTCTCTTTCTACAGAACTACACGTGTTATAGGGACTCAAGGGAAAGAGAAGAATCAATGAATTAGACAGAGGGAATTCCCACTAGAAAACCTGGCCCTGGCATCCATTGAAACTCCTCATCTTTTAACATTCCTGCCCCACAGGCTGCAAGAGTCAGGACACTCTGTCTCAAGGCATTTTGTCTCAGACCTTCGCCTGGGCACCTGTTTATTAAATTATAGAAATCATTACTATTGATATAGAAAGCCCCAATTGTAAGAGAAGACCTTAGCCAGCCTAGTGACATCAAACAAGGTAAGAAATTGACAGATTGGATGGCTCAATGTGATGGGTGCTAGCTAAGGCTCAGCCACGTATCCTCCATCACACAGCCTGAAGGAAGTCTATAACAGGGAGTCTTTTTATGCCTGGAAGAATGGGAAAGACTTCAGGGAGCAAATATCTTTCTAATGCTCTGAAGACTGCTAAAATAAAAAGTGAACTAACTGCTTTGCTTACCAAAGCTTTGGCTTACACCTGGGGAACTGCTCATGTCTCCACTAGTACACTCCTTATCATTCACAAACTCTTCTCCTAGACTAGAAAAGGGGGGGGGGTGTGAAGAAGGTGATCATGCATGTGCCAGAGGATGTAAAGTTGGAAGGGACCTTGTAGTTCTGAATGAGGCTTATGAATTATTTGTGATTTAAAGCAACATCTCTCCTTGTTTACTGTGACAGCAGAGAATCAATAGAGGTTGAACACTCACTGATGCAGTCTGGGTGTTATTCAACACAGGACACAATAGGCGAGTTACCAACTACTTTGTATAGATGCTTATGAGCTGGCTTAAATGTAGGAGGCAAGATAGTATGGATGCCGAACAAAGGGACCATTCTAGGTGCTGTGAATGAATTTGAAAATGTTAAAGCATTGGCCCTGTAGGTAAGTCTCTCCGATGAGTACTAACCCTACATATCAGTTGTTGTTCATTGGCTCCTCCCACGAGTAGCTGCTGAGAGTTGTGCACTGTGGAGAGGGATGGTTGCAACAACTGGAGGCAGGTCATCATTACGAGTGAAGGGAGCCAAAGAGAGAGTCCTATCATCGCACTGAAACTGCTGGGTAGCAGTGGGTCATGCCAGCTGAGCTCCTGGTGAACCGCACCGATTGTGAGAGAGTCAGGACAAACAAGTGAGCTTCACGAGCAAAACGGAAATCCGTGCAGATATTGCATATGCTCCACAGATTGTCTCAAGCAAAGCAGAGATCTATGCAGATACTCCATGTGCTCCACCAATTGAGTGTCTCTTGAATATGCCAACTGCTCAAGATCCTATACTGTGGAGACCCTGGATTTGGTCACCAATGCTAGAAGTTAGAATTAAAATGCTAAGTGCAGCGCACTTACGAAAAAGTGGGATTCCTGATCATCAATAGGGTAATCCTAAATAACATGCTTCCTTAAAGAAATGAGTGGTATTAAAGTGTACATAAAAATTATAGACAACATTTCAAAAGTTGGCTTTTAAGGGATGCTTGGGGATTATCTTTGGAGATTGCTGTTAACATACTCTGGAACTGGGGAAAAGTGTCTACAAATTAATCCAGCAACATCAGAAAGACAGCGATGAGGTGAACACTGTATACTGTGTGCTGCACCCGTTTATTCTTTTATAAAATCAAGATTTTCTAGCCAAGAAGACAGGCATCTGGCCCTTGCCTCAGCGCTGTTGGCTGAGCCGGCTTACCCAGAGATGCTGGGGAGTACTGTGTGGTGGGTGGCATGTTTCTAAATCCACATCCTTAATGACAGAGTAGTGGAGTGCTTTGTGCCACTAGACACAGTCCCAGGACTGAACTGGAGTTTCTTCAGCTTGAGTGGGTGAAGGTGGCTATTAATTAATGCCAACTTAGACTGAAAAACATTCAGCTATTTTTGGCTCCTATGTCTATTTAGTATAGAGGGCTAAGTGGGCAAAGAAGCAAGAGGTGGACAGAAAGAAAAGAATGACAGGGGCCCTAGGAATCACCCTTCAGACACTAAGCTTTTGTGCTAGATAGCAAGCCACTCACCCCTCCCCAGTTTCCTGCAAACAGAAACGAGCCCTCAGCCCACAGCGGTTCCTGCACCCATATATTGGATGATCACAGCCCAAAGAAGTCTGCAGACCATCCTGGAAAAGTCAGGGTGAGGATGTGACAAGAATTACTCAGATCTATATGTGTAGCTCTGGTGACAGCCTTTGAAATCTGGTTTCCGCTCTGACATTGTTTTCTTTGATCTCCCCATTGAAAAGTCTGGTCCCTGTGAAAAGCAAATCCCTTGTGCTGGGATATCTCGCCATTGATCCAGTTCCTCTACTGAACAGATTATTTCGGAACAAAGGAGTCAGAGTGGCTATGATCAGGCTGGCTGCTGGCCTTCCTGGCACAGCCATGCCCTGTCCTTTGGTCATAGCATTGCTTGTGAGGATGCTGGACAAGGTGAGCATCTCTTGTCCCTGCTCTGTGATGTTTTGATTTCTGCCCTTTTTTGGGTATATCTGTTTCTCTTTTTCTCTGTTCCTTTCTGCTCTTCTCTCTACTTCTCTGCTACCCAACACATTTTCCAGTCAGCAAAATATGAAAACACATTTATCTCCCTTGGATAACTCCACAAACAATCAAGAAAATACATTTCAGTATGATGGAGTGTCAGGCAGAATGAATGTATAGCAAAATAAATTGTTCTACAAACTAAGAAAAATGTTTCACTAATGCAGCATCCAGGAATATTTGAAGGTAACAATTTACCTAAATTAACAGTTATTTGAGAAAAGGAAAATTTTTTTCCACGAGTCAGAACCTGCTGTTTATAAAGGTCTTTGGCGAGTGGTGGGTGGTTTTTCAGCCAGACTGTAGGAATAGTGGACAGGCTGCCTTTGCTGTTGGCTTGTTCGTCCTTTATGACAGGACTCTATGTGTTTCTGGACCTGGCTGGAGGCCTGATGGGCTCACTGGATTTTCATTATACAGATGCATAGTTTGGGTTCACATTCAGCACAGTTTTGGGGGACTGTCATTCCATATGCATGCACCTCTCACTAGGTTGCTAGCTTCTTGAAGGTAGGAGGACTTGGATGCTTGAATGCTACATCCTGAGAACCTGGCTTTGGGTTCCCATTATGGCAGATAACTTGATGTGGGAGTCCCCTCTGTGTGCTGTGATCTTGGCCTGTTGACAGGACAGAACTTAGGTAGGCGGAACAAACTGGACTGAATGCTGGGAGAAGTAGGGCAAAGTCAGAAAGATGCCATAATCCGCTGCTGGAGATAGACGTGCTGAAACTCTGTTGGTAAGTCACTGCCACGTGGCAATACAGAGATTAATAGGAATGGGTTGGATTAATATGTAAGAGTTAGCCAATAAGAAGCTGGAGCTAAGGGTCAAGCAATGATTTAATTAATACAGTTTCTGTGTGGTTATTTTGGGGCTAAGCTAGCTGGGTGGCCAGGAGGAACAAGCAGGCCCTCCTCCTACAATAATAATACACAAGTGATGAATGAATGAGTGACCCAAATACTTTGACTGATCTCTGCAAGAGCTGCAAAACTAGTGTGAGGTTCCGTACCTCCTTATGGTCTGCAACATATGAACCGAATTGATTGTCTGCTAGGTCAACTGCTTCCAAGGACTAGGTTGTCTTTGGAGAGCCTCTGGGACAGCCTTGCACAGTATGGGTATCCATGGCAACTTCCCATAAATTCACATTGCCACTATTAAATCATTGGGTTACCAGCTTGTCCCCATCTTCAGTAGGGCCTTTTCTGATGACCTATTTGAATTTGCACCACCCTCACCAGGATTCCTGATTTTTCTAACTCTGTACTTCACTTTCTTCTGTAGTTCCTATCAGTTTCTAATGCATCCTAATTTATTTCTTTCTGTTCATTAGTTTCAGCTTACCTGTCCTTTTAGAATATAAACTTCCCTATGTTCTTGTCACACAGTGGGTGCTTAATAGATGCATACTGAGAGACTGCTTACTACTGTGAATGTAGTTACCTTGTATTATCTTGAGATATTAACTAGAAGGTATAAAATATAACTTAAGGGACTTTTTAATCACAGGGTGCCTATCACAATCAATATGTCTACAGCAGAACCCATACATGTAAGCCTCAGGGAACATCACAGAAGAGAGGGTGGAAAGACAGTAAGAGCCAGGGAAGGATGTTTACCGTGAGATTTTTATCTTTCATAAACAACAGGAAGGCTGGACACTTGACATCTCAAGCTCAACGATATGGTAATCCAAACAAGAGCTGAACAGTGAGAATACTAACTCACATGACCATGTGTCATGGGGCAATTTCCCAGGGCTCTACCCCCCTATTAAGAGGGGGGTTAATGCCTGCTGGGGAGGGAAAAATCTAGTCTTTCCCGGGGATGAGCCTCCTGACTGGTTATTCAATACCAAGTGGTCAGCCATAAAAATATATACATATAAACAACACTAAACAGGTTGTATTTATATGTGTGTACACATATAAAAATAATAACTAAAAAGAGAACAAGAAATTGCGTAGTTAAGAAGTTAGGGGAAGATCTGGAAGGAACTTGGGAAGAGAGATGAATATGAACAAAATACATTGGATGAAATTCTCAAGGAATTAATGAAAATTTTCTTCTTTAAGTCTATGTCCTTTGGAAAATAGCCCCTAATAGATATTGTCTATGATGGGAAGCTGTGGGGGTGCCCATTGGGCAGATTTTAGGGGATCCACTTCAACTCACTTCATATACTAATGGTGTATAAAATATTCCTCCTGAAAGGCGTTATACTACTTTAATAAAGCATATTTCAAGCCGGGTGGTGGTGGCGCACGCCTTTAATCCCAGCACTCGGGAGGCAGAGGCAGGCGGATCTCTTTGAGTTCGAGACCTGCCTTGTCTACAAGAGCTAGTTCCAGGACAGGCTCCAAAGCCACAGAGAAACCCTGTCTCAAAAAACCAAAAAAAAAAAAAAAAAAAGCATATTTCAAACGTACTGACATACAGCAGAGCCCACAGTGTTCTGTATTTGAGTGAAAGGCATTCTGGAGGACGGTCATGTATTACCTATGGTTACAGTCTTTGAACAGATTTTAAAGAGAGGTTTTATTTTTACTTGTGTGTATGTGTGTGTTTCGCTGTGTGCATATGGCATGCATCTCTGGGGGGCTGAATAGCTACACAAAGGTGCTGGATTTCCTAGACATGGAGTTACAGGCCTTCTGGAAGACTTTTAACAGCTGAGCCATCCTCTGTATCTCATACTTGACATCTTAAACAAAACTGGAATGTGCGTTAATCTGATGTACATGAGGGTTCAGTTTTCCCAAGCTTTTTCTACTCTGTGGCCCCACCACCCTTCTATGGTGCAGAATCATTGCATGGGGCCTTGTTAGGCTGGTAGTCCCCACCCTGGGCCGCTGACTCAGAACCTACCAATAAAATGCTCTCCAGCTGTTATGACGTCACCTCTGAGAACAGTGACTTTTCAATTGTAATGTCTTGGTTTTCCTTTGCTGCAAGCATGCTGCAAAGACACGGAGAAGCTGGATTTTACCTGCACTGCCTGTCCTTGGTACTGCATTCAGCAGCTGACGGGGAGGACAGAGCGGCTTGTATGGACCGCCCCACCTTACCCCACTGAGATGGCTACACTCAAACAGCTGAGCGGAGGACTAGCAGTGGGTAATGTGGCTGAAGACCAGAGACAGAGCCCAAGTAATTGAAATACACGGTTGCCTTGAACTTCATTTCAGCCAACACTCTCGACAGCCTCCTGTAATGAAACTTTTGCCGTTGCTTCTAGCAAGAGGCCAAATGAAAGAATGAAGTGTCAGCTCAAAAAATGGGCAGAGGAAAAAGAAGAGGAGGAGGTAGAGGAGGAGGAGGAAGAGTCAAAGAGGCCAACTCGTGGCCTCTGAAATTAGTGCATGCACTGTGAAGGACAAGCTTTGCTAGTTGACTTGGGGAAAAGAAGTTTCACAAGGCAGCCTAGTTTTCGCCCACAGTAAAGTTTTAAGATATGTGAAATCAAACAGAGAGATGCTAGGATATCTTTTGAGCAATTGCAAGAAACCTTTCAGCTCCATTTTACCTTTGCAGTAACTTGGGGCTGTGGTTCTCAAAGAATGTTTCGTCTTCTTATAAGACTTCGAGTGTAGCATTTAGTAGGGCTATCGGAGGACACCGACGTGGTTTAGATCTTGAACTATCCATTATGAGAGGAATAAAAAGTCAGTGGCATCATATATGTCATTAGTTTGTGTAATAAAAAAATGATTAAACACAGCTAGCTTTCAAATGCATGTAAAATAGATCTAGCTGAAAGTTTAAATTTTCATAGTGTTTATAGTCTGGATGGCTAGAATTTCCATAAATAGCTAAAGTAACCCATCTTACCTCTCTGATAACCATCGACATCGGAGTCACTATTGGATTTTGACAGTTTTGCGAAATGAGTTGGCTGCTGCTGCAATTTACATGGCTAGAACTGTTATGCTTCTAATTTATACCTCCCAATTATGTCTTCAATGTACATGAACAATGTTTTTGTCTTGGGAATCTTTGTCAAAATCATGTAGCTGTAGCTATATGGACTTCAGTCTGGGTCCTCTATTCTAGTCGAGATCGGTGTGTCTGTTTTTGTGCAAACACTATGCATTTTTACTACTATGACTCTGTAGTGTAACTGAAATCAGGTATTGTGACACCTTCAGTGCTAATTTTGTTCAGGATTGCTTTGGTTGTCTTTGGGCTCCTGTTCTTCCATGCACATTTTAAGATTATTTACATATATCATATATAATATATGGCATGCATATACTATAGATTTATACTATATAACATACAACACAGTCACATGTATGTATACATATACATATATGTCATATAAATATACACATAAACATATATACATAAATATATTTATATAAAATAACTTACCCTGAACTTTTGATTTGGACCACACTAAATCTCTGGATTGTTTTTGGTAGAGTAGTCATTTTCACGATGCTAATTCTTCTATTTCATAATCACGGGAGGTATTTACATCGTCTAATGGCTTTTTAAATTTCTCCCTTCACTATTTTTTATTGTGGAGGTAATTCATCTCCTTGTTTATGTTTCTTTCTAAGTAGAGAGAGAAAAAGAGACAGAGAGAGACAGAGACTACTGTGAATGGAATTGATCCCCTAATTTCTTTGTCGGTATGGTCTTTGTAGTATATAGGAATATTCATCGTGTATTCTGGTACTTTGCTGAAAGTGTTTATTATCTCTAAGTGTTCTTTTGGTCGAATCATTAGGGTCTCTTATGTATAGTATCATACTATCTTAAATAAGGTACTTTGACATTTTTCTTATTTGTATCCTTTTTAATTAATTTCTTATTGCTTTAACTAAGACTTCAGACAAAATTGAATATAATTATAGAGAGTAAACACCCTTGTCATGTTATTGGACTTAATGAAAATGCTTTTTTTCCTCCATTTAACATGATGCTAACTATAGGTTTGTCTTTATTATGTTGAAGTATGTCCACTGTAACACTAGATTCTTCTGGACTTTACAAATGAAGAGATGCTGAATTATATCAAGGCATTTCTGAATCTATTGAGATGATTGTGTGATTTCTGTCTTTGAGGTCATTTATGTGATGAATCGCATTATAGGTTTACAAATGTTGAGCCATCGTTGCATCTCTGGAATGAAGCCAACTTGATTATGATGTATGGTCTTTTTTTAACATGATTTTTGAATTTATTATGCAAGTATTTTTGTTGAGAATTCTTACACATCTTTAACCAAGGAGATCAATCTGTAATTTTCTTTTCTAAGTTCTTTTTGAGAACTGCATACATAAGTATATTATATTTACATCATTTCCATCTCAACTTTTCCTCCCACATCCCTACTCTCCCTGTCAAATTCATGATCTTTACCCTAGTGAGTATAATTAGTAGCAATTAGTACATGAGGCAAAGTAGTCTGGGAGGCATCTGTATTCTCTCGGACTTAATCACATTGCTCCAAGATCCAAGGTTTTAAAAAGTTTCCTTTGATAAGTCAACTGTTATTTTGATAGGCCTGTCTTTGTAGGCAACTATGTATGTCTTCGCTCTGACAGCTTTCAGTAGCCTTCCTTTGTTCGGCTAACTCGGTGTTTAAACTCTATGACGTGAGAGTTCCTTTTCTGGTCCTGTTGGATATTTTTGTACCTCTTATAATTCAATGAACATCTCTCCCTAGGTTTGGCAAAATTTCATCTATAATTTCACTGAAACTGTATTATTTTCATGGCCTGTAATTCTCTTTTTTTCTGGTCCTCTAATATATAGATTTGGTCTTTTCATGGTATCCCAGAGGTTCTACATATATTTACAACTCTTAATTTTTGAACATTATTTAGTTATTGATTGTGTGGGGGTGGGTGGTGAGTGTGTGAGTGTGCACATGCCAGTATATCTAAGGAGGTCAGAGGGTAACTTGTAGGAGTGAGTTCTCTCCTTTCACCCCTATTTTCAGGAATCAGATTTAGATGACCAGGATTGCTGGCAAGTGCTTCTACCTACTGAGCCATTTCGCCAGCTCCATACATTTTTTTCTTTTAAAAAATATCATTTTCTTTGAGCGATCTATCTCCTGTGCATTGTCTCCAAGCCCTGATAGTGTGTCTTTTGCATAATCTCTTCTACTGGTGAGGCTTTTATTGTGCTTTTTATTAGACTTATTGAATTCTTCAACCCTGCTGCATTTCATTGTGTTTTTTTTTCTTTCAGTTTCTAGCTCTTTATCAAATCCAATTTTCACACTCTGAATTGGTCCCATCATTTCACTCAACCATTTGTGATTTCTTGGGCTTTGGTCAGTTCCTGTCTTTCCCAAGTTTACTCAGGTGTTCGTGTTCTCTTTGAATTCTGGGAAACTCATAACTGCTCTCTCAATTCTATGTCTTAAACTTTTGTCTAAATTGGTCTTTTTGGGGACCATCATTACAGGATTGGTTATTGTTGGAAGATATTTTTTGTTTCTCTTTTCATATTGTTGTTTTTGTGATGAGACCTGGGAATCTAGAGTTAGGATGTTGATTCTCTTTTGAAATGAGTTTTTAGTTCACTGGGCCAGAATCCCAATGTGAGGTACTAGGCTGAGTGGTTTGGGGGAATGTTGAGGCAGAGGAGTGGAAGGGGATCAGGTTTTTTATTGCATCTGGGGTACACTAATTTACTGTTTGGTAGGCTGGAGTGCTTGGGTCAGAGGTAGAGGGTCAACATTTTTAAATCTTCATTATATAACTGGAAGACACTGGATTTTCAGTAAATACTAGTTCAGTAAAGGGATGCAGGAATGAATAGAAACCAAACTGTGCTATTTCTTGGGGGCATTCACTGAGCTATCTCACTGGCTTGTCTTTTAGGATATTTTCTCATTAGGAATGCCCTATCTATTTCTGTTTAAAAAAAAAACACCCCATTTTGAATGCCTGTTATCCATGATCTCTTTCTCCTACAAATCCATCAAAGAACAATGACATTTAAGACTCCACAACCACATTATCATTGCCTGTCTCATGCAACTCTCATCCCACCTTCCTACTCTGAAATCTTTGAGTTCTTCTTAGCCAATACATTCCCACCTAGCCCTTCCCTCAATTACAAACTACGTAAAAGCGGAAGTATATGCTATCATACACAGAAAAATGCTTTGATATAAGTAGACACCCAAGGGCTGTACAAAGACATAGTATAGTGAGGTTTAATTGATATTTTGAATTTAAAAGATGCAGTGGAACTCTTGTTTTTCACTTCTTTCATTTTCCACAGTTCAGGACATGACATCATTCAGCCACATCTGCTGGTGCTCTCTGAGTCCTTTCTTTGCCTTCCAAGAGCACATCTGGCCTAGCAACAGATTCTATTGTTTATAACTGCAGGGCTGATCCTGTACCCACCCATTTTTTTCCATACCATCTTGCCTGTCATTCTCATCCACATGGCCATTATCTGCGGCTTCAGCTGCTACAGTCACCTGCAGCCCAGGGCTCCCTCCTTCCCTCCTTGTGCATACCTACGGGATTAAACTGCCACGCTCATGCCATGCCAGTTATGTTAATCTCTGCACTGGAACCCACGGCCGATTTATGGCTTCGTACCGCACGCACATCGAATCCGAATGCCTACATGTGGCAGTTCTCTTTGCTCTAGGTCCCCATTTGCTCTCATCCACAAGTCATTGGCCAGGGAGCAATTTTTTAAGTTACCACTCTGCTACTAAAATCTGAATGATTTTGGACACGGTTTTTTTCTTTTCCTTTTTTAACCTGTGGATCTCAATCACTTAACTCTAAAATGAATGTAGTAGAGAAAATGGCCATCCATGTTCCCTTTAGTTTAGTTGTCTTTGGGCTCCTAAAGTCACGCTATAGCCATAGTGGCTTATTTGTTGGAATCATTTTTAAAACCACCAAACAATGAAAAAACTGCTGGCAACATTCTGAAGTATATTATTCTCAAAAAAGAAATATCTTCTGAGAGCAGGGAGATGAGAGAGGGTGCTTCATAAAATATAGAAATGGTTAAATTATTCCACCTTCTTTTTAATGAAGAATCACGGGCCCTAAACTGACTGCTTCTTGCTTATTTGCGCTTTGTTGCTCGATTATCTTCACAAATTACTTTACTGGGAAAACCTTGCAGCTTTTTCTTTTATGATTCTTCTTTTGTTAGGTGGGGCTGTATTAGTTTCTCACTGCTGCTGTAACAAGTAACATTGGCTGTCACTTTTCCTGGGACAGCACACAGAAGCACCTCTGTCTTCCAGATAGGGGTCTGTCAGACCAAGGAACAGCAGCGTCCAGTCCAGGTGGCTGAACTGATTAATTTATTGGGGTTACTTGTAGGGATATGCGGGGCTCAGGTAGTCACATTATTAAGAAGCCCATGGCAGTTTGGGGATGACTCAAGAGAGCCGGATCACTCAAGTCTTACAGTCTCTTCCCAAATGACGGTTGCTTTCTCGTATGTGCTTTCAGGATAGGGAGGGGGCTCGTGAGCTTTTGCAAATGTAAAAGCTGAAGCTCAGGTGACAGAATCTCTCCCCAAGCACTGGTGAGCGGTCCAGAACTGAAACCTAAGTTTGTTACCTTTTAACAGTGTTCTTGGCAATATAACACCCCTCAAAGGCAGCTACTAGCCAGCAGTAATCAATCAAATAAAGTCTGTTTATACACTTTCTCATTTCAATCTCAAGTTTAGTGTATGCAATCCATATTTTAAAAAGTAGTGTTCACGTATTCCAGCATATATTATAAGTCTATGTCTTCTTAAGGAACAATGAAATCAGCCAATCCAAAGTTAGAACCTTCCCTAGTCACTGGACACGCTGTAACACGCACAGCTGGGAAATAGGCAGAACTCCTGTTTGCACATCCCAGTGATGTAAACAGTATAAAATGCCACACCTCTAATGATTCAAGACTCCTGACCGTTTGGGGGTGCACAAACAACACTGATCCAAGGCAGTGTGGGACTACTGAGAGCAAAGTGAAGCAGCCCCATGTGGGGAACAAAGTCAAGGCGGAGAGAGGTCAGGGTGACTTCTTAGAGGCAGCGGTTTGTGAATTGGGTCTTTCTTGTTCAGAAAAAAATATGGCTATAAACTGTGGAAGCACAAGTTGTCCTAAGAGAAGACATGGTAGGAGAAGGTGAATAGAAATACCACCCAATGTTTTCTGTGAGCACAGCGCAGCCCTAAGTATAGGGACAAAGCCCTAGTATGGAGGACAAAGCTGAGGAGCAGACAGTAGAGAGATTTAGGTCTGATATTTAAATTAATGAAAATCAGTATCAAGAAGTGTCTATTTTATTGCTTTTTAATATTTAAGTGTGTGTAGGTGTGGGCATGTGTGTGCATGTCTGTGTGTATGTAGGTGTGTGTGTGCACATGAGAACAGGGACACAGAGAGGTCGCAAGAGGGCGCTGGGTTCTCTGGGAATGGAGTTACACCACTTCTGAAGTACAATGCTGGGAACTCAACTGGAGTCCTCTGGAAGAACCTTCAGTGCTCTTAGCTTCAAGCATCTCTCCAAGCCCACAGTATGAACTCTCAGTGTTGAGCTGTCTCTCTAGTCTATTTTACCATTTTTTTGGAAATACTCTTTCATCTTTCTCTGTCTTAGAAAGGGTTTCAGTTGCTGTAAGAAAACACCATGACAAAAGCAACTTGGGGAAGAAAGGGTTTATTTTAGTTAAAGGTCCATAACACAGTCTCATCACCCAGGAAAGCCAAGGCAGGAACTCCGAGCAGGAACCTGGAGGCAGAATTTGGTTCAGAGTTCCAGAGGCCACGGAAAATTGCTGTTAACTGGTTTGCTCCATCTGGCTTGCAGGCTTTTTTTAAATTTTTTTTTTATAAAGTCCACAACAGCTACCTAGGACTAGCATCACCCATAATGGGCTGGTTCCTCCCACATCAATTACTAATTAAGAAAACACACCAGAAGCTTGCCCACAAGCCATTCCAATAGGGACATTTTCTCAGCTGAGGTTTCCTCTTTCCAAAGGACTCTAGCTTGTGATAAGTTGGTGTACAAGTAGCTAGCACACCTAAAAATGAAAATACCTTATTAGCATTATGGATACATCTGCAGACAGCCCTTTGGTTTGGGCAAAATTACGGAGACATGAAACCACGTGCAGTCAAAAGAAAGCAAAACTGAAACTATCAACTATGAAGCTGTACTTTGGCGTGTCTACAGCATGGACAAGCGGGAGCGGGGAATAAAGAGGACTGTGTGTTTGGCACGTCTCCCAATTCACAGAAGCCACAGCGCCGCAGCCTTTCTTGCTATCAAGTGCCGTCATAAGAAGTAGTGATTTGTGAATTGGAGATCCACTGACAGATGAGGTAGGAGGGTTATCCCAAGTGAAGGAGAGGAGCCGCGCCAAAGGGAAACAAGGGAAGAGTAATGGCGTTGGGAGCTTCAGCCGGCAAGGTGGGCTGAAGGCTGCGGGAAGTGAGACTGTCCACTGACCCCAGGACAGGCGGTGTCCTCTGACAATGGGAAGTAGATTTCTCAGGATTGCATTTGCACTAGAATTCTGAGGTAGTTTTCTGATTAAACTCCTATAACTGGAGGAATTTAGGGAGATTTAGAATGCAGAAGTGAGGTAGGACCCACTCCACCTTGAGGGCTATGGTGAGTCACAGCAGGAAGCCGCCAGAGGCCTCCACAGCACCTCCCAGGCACCTGGAAGTCAGCTCTTCTGCTCCTCAGGCTTCCTTGCAGACTCCAGTTCTTCTACTCCAAATGGACTGGTGCTGTTTCTCAAATCCTTTGATCTCACTTCCAGATGCTTCTCTTCCTGGCATCTCCTGTGTTTCAGAAGGCTGTCATCATTCTTCTTCTTCCCATAATACTTGTATATTTGTAGCTTTCCTGGTCTTGACTGTATCAGAATATCTGTATGTATCTGATTGCCAACCACCTTCAGCAGATCATTCTAGAATTTAATGCCAATTCATGCTTTAATCTCTCCATACCAAATGCACTGTTATGAACATATTCTGACATATACATAGTGAAAGAGTAATTATATATAACATACATAAATCAGTGTCCATGTAAAGAAGTGTGTTCACTTACTTTTCCATCACAAATATTCAGTTTTCAAAATTAGGAGGATACTGAAATGGCCTTGGAAGGAAGACAGCCCAGAAGATGGAGAACAGTGGTCCTGCTGAGAATTCATGAGGGCCTGCAGTAAGGCAGGGGCAGGTTAGTCCTGATTGAAACTGTATTTGGGACGCAAAATAAATAGGACACGGCCCTGCCATAGCAGTTCTGAAGAGTGAAGAAGGACATGTCAAAGATAATGGCGAGGCATGCAGCTCAGGCTCCACCCACAAAGCAAAGGCAGCTGAGGGCTTCCCGCCTCTCGATTAAAACCAGCGAGGTGGAAAAGCATCCATCCCCCAGAGCCAAAAGGATTTATCTCAGGAAAATTGGAGTGTGGATACTAGGAAAACTTACAGTTTTACCGTAGAGGCCCTTTAGGAGAAACCGTGCTTGTGGTGGATACAGTGGACCCTCGCTTCCATCTTACGCTCATCGCTATTGTGTGCAGAGCGGCTTCTAAGGGGAGGTGACGCACAGGCAGTGACTAATGCTTCACAACCAACCAACCAACCCGCGTTGTGAGTTTGGCGTTAGGTGGCGCTGCTGGACAGTCTTCTAAGAGGCTGGAGGATTCCTTCCAAGGTGGTTTGAATGAGAAAGCCCCCAGAGGCTCAGATATTTGAATGCTTGGTCACCAGGTGGTCAAACTGTTTGGGATTAGGAGGTGTGGCCTAGTTGAAGAGGTCGCTGAGGCCTTGCTGAGGTTTCAAAAGACTTGGGCCATTCCCAGTTCAGCTCTGCCTCTGATTCTTGTCTGTGGATGCCTGCCTGCCTGCTGCCATGTTCCCCACCATGGTAGCGATGGACTCACTCTCTGAATCTGCAAGCCCCTAAGACACTCTTCTATGAGTTGCCTTGGTAGTAGTGTGTTATCACTGCAGTTAAAAAAAAAAAAAAAAGTAACCAAGACACCGTCATACTGTCTTTCCTCTCGTCCTCTTGCCAGCAGCAAGGTCCATTAGTGACCATGAAGTGGATGGTGGCTGGGTCCTGCCACAGCATTACTGCGGGGCCTCATGAATTCTCAGCAGGGCTACTCCACCCACAGACTGCCCCATTCTCCATCTTCAGGGCTGTCTTCCTTCCAAGGCCATTTCTTTATCTGTATCCTCCTAACTTTTAAAACTGAATATTTGTGATGGAAAAGTAAGTGAACACACTTCTTTACATGGACACTAATTTATTTATGTTATGTATAATTGCTCTTTCACTATATATGTGTCAGAATATGTTTATAACAGGGCATTTATATGGAGAGATTAAAGCATAAACAGATACAGACATTTTAGAATGGTCTGCTGAAGCTGGGTGGTGATCGGATCCATGCACATATTCGGTCTGTTGTGACTGAGGATAACCAGGACACCGCTCCTTCATTATGGATGTATCTCCTCGTTGTTGTTCACTTGACCAATAACAAAATACTGGTGAAAGTATTTATAATACCTTTGTTCTTCAAATTGTGTAAAGCAGGAATGGGCTTGCATATGATTCGTGCTGAGGATTGCAATATTCAGAAATCCATCCATCCACTCGTTCATTCATTCATTCTTGTGCTGAGGCCTGAACCCAGGTACTTGCACATATCAGATAAGTGACCTACAACTGACCTACAACGGGAATTTTCATCTCATTTAGATTGTATTAGTTTGTTTAAAAATACTCTTTATTTACTTTTAAACCAGGACTCAAGGCCCTTGAAATTAAGAGTTTCTGAAATCAACACAACATGCCAAGACTCCCACCATACAGACTTGTACTATCAAGTCTCTTTCTACTCATGGCTTCCGGGACCCTAAAAATAAATTATTAAAATCAGTTTTGATTGCATCTGTAGAACCATCAGCCTCCTCCTAACAAAATAACCCAAAGCTTATTTCCAGCAGTGAGAAGAGTCATTGCTGGTTCTCTGGGGCGGTATTGAATGAGTGACTTTCATAGAAAAACTGAGTTTAGAGTCCTGGTTCATTACTCAAGGTCTTGTGACCTCGGGCAGTTTACTCTTCCCTGAGTTTCAACTTCCTCCTCCATAACTGCAGATGCTATAACTTGTTCCATGCTGCTTTTCAAATATTCAATGGGATATTTATGTAAATACAACAGATAATGTGCTTGCAAAATCATTACTTTTGAATCTCCTACTGGCTGATAAATAGTCATCAAAGCAGATATGAATAATAGTTTGACCTTTATACAGACCTAGGAAGATCTCCATAGATCAAAGGATTTTATAGGAGGGTAGGACGTCTCATAGCTTGACCAGCAGACAGCTCCCATCTATAAATACTGGTACTTTAGAAAGCACCGTTTCCCTCATCGTGCATATGTCCTAAAGATAGGATGGGGTTCTGCTCAGTTTAGAGCCTGTGTGTTGAGTGGTGAGGTAACTCCCACTTTCCAACAGGAAACTCTTTCAAATGTCCATCGCAACATTCTGACAAGCATCTATGGCGTGCACAGGCTGGTCAAACACAACAGAGAACCCCACCACCACCTAGCAGCACGTTATCTATGTATGAACAGCTAGTGGGAACGCCTCTGTCATTTGTTTCCAGCGGGGTGAACTGTTTGGGATGGTGTCATTTTTTTTTTCCCTTCTCAAAACTGTAGTCAAATTAAGAACTAAGATGTTTTGATGAACTTAGCTCCTAAAAATGTTTGTATTGTATTCTTAGAGAAATGAATATTTTAAAAGTAATTCTTCTGTTTAAAGCATGACAGAATTTGTACATGTTTAGTGATCTGATAATGCAGTTAGCCTGACATCTTTCAGAGGCATGGCAACCAATGGCATGTGTGTCGTCGTCCTGAACATTAAACCTGCCACAAGGTGAGCGTATGAGAAACAGAAAGATGACGTTTTGGGGTAAGGAAAGTTGCAAACCACAAAGTGGAGAGCCAAACCCATTTTCCTTACACTGATCTCTTGACCATGATGCTATGTCGTTTTCAGATAAGTGTCTGTGCATCTCCACTCATCAAAATATTTCACAGTATGTTTCAGATTCTAAGACAGTTGAAGTTGAAACCTCTACAAGCCACCTGATTTTTTTGAATCAAACAGAATTCAATACTGTACATGAGGAAATAAATATCTACTAGGAAGCAAAAAGTAAGGCATGAACTGAGAGGTCTGGTGACAATATCTGTCAACACTCTTCCCAGTGGGTCTGGAAATCTATTGATCATGCCTCCCCTGTATCTTCCCTCCTGGGAAGTAGAAAACCAAAAGTTTTAATTTCCAAGCTCTCATTCAGTAATCCAATGTTTTACGTATTCAGGTTAAACATGGCATCCAAGATTCTCATCGCTAACTACTGGTTGCATACTCCTAAATTTTCCACGTTAGCTGCAAGAAGAGTCTATGTTTACATCGACTCTATGGGCACTAGTTGATGCGACCACCAGGAGAGTCACCAGTCCCAGTTCTGTCATTCATTTTCCGTGTGGGACTAGCAAAGCCTGTTCCATGAGAATACGGTGAAGATTAATCAAGTAAGAAGTGTGCAGTCAGAGCCAGGGAAAAGCTGGTTATTGAAGCATCACGATTTTCAGTTCCTTAATTATCCAGAGTGAAAGCCATCTTCTCTTTGCAGGCATGCTTCACATTTTCTCATGGAACACAACTTCCCCCAACCCAATTTTGTACTCTTGGCTGTCCCGCTACAATAGCGCTCTTCTCGTTACTTTTCTTCCACACTGTAGGTCCGTCTTTTACAAGGGCCCAATAGAATTCTATTTGAAATCTTTCCAAGTACAGAGCTACTCTTCATTCTGGACTAACACTCCCTTTAGCCCAGCCCCAGCCTACCTTTCTGCTTGCTTGGCTTCCCACTCCCTTGTGTGTTGATGCACCGTGTTGAGTCAACCAGACTGCTTCCTTCTGTGAGCGCTGTGAAAGATCCCTAAGGCCTGTGATCTGCTTTTCCCTCGTCAAACCCTACCTGCCCCTCTCAGAGCCTCTAGATGAGCATAGGTTCCTGCCTGGAGCAGAAATAAAGGACATCAGAAGAAAACACCAAATTTACTAATTCATGGTAAAACTAAAGTAAAAACGCAGAGATCTAGAGTTTAATAAAGATTCTGAATTAAAATGTCTTAAATGGCTCAGTTATTTTGAAATTCACGCCTTGTCCATTGGAGATATGGGGAAATCTGAAAATAGTAACCCTCCCTCTCCGCTCAGAGTGCTGCTGCTTCAGAAACTGACATCCAGATAGAACAAGTTCTGTGTCTGGAAAGGACTGCTCTCTTTGTCCCAGCCTGGGAGAGGAACACTGTTGTATGGTTGTCCCCACTTGACTGAAAGGGACAAAAATGTTGGGCAGGTGTGTGTGTGTGTGTGTGTGTGTGTGTGTGGAGTTGGGGTGGAACCACACTACCTGCTGCCTCTTTAGAGGACTCAATCCCTCAAGAATATATTACTCTCCTAGAGGCTCCACCTCTTCTTGCCACCCTTTTGGTATTCATTGAGAAGGACACACCCAACAAGATTGGAGGAGGTAGAAAAGGGTTTGCTGATACCAACTTTAATAAGTATTGTGAATGCTTGATATATTTGCTCAAGATAAAATAGCCCTATTACCTTGATGGCTCCATTTCTTAAGATATCTTGCATGACCTCCACCCCCCAAAAGGCAGAAAAACAAAAAACAAACCCAAACCAAAACTAACAACAAACCAGAGATTTCAGATCCATAACACTGCTTCTGAAGGAATTTTAATAACAAAGGCATTTTCTTTTGTCCACTAATGTTTAACTATAAAAATGTAAACACTACCAAGCACATCCAATAGTTTATTATAGCAAATGGATCAGCCTTTCTTTCTCTGGCAGGGCCTGAACCACCATCAGAAAGAACCTCTGGCCATTTCTGTCATTGGTGGGATACAGAGGCAGAGGTGCTCGGGGAAAGCAGGAGTGGAAAATCCTCCTCGCAGGGTCTGGAGGTCGCCAGTTAAGACTGTTAGAGATTCACGATTGTGCAATGCAATGGATAACACTGAAATAGCCATGCTGGACTTGCAAGTTCTTCAGGGGTGGGCTGGGTAGGAGATGTAGTTTTAGAGTGAAAGCTTTATCTAGCATGTGCAAGGCCCTAGCAAAACAAACATCTGGTTTAGGGTTGGAGAAATGGCTCAGTGGGTAAAAGTGTTTGCTGGGCAAACATGAGGGGCTAACCCGAATTCTCTGGACTCATGTAAACAGGACGAGTGTGTGCATGTGTGTGTGTGTGTGTGTGACATCTGCAGTCCCAGTGCTCTTCCTGAGCAATGTAAGGTGGAAACTGTGTGTGTGTGTGTGTATGTGTGTGTGCGCGCGCATGTGTGTGTTTGTGTGACATCTGCAGTCCCAGTGCTCTTCCTGAGCAATGTAAGGTGGAAACAGTGTGTGTGTGTGTGCGTGTGTGTGTGTGTGCGCGCACGTGTGTGTTTGTGTGACATCTGCAGTCCCAGTGCTCTTCCTGAGCAATGTGAGGTGGAAACAGAAGAATCCCCAGAAGTTGCAGACCAGCTTGCTTGGTCTACATAATGGGAAAACAAGAGAGCGTCTCAAGCAAGGAGAAAGGCAAGGGCACCCGAGGTTGCATTTTAACCTCTATACACTAGGGTAGTCTCAGACTTGCATACACACACACACAATACACACACACACACACACACACACACACATACACACACTCAGAGAATTAGCTTCCAGGTTGAGGTTTAGGAACCCTAGCTTTTAATACAGTTTTGGGGAGCTTACTCACACCTCTCTAGGGCACTATGTAATGCTCTTAACGCTCATCTTAAACAAAAAGTGGACGAGATGATTTCTAAGACAGCCTCCAAACCACTATTTTTATGCTCTAGTTTCTCCTTAGGAATCTGAGTAAAGTTCTGTTACTTATATTGACCTTAAGTTTAAAAATTGTGTATTTCCATGTACCTAATTCTTAAGATCCCCTTTATTTCAAAGATAGTTTTTTTTTTTTTTAAAACAGGGCAGGGAGCACAACGTAATTGCTTAACAACTAGAAATTAATTTAGAAATGAAATCTGTCAGATCTTCTGAGACCAGTGCCCTCTGCCTGGTAGATTTTGAGGGCTTTGAGGTGAAGCAAGATGACAGCACACCTGTCTTTTGCTACCACTTTCTCTAAGGACAAGCCAGGAGTCCTGCCAGTGTATTTCTGCTGTAATTCAGGACACAAGACACTATGGCGACAAATTCTTTTCTAGGAATTCACAGTGTAAGAAGTGAAAAATGACGAGTAACTTTTGAACAGTCCTAGTTACTGTGACAAGTGCACTTTCTTGAAAGAATTGCTTGTCTGTTCATGGAGAATGTTCTGTTAAATACTGCGTAACCATGATAAGGACATCTAAAGTAATGGCAACAGCATCAGAGACAAAAAGCCAAGAAATCATTAACAATGTTAAGAGTCTGTCTTTCTAAAGAAAACAGTATAATTCTCAAACATGTTTAATTCGTATAGCTGGGTATTTGGTACAAAATTAGGAACCCCCCCTTTTTTTTTTTGGTCTTCACTACTAGAAGTAGGAACTCAGAAGAATTTCTAGGTAATTACATAGTGACACCTCCTGGTCAAATATATCACTGTCTATCTTTGTAAACGTCTAAGAGACGAGCTAAAACAACAAATTTCAGGTCAAATTTAGAAATCCTTTTCAATTTGAGATATTCGCATTTGTATATAGACTTTATTGTCACATACTAAGCAAGGCAACATATGTGACAGATTGCTATTTTGCTGTTAGTTTTGAGTAAGGCCACTCAGCAATGGCATCTGGCCACTTCTCACCAGACATGGAGGACCGAGACAGGAAGGCTAAGAGCCAATGGCAATTCTGGACTTGTAACGGCTTCCTCCCTTGGTGGGGCCAATCCCAAGTATCCACAACTGCAAGAATCTGCAATCTGAAATGATGGAAATAAGACAGGTATTTTCATACCATTTTTGGAATTATTATCAATTCTTTTCTCAGTTCATGCAGCTCACGGTGCAGAAATGTGGCTACAGCTTAAGTTTGTACAGAAGCTCTAATTTGTTTTTTTAAATGAACTTAAAAAATCAGAACAGGATTGAGAAGCAAGCCGGGATTCCTGACACACCTAAATGATATTTTTTTCACTGCCTCAACTCTCATTTGCTAGAAGGAGCCTGTTATATTAGTAGTCTTACCACAATTTGTTTTCTAGTATATTAAAAGGTTTTTTGCCACTTGGAAACACTGTCTTGAATCAATGCTGAGTTTGGATACCAGCATAAAATTACACCGTGAGTTGATGTACACTGGATTCTACAGACACAATAAATAGAGAGCAGACTAAAAGCCAAATGCTTACCCACTTAAGCTTAATTGCCTCTTCCAGGTCACTAATTCACGCCCCAGTGTCCCAGGAGAGTTAATTTATCTCTCCTGAGTGACCACTTGACTCTGAGAAGGCATTTTAACTTAATACAGGACAAATGCTATTACTCCAACTTATTCACATGGCAATAAACACAGTTTCCCATCTTTCTCAGCTGGTCTACTCAGTGCTGGACCCATGTCTCCTTTCTGTGACCCTAGAAGTCATTTAACTCAGTTTGAATCTCAATAAACCTTCAATTTGCAATTACGGCAGTGTGACATTTGAGTTTCTATTTCAGAAAAGAATGAATTTAAAGATGGGCAAGTGAAGGCACGTCTCTGTGACAAGCAGATCTCATGCCCTCCGCAGTCAAATAGGAATACAGAAAACAACGTTCTACAAGTATTGCTTGTTATAATACTGAGGCTCTTAGTCACAGGAAGTAAGCTGCCAAATCAACATACAGGAACAATGAACACCCAAGGGCAAAATCCTGAAACAAACTGATGCTGAGCCATGAAGGTGATCTCTACATTCAAAGCACTTGTTTCCTCGGTTACTCAAAGCTAATGCTCTTTGCAGTTTCACTACGTATTAGTATTTAAAACAATGGTTGGTATTTCAAAGTTTTTCATGATCTTATTAAATATAACCACTGCTTGAATAGTGACTGTTGTCATTCACATAAGGTCAAAAGAGTTAGCAAAAAAAGAGACTAGTAGGATAATTTTAAACTTCAGAACAAAAAGAGTTTTCTACTTTTAAGTATGTAGCATTTAATATATAGGAGGCAGACAGCATATTTCATGTGATATCCTATTTCAACTTTGTTGAAAAAATAACAGCGCAGCAATCATATCCTAGCGGCTGAGTTATCTGAAGCTAATGGGAGATCGCCCTCACAAGTCGCTGCATTACTGAGGTCTGGGCCAAAGCTCCAGTTTGACCTCAGCTAATCTCGAGTCATGATTCGGAACCATCCTTAAGTTCTCTAAACATTTATGTGCCATGAACTGCGTCAAGCGTTCTTCAAGTGACAAAACCGGACCTTAAAGGTACTTTTTCAAGATGTATGTGACAAAGGATGGATTTATGTCACTTAAAACTATGAAAGCTACAATTGTAGCACAATGGTCTAGACAGTTATCAGAGGATGGATATATACCAGAGTTTAAAAATCTTAATGACGATTTTTGTATTGATAAAGGAACGGAAAGTCTTTATTCTTATCACTGTAAGCACAAACTTAAATGCATGGAACACTGTATAAAACAAAACTAAATCAGTTCGAACATTTAGACTGAACAAAGAGACCAAAGCAGACACTGCAATCTCCTGTAGCCCCATTTCACTGTACAGGAGCATGTGTTTCTGACTATTACCACTTCATATGAACACACTAAACATAAAACTGTGACTGTGTCCAGCATTCATGGAGTATCTGAACAAAAAGAATTACCAGCTCTGCTCACAGGGGAATCCTCAAGGATTATAACAGCACTGAGAACCCTGGCAGGGAATAATGTAACTACCAGCTCTGCTCACAGGGGAATCCTCAAGGGTTGTAACAGCACTGAGAACCCTGGCAGGGAATAATGTAACTATCTGGGGTTAAGAGGGTCTTGGGAAGCTTGTAAAATTCTTACAAACATAATCATGCTTGACACAAACAGGAAAGCACGCACAACATAGTATTGCAAGTTTAAAACTTTATAAATTTGATATTTTAAAAGGGTCAATGCATAGTTGAAATTATATTGAAACATTTTAAAAAAGAAATTCATAATTTGGTGTCAGAATTCTATGAGTTCGCTGCAGATCTTAGAGTCTTGAAGAAGTAGATTAGCTTCTTTTGCTGGAGCTAGAATTCTTTTAGTTTCTATCACAGTTTAAAGGGTAGATTTGGTTTTACTCTTAAACCCTTCTAATTACACCATACATATAAAAAAGTGCATGTAAATTTGCACAACTAAATCCCTGAAGCAGACACCTGAGATGAAAAAAGAAAACATTTCCAACATCCAGAATCTTTTTTTCCTCTGTTGTGCTACTCAGTGGAAAACAAAACAGTGGACGTGCTGGACAGTCCATGGAAAGGCGGAAAGCTTCAGCTGGGCAGTGTCAGCCCAGCTTTGTGGTCCGTGGGCTTTGGCCCTGTAGCAAGCACTGTTTATCATGGCAGGTTCAAGTGACAGAGGCACTTTGTTCATTTCATGGTGGCCAGAGGCAAAGAGAAGGGCCACACCTTAGTGATGTAACTTCCTTCCATGGTCCTTGTAGGGGAATGTGCTACAGTAGTGTTATTGGCAAAACCTGACTTTTCTGGAAGCCAGGATACCTGAAGCTGGGGTGCGGTGGGGGATGGTCTCCCTGCAGGATATGATTCTGCTCCTCTCCTGGAGAGGGGCTACAGCTGAGTTCTGCTCTGTTCCCTTAAGGGAGCATCCTAGCAAAGCTATCTGCTTCCTCTCCGGCCCAAGATGTTTCTTCTGCTAACACTCTGATAAAGGGAAGACCCATGCAGAAACATAGCAATCTCCTCCGGCTCTGGTGAAAAGTTATTACTTTTCCTCCGCTGGCCTTGCTCAGCCCCCTTAAGGAGCGTCCTAGCAGGGTTCTTCTGTTCTGTTCTGCCTAAGGGAGCATCTCAGCAAGGTTTTTCAGTTCAGTCCCCTAAGGGACGTCCTGGTCAGGTTCTTCTGCTCTGCGCAGGCGAATGACATCGTAACTCAAGACTCTTTTGAGAAAGAGATTTATTTGGGAAGGAGGAGTCCAGGAGAGTGGCTGCCACTGCACCTTAGAGGCAGCTCTCAACTGAAGGAATGGAGTTTATATAGGGCTTCTTAGGGGTGGAGTTTTCCCAGGGAGAAAGGGGATTGGTTAATTTTTCCCTGCTCAGGGATTGGTCATCTTAGCTGGTTGGGGCATAGATGGCTCTGACTTCATGGCCAAACTGTGTTTCTTTCACTGGTCCTTTTTAGCTTTTTGACTCTAATCTTAGGACCAGGTCATGTCTTTCACTGGCTCTGATTCTAGCGACAAAGTGTGTTTCTTTGACACTAGTTTCAGAGCCAGGGCACATATCTTTAGTTCTGAGTTCAGGGATAAAGATGTTTCTTTCCCTGGCCCAGGTCTCAAATACAGGGTGTGTTTCTTTCTCTGACCTGGGTTCAGAGTCAGGGTTCTCAGTGATTGGTCAGTTTCCTGCTCTGGTTGTCCCTTTAATCCTATAGTCCTCCTCCCTCCGAAAGGTTCTACCAACCCTGTGAGCCAATTTAACAGGAGCCTTTGGGAACATTCCAGATCTCGCAGCACTTCCTCCCTTCCTGGGTAATCACTGGCTTGACCTGGCATCCGCAGCTGTTCTGTTTTGCTGCTTTGGAATTCTTTCATGCCATGTCTTCCTATTGTTGCAGGTGATGATAAACATTTATATAATTGGAGCATGAGCATAGACATCACAGAGGACATGCAGTTAGTTCTGCTTGGTGCATGCCTCTGTCCAGAGTGTAACTGCTAGGTCCTCTGATTTGGGAGCCTTAAAAACATCAGTTCCTTTGGAGGTGGTCTCAACTGCTACTTTAGTGTAAGCTGCTTTCTGCCAGTACTGGCATAACTTTTCATTTTAGTCATTGTGGAGGGCATGTAGTTATACTGCATTGTGGGTTTAATTGTATTTCTGATGACTTATGAAACAGATCACGTATTATTGACCATTTGGATATCTTTGTAAAAACTTATGTTTTTTTTCCTCACCAATTTTAGGACCTCTTTATTATTTTGATTAAGAGTCTTTTGTTTGCTATTTACATGCTGTGTGTGTGCAATCTTCAACTCTTAGCTGTGCTCTTCATAATGGTTTTTGATCAAAGTCCAATTTTAATACAATTAGATCTCTCAAAATTTCCCCTGTATAGTCATACTCTTCCAACAATTTTTTTTTTTTTTTGCCTATTCTTAAGTTCACAAAAGTCATTTCCTTGCTGCCAGCTTTAGTCATTCACACGAAGACCTGTGATCCATTTATAAGTAATTTGTGTGTGGTAGAGGGTATTAAAGTAATTTGTCTGTGAGAACTCGTGTGAGGACTCTATCTATCTGCCAGCCCCAAAAAACATCCTGAAATGACCATCCCTTCTAACTGGACCAATCCTGTAGTCATGTGCTCTGGGAAGGACCTACATGGTGTGATATGGTCATAACTTCTGATGTGGGATTCCCCTCTGTATGCTGTGAATACCATGGGTTAATAAAGAAGCTGCTTTCGGCCTATTGCAGCAACAGGGCAAGGCGGGAATTTCAAGCAGACAGAGGAGTAGGTGGAGTCAGGGAGAAGCCAGGTAGCCACCACAGGAGACAGATGGCCAGAACCTTACATGGCGATACACAGATTAATACAAATGGGTTAATTTAAGATGTAAGAGCTAGCTAGATGTAATGCATAAGCTAATAGGTAAGCAGTGTTTTAATTAACACAGTTTCTGTGTGCTTATTTCAGGTCTAGGCAGGCAGGAAACAAATGACTACAAACTTCCAGTGATAATTTGGAGCTAGAAGCTCAAATACCTTATTTTAGGTCTTTATAGTTGTTACAACTTACATGGATACTATAAAGGAGACAGATAACTTACTAAAGTTAAAATATCCAATCAGTGATGACAGGGAGTTCAGTGCTGTTTTAGTAGAAAATTGTGTTTTATTTCCAAGCGATGAGAGGCCAAATTAACGACCAAACAAAACTAAAACCTTAAAACTTGTTTTCTGTATAGAGCAAAATTATATGGTGTTAACCAAAGACTATGCATTATAAGAGAAAGAAAAGATAAAGTTTCAAGTAATAGAGTTACCCAAATACTATAACACAGGTGTTGACAGGTTTCTGTCCAACCAGGTTCTGCAGTCATTCAGTCCCAAAGGAATACACAGAGGTCTACATTAATCATAAACTGGTTGGCCTATTAGCTCAGGCTTACTAATTAATTCTTACATCTTAACCCATAATTCTTTTCTGTGTCAGCCATGTGGCTTGGTACATTTCATCAGTGAGGCATTCTCATCTGTATCTTCTACAGCTGGGTGATGACTGCAGACTGACTCCTTCCTCTTCCCAGAATTCTCCTGTTCTCATTGCCCTGCCTCTACTTCCTGCCTGGTCGTCCTGCCTTTACTTCCTGCCTGGCTACTGGCCAATCAGCATTTTATTAAACAAGTACAAGAAACAAATCTTTAAAGGGTAAAACCATTGACCCACAGCACACAGGGGAAGAGAAAAGATCAGCAAGGGTAGTGGTAGTCAGAAAGATGACTACTACAGAATTCCTTGAGTTGATTTGCGCCTGATAAGGTCATTATTAATGTAAAATCCTCGAGCCTTCATTTCTTAAGTCTCTAATACAGTCAGTCCACTGTATTCTCCTATTTTCTTAAACACCCCTTTCATCTACTATTGTTCCACTTTAGAACATACTAATGGTTCAACTCCCATACACAGAAAGCTGAAAGCTAAGAACAAAACAAAAGCAACAAAAACTGATGCTCAAACCCCCTTGGGTTAATGAGTGTGATCTGTCAATGTAGAGGCAAATTATGAAATATTCTCTTAGGTAACCCAAATATATAGTTGGAGTTGTGGTATAAGGTGCCCTGGAACAGTGGTTCTAAAATGCAGGCAAAGATGTTTGACAAAATATGTTAAGTTGGTTGTACTTGACTTTAAAGACTAAAATATTTTGTCCCTTAATATAACTTGGCTATATTTGGAAACATTTTTGTTACCATACAGGGTAGGCAGAGACCAGGATGATGCTAAGCATACCACACATTACTGAATAGGTCCCCAAACAAAGATTTATTACTCAAAGCATATGTAGTGCAGATGTAGACTGCTTTGGGGCAAGAATAGAAGCAGTCTTAGGAGAAATGCAGTTTTGTTCAACTATAGGTATTCAGTTGGGTGTTTTAAGTGATAGAAGCCCAAGGAAGACAAACAAGCTTTAAACTTGAAGGGAGAGAACTTCTTTTTCAGTGTAGCATATTATAGTTGAATTTTCAGATATGTACTAATTCTTTAAACTTTAAGAGAAATTTAAGGCATGGAGAGTCCAAGTCCTGTTTTTTTTACTGTGTAGCAGTAGTGTCAGGCCACCCTAAAGTTCTCTTGCCTTCAGTTCTTCAGCTCTTCTGATGATTAGAACTCTTGATAACCACTGAGAGCGACAGACAATGTGTATAAGTAAAAGAATCACAGCTGTGTTCCTGTGCTGGGTCTTAGGTGAGCTGTGCTATGCTTATTCGGTTAATATTGTACATTTTCTTGTTCTTGTGGTTTTGTGTAAGCAAACATAATGAAATGGGTACCTGAGACACTTTCTTGTATTTCAGTACCTAGTAACTATCATCAACAAGTCATGGATTGACAGAAACCTCAGCAATGAAAGTCATTTAAAGTTATTTAAAGTTAGTAACAGTGTAATAAGCTCTGAAGAACAGAGAATGAGGCATCTCTGGAGTGATGGAGTTAGAGTTATGATTTGGAGCTAAGGCATTAATTAATCTGAAAATAAATTATATTTAACTGTTTTAAATGTATTTTAGTGTAAGAATGAAATTGATATGCCTTTTTTGTTTTGTTTTGTTTTTTGTTTTTTCGAGACAGGGTTTCTCTGTGGCTTTGGAGCCTGCACTGGAACTAGCTCTTGTAGACCAGGCTGGCCTCGAACTCACAAAGATCCACCTGCCTCTGTCTCCTGAGTGCTGGGATTAAAGGCGTGCGCCACCACAGCCCGTTTGATATGCCTTTATACATAAAAGATGTATCACTTTGGAAACAACCTAAATGTCCCTCGACCGAAGAATGGATAAAGAAATTGTGGTACATTTACACAATGGAGTACTACACAGCAGAAAAAAATAATGACAGCTTGAATATTGCAGGAAAATGGATGGAACTAGAAAACATTATTTTGAGTGAGGTAACCCAGACACAGAAAGACAGTTGTCACATGTACTCACTCATAGGTGGCTTTTAAACATAAAAGAAAGCCAGCCTACAAACCATAATCATAGAAAACTTAGACAACAATGAGGACACTAAGAGAGACTTACATAGACCTAATATACATGGGAAAATAAAAAAAGACAAGATCTCCTGAGTAAATTGGGAGCATAGGGATATTGGTGGAGGGTTGAAGGGGGGAGGGAAGAGGCAAGGAGGGGAGAGGCAGGGAGGAGAGCAAAAAAAATGTAGAGCTCAATAAATATCAATAAAGAAGAAAAAAAAGAAAAAAAACATGTATCACTTTCACTATATTTTTCCTGCTGACATTGTTTGAAAATAACACTCAAACTTGGGCCAGTTTGATTAGCAGTTAAGAAAAATAAATTAGAAAAATAAATTTGTAATAAATCCAATAGTAATACTAAAAAAAAAAAAAACCCTAAAATTTAATGTTGTACTTCTTTAACCTGTTAAATAGCTGCATTTTTAAACTATTGCAATGAAGAAACACAAGGTACTATAGCCAAATGTATGATTTATTTTTGGAAAAAATAATTAAAGTAATAAGGTTTTCCCAATAAAGGGGAGAATTAACAATAAGAGACCATACATACCCTGGTTACATGTAGATGACCACATTCTACAGAACGTGGGTGTGTTCAACACATACTCCAGAATATGAGTAGCATTTGCAATATTGCACTCTAAGCCACCTGCCAATGTAAACCCATAAATGATGAAATAAATACCTAGAAACCAGAATCCCGTAGAAGCTGAGTTCCTCAGCAGTATCTATACAGAGCACTTCATTACAGACAGACAGAGCTGCAATAATCACATGGCATGGCTAGTTTCCACTGAGCTTCTGCATGATACGGCTGTCTGCTGCTGCATTAGTGAAGATACTTCCTACAAACACATGAGTACCCCAGAGACTGTGACGGATCACTTTACAGCAGCCAAGGTCATCAACAGAGAATCCTAAATGCCGGTAACGTTCATCTGTTTCAAAAAGCGTGTTGTTTGTATATGGTCCAAAAAACTAGAAGAAATAAGAAATGAAGAAATATTTTCATTAGGAGGAAAAACACTGCAGGAATATTTATATAAATACAAGTGCGCCTATGTGTTTAATATATTTTTAATTCAATAAGAGGTCACATGCAGTACATAAACTGTTCTAGCACACCCTCCCCAGTTCTTATGCACGCTAGAAATGGAAAATGAATTATCAAATAAATTTCGTTACCTAGACTGAATGTATAGCTTTAATGATGAACAAAATCTCAGAGAAATCATCTATGAATCATCTCCATCACTGTTACAAAAGGGGACAAAAGTCAGAGATCTTCTAGTTGCAATGACATTCTACTTGACTCTGAGAAGTTGCAGGTACCTATTTCTATTTTAAAATTAAAAAATACTTTTATGAGGCTGGAGAGATGGCTCAGAGGTTAAGAGCATTGACTACTCTTCCAGGTATCTTGAGTTCATTTCCCAGCAACCACATGGCAGCTCACCACCATCTATAATGAGATCTAATACCCTCTTCTAATGTGCAGGCAAACATGCAGACAGAATGCTATATATATAATAAATAAATAAATCTTTAAAAATGATTTTATTACTTCCTTGAAGTAATAAATTGAAGTATGTTACCATGACTATATAAAAGCTTCCAAAAAGTTACTTCTGTAATTTTTTTTACAGTTTATATTTTAACTTCAAAATACTTTGTTCTTTTAAGAAACTAGTCTAGACCAGAGTAGTTTCTAAGTTTTAGCTTACAAATAATAAAAATACACATCTGTTTCATTACTATTAACAGAAACAGGCCATAAGTTTTAAAGTTTTAGAATTGTGAAACCAAGGGACTTAACAGTAATCCTTCTTTGGATAATATACTGAACTGTAAAAAAGTCTAAATGGATTTTTTTTTTTTGCCAATAGGAGAGTTTTAATTTTATAATAAGAACTGTGTCTACTTCGTATAAACTGGCTTTCAGGATGTATTTACTCACTGCCAAACCAGATGATGGGTCAATGAAGTCAGCCCAATATCCTTCAGCCCGAAGAGCATAGCAAATTTCCTTAGCACCATTAATGAACTGCAGAGGAAAAGATAAAATCAGTGTTAACCCAGCATCACTCCGACTGGTTTATGTTTAAAATTAAATGTCATTTTATTGTCTAGGTTGCCCTAGGCTCTAGGATTAAACACTAGCAGTAGAGATAAAACAAAGCAAAACAACAAAATCTGAATATACAGGTAGGTGGAGCAGAGGAATCAACAGGACACCCACTTTTCACTAAGCATTTGTGTGTCTTTTACATATGATGTGTATGGTTGCTAAATACCATGTACAGATCAGAATTTTAGCCTTAATATCTTAGTATCTATGGTGTATGTGTTAATCACAACTAAGTACTGCTGACAAAAAGAACACCATGGATGCCTAAAACCCACGGTGATCATTCTAATCACCACAGAGACAAACCCAAACTCAGTATCCTGCTGAAAGCTAGAAAAGTGACCAAAATATGCAAGGCAACTATTCTTATGTGTGCAAGTCATGGTATTTGAGAAAAATGGGAGCAAATGTCTATCTCTAGAGACCTTTTATTTGAAGGCATTTTGTTTGTTTTGTTTTTGTCAAGTTGACACAAGCTAGGGTCTTCTGAGAAAAGGAAATCTCAACTGAGAAAACGCCTCCATCAGATTAGCCTACAGAGGCCTGTAGGGAAGCATTTTCTTGATTAATGATAGACATGGAAGGATCTGGCCCACTTCCGGTAAGGCCATCCTGAGCAGTTGGTCTTGAGTCATATAAGAAAGCAGGCTGAACAAGACTTGGAAAGCAAGCCAATAATCAGTGTTTCTCCATGGCTTCTGCGTCAGTTCCTGCTTTGAACAACTGCCTTGACTTCCTTCAATGATCATCTGTGACCAGGACGTGTAACCCAAATTAAACTTGTCACCATGTTGGTTTTGGAGATATTTGCAGAAACAAAAAGTAAACTAAGTGAGAGTGGATTCCAAGCCAAGAGGTGGTGTCACTGTGTTTAGGAGGCAAAGTAAGAATTCTGGACCCCTGAAGCCCTTGAACTTGTCTGGCAGAGCATTGCAAAGAGGCCGACACAAAACAGGATCCCAGTAACCTATACAGTAATTCTCCCTGGCTACTTAGCAAAAAACTGAGCCAATCAAGAAAGAGGCAATATTCTAACAGGCCTAGCAAATTCTCAAACTGTAAAATTTGTAATATGCAGGGGACACACAGAATTCTGGCCCATCAAGAGTGAAGAGACACAGCACTTCTGACATTCAGCTAACACTGGCTCCAATGTCCAGGATTTAGAAATGCAGGATATACGCCTTTAATCCCAGTACTCGGGAGGTAGAGGCAGGAGGCTCTCTGTGAGTTTGAGGCCAGCCTGGTTTGCAAGAGGTAGATCCACAACAGGCACCAAAGCTAAACAGAGAAACCCTGTCTCAAAAAGCAAGCAAAAATGTAACAAAACAAAAAAAGAAATGCAGAATATATTCTGCACCAAACACTAGCAAATTATAGTCCTAGAGCAAATCCAGCTCACTGATATAGCCATATCCATGAATGTATTTAATGTCTATGGTTGTTTTAACAACGTAACACAGAGTTTATAGCTGAAGTGGATGCCCATAATACACAAGCCACCCGTCTGTGGATTAACTTTTTTATGGTTTTGACTAACTGTGGTCAACTGCCCTGAAGGCATATACTAATCTGAAAATTCTAGAAATAATGAATTAAT
This sequence comes from Dicrostonyx torquatus, assembly GCA_028555095.1. Lineage (NCBI taxonomy): Eukaryota > Metazoa > Chordata > Mammalia > Rodentia > Cricetidae > Dicrostonyx > Dicrostonyx torquatus. Next base: position 4,648,659 of record JAQHUG010000061.1, on the reverse strand, counting down.
TTGTAAGTTTTAAATGATAAGCCATTCTAAGCAGTGTGATAAAAATCTCATACCATCTGGCCAGCCAGCCTGGGATGTGGATCATCTTTTGGATCAGTGTATCCATACTAAATGCTACTCCCCTGTTAGACCTGCCTTGATTATCCAATCGGCTGTGGAGTAGCGCAATTACTGCAGACTAACCATTGATTTCCTTAATAATAACCCCACTGTGCAGAGACATTGATGCTTGTAATTAGCACACATCAAAGAAAAACTTCCTTTAAACAAAAAGCCAGACCGTATTCACTAAACTTCATTGCCAACTCCTGCCATTCTGTAGTATTAGTAGTTACTATTAATCTTTAAACGTGTCATTCACATACACTAAGCTCTATCATAGGCATATAAATATACTGCAATCAAAGTGAGGGTCCTGCTCCTACCAGTGTATAAAGAAGATGACTGTGCCTGGGACTTGGTAGTTTACAGGAGGCCACTGTGATGTTGGTACTAATGAGACAGACCAGATCAAGCCAGAATGGGATTATTCAAGCTACTGTCACTGATTAATTAGTAATCAGAATTTAAACAGGTCAGCTTTCAAAAACAGCCAGAAGATTGACAGCAACCAATCAGAAGGGCCCGAGTTTACCTGGAGCCAGCATAATTAAGTCCTCCCTGTTCTAACCCTGTAGGAAAAGAACCAGTAACTTTGTTTTTCTACTTTCTTCAGCCCCTCTATCTATACTGCCAAAGCCTTCTGTTCAGCTTTCAAGAGCCCTTGATCTGTATTAGAGACCAAGGAAGGAAGTTAGATAAAGAGACTGTGAAATTTGGCCTGAAGCTGCTTTCCCATTTTGACTCTCAACATACTGCGAACTAAGAGTCTAAGTCCAGCCTAACTTAGGAGTCTCTTTCACAACACAGGGCTGAGCACTGCTCACTCTCAGGCTGCCAACTGATTGCTATGCTCAGTAAGGCAAACTCAGAGCTACAGCCATAGCGTTTCTGGACTTCATGTCTACTTTCGGTCTACTAACGCTGCCTGTGTACATGGCAGGCTGGAGGTCTCTGAACTTGTAAAAACTTGTAAGTTACTTTGCTCAAATAGACTTACTGTAAATTTCACTTACCACAACTTTTATTTTTTCCGAGCTACATTTACTGTAATTATTTTGGATGAAGTTTAATAATTCCTATGGAGGCATAGCACCTAAGCTAACTTTTCTCTCCATATCCACCTGTAAACTGGTGACATATAATAAAAAATGCTGTATTCTATAGATTATCACCCACATTCAACATTAACTTTTGTTGATGTATTTCATAATCTTTGTTAAGTCTTAAAATTCAAGTCATTTGATTATATTCCAACTTAATAAAAAAGTCATACTTGAAAACTAAAAAGAACAAAACAATACAATCAAGCATGTACAAATTTCTCCTAAGATATGTATTCATTAAAGACAAACAGTGACATCTGCTGGAAAAGAACAGAATAGGACATGGAGAATAAGCTACAATTCTCAACATAGCTGCATGTCAAAACCCACACTTGCCACAGGAAGCTGAAGGAACTATATTGGACTCAGTATCAAATTAGGTAAGACTCTCGAATGATCAGAAACCAGCACTCCTAATGTGATGCTTAAGCATGAGCTCTGTGGCTGCGCACTAAGTGATGAGAACTGTCCACCTATCAAGCCTTTAATATGTAAATAAGTTGCCTGCTAGTTATTGGCTACTTAAATTCTCTTAAATCTGAACGTATGTCTTTGTTTTAAATAAGGTCTCTCTACATTTTCCTGGCTGGTCTGAAACTTACCATGTGGACCAGACTGGCCTCAAACTCCCAGAAAGCCACATGCCTCTGCCTCCTGAGTGCTGGCTGGGATCAAAGGTGTAGGCCACCACTCCCAGTCCGAATGTCAAATACCTCTATTTAATTCCATTTTAGTTAGTACATAATATGCTCCCATCTGTTAAAACACTATAGCATATAGCATGAATTTTAATTGGTCTTAATAATAAAAACAGATAGTAGGGTGAAAGTTGAAAGATCAGAGAAACAGAGCGGCCAGCCACTAGTTCCTACCTCTACAAAATCAGACTGAGTGGGGTAGCCTGTTTCTACATGTCCTCAGACTGAATGCTCTGCGCTCCTCTCTCCACCCGCCATATCTCCACCCAATCACATCTCTTTCTGTCTCCACCTCCTTAGCGCTTGGATTAAAAGCCCATGACTCCCAAGTACTGGGATTAAAGGTGTGAGCTCTGGCTCTGTTTTTCTTTGAGACTGAATCAATCTAGTGTAGCCCAGGGTGGCCTTGAACTTCCAGAGATCCTTCTGCCTCTGTCTCCAGGATGCTATGATTAAAGTTGTGTGTGTCACCACTGCCTGGCCTCTAAGGCTATCTAGGGGTTCACTCCACACTCTGATCCTCACAAACAAAATATCATCACAATGGCATGTATTATTAGTAAGCGCTATGTGGTACATTTAAGTAACACATTATTACCAAAAAATACTGCTGAATATGTAAACCATATTATCACAAATAAAGAGAACTGTCTGGTTAACCCCCCAAAATAACAGAATGTTTATTGTCTTACATGGAAATCAGTAAGAGGATTTTTCAACTAGAGTGAGCTAAGGCACTCAAATGAGTCATTCTGAATCTATCATAGAGAAGAATAGTCTTTCTTGTCCCATAGACAAAGTCACATAATCCAATGTCAATTTTAAGGTAATTACTACATAGTTTTAAATTATTAAATATATATGTATAGAAGTAATTATCTGAAATTTTTATCTGATAAGAAGAATGCTACGGTATAAGCTAAGTTAGGGTCAGAGCATATGTATTAAGATAATTTTTTGGGTAGGTATATCATCAGCATCTATTAAAATTTAAAATGACAGTAATTCAGCTATCTTCTATTTAGGAGTCTATGGAGATTGGTGCTCATTAATATATGTAATAATGATTTTCCCATCTGTGCCAGTAACAGCAAAGTTGGATCTTCAATTTATAAATCATAAAGGAAATTTTAAAATAACCTAAAATTTTGTTTATTCATAATAGAATGCAGATTTTTATAAGAAATAAAATATATCTACATATAAATGTATATCTACATTGTAAATAAAATATATATAAGTGTTAAAACCTATCTTCAGTTGAAAGTAAAGGGCAGAAAAAAGATGCAGACTGCATTTGATCCTGTCACATTGCTCAGTGTTACTCTTTATTCCTAAGGATGACTGTGTGATTTTCATTGTTCAGTGTTACTCTTTATTCCT
>JAQHUG010000061.1:4619737-4638555 GCA_028555095.1 Dicrostonyx torquatus | reverse complement strand
TGCAGGCAGCCACCAGTAGCTGAGCGGGCCAGTGGCTGGGGGCTTGGAAGCTGGGTGCGGGGAACAAACAACACGCACCCCCCTCTCACACCTATTTACAACAGAGGAACTAACTCTATCAACAAATTATAATTACCCCAGGTGGCCTGAAGTTCTCAATGTAGGCCAGGCTAGTCCTGAACCTAGAAATCTTTCTCCTTTCACTGGTCAAGTGCTGGGATTACAGGTACTACATGACATTATGACAGGCCCATAATTAGTATTTTTAGAAGTAAAAAACAAGAAACCTTAATCTTTAGCAATATAAAAAGTTATCACTCACATTCTGAATAAGTAGTTATCAAAGATGTATTTTTGAAGTATTTAATAGAGATTATGACTTAAACATGCAAAATGAACAGTGCAAATACATTTTTGAAGGCTGCTTATGCTGATTTTGTATATACTTTTCTTTTTTTACCCTGTCAATATAATGATTATACTCAGTAATCAAGAAATAACACAACATTAATAAGAGCAACAATATTAACCAACCTGAAACTCATTCACATACTGTGCCATTACAAATTCGTGTCTTTCTGTTGAAAGAGGCTCTGCTAAAACATCAGGCAAAGTTTTATGGGTCAAACTTTTCTTCTGTGAAGCAGTACCATTGAGGTGACAATCGAAGCCCATATTCCCAGGAAGCTGGAATCTCTGATCCTGAGGTCCAAATGGTCCCATAGTTTCATCAGGCCACACTGTTCGGGAGCCTGAAGGGAATCAAATGGACCATTAGTCTTCATGTGGGAAATCAGCTGTTAAAAACAAAACAAAATGCAGGGAAGCTGTAGGCTTTGAATGGCCCGGTGAACTTAGTAAAATTCTTGAAGGAACAAGAATTCCATGTGTTAGACCTTTGGGACACATGAAGTTAAGCTTCTAAAAGCCTTTGGTATTTTGGCATGCATTATAAGTTTTCAGGTATGGAATATGGAATTTCTCAAACCTTTCTAACCACCACCCAGCCTCTTTAAATAGCCTTGGGCAAGGACTTATAATTTGGAAACTGCTGCCGAGAGAACTAATAAAAAATATTTATCAAGAAAGTAACAATATAAATACCTTAGAATGACTGGTATGATAGTGATGCAAAAAACAGATTAAAAGAAGCATTGGAGATTCTGGGAAAATTATTTAACAAATTCTTAATAAACATACAAAGTGCTTGCTAAGAGACTTAGCAATAGTTGACAAGGTCAGAGCCTGGCTGAGGGAAGACTGTGTGTGTTAGAGGACAGCAGTCAGTTTTAGGACTGGTGAGATGGCTCGGAGACTGAGAGCACATCCTGCTCTCAGGAGGAGCTGAGTTCAGTTCCCAGAACTCAAGTAGGGCTGCCCACACCTGCCCTAAGTCCAGTTCCAGGGACTGAACACTCTTCTGGCCTCTGCAAGTACCTGCACTCACATGCCATGTACACACAATAAAAACAAAATCTTAAAAAAAGAAAAATGGCAACAACAACAACAACAACAACCCCTAGAAACTGTGAAGCCAAGTGTGGATAATACTGGACCTCCAACGGCTCAATTTAGTATGTTTTAGGCTTGTATGACAGTAAGACAGCACTATGCACTGAATATTGAATTTTGATATTTTCTCTGTGTAGAAACAGGCTATTCAATACATTTCTCTTGTAGTCAGGAAGTGAACTTTAGTTTTTAGTCATGGGATACTTAGGAATAGCACTATGCAGCATACTGCACTGCCAAACTATGATGAGCAGGAGTTTAAGTATATCAAATGTGCTTATTTTTATTGCACTTTTTTTATTTATTTTAGATTATGATTGTAGTTTTCCCTCCCTCCTCTTCACCCATTCCCTCCTACTTTTAAATTATAATATCTTCAATTACAATGTGTTTCCTAGAATATATTCCTATTAAAAACATTGTTTTATTTTTTTTTGCAGTATTTTAACTTTCTGATACATCTAGGTAGAATGTTATTTTATTTTCAATGGAACAAATAAAAGCTTAAAAAAGTATATAAAGCTCCAAGAAAAACTATTATAGAAAACACAATATAAAAGGTTTTAAAAGTATAATAAAAGTAGTTAAGTCTTTTACTTACATATATCCGGGGGTGCAGTGGCCACATGAGACTCATCAGAACCCGAAGACCCTGCAGTTGAAAAGGCTTTTGGATTGATAACTCTTTTCACTAAAGAATAGAATCCGGGGAGATAGGAAACCAGTCTGGCCCTGTTACAGAGCACCTAGTAACAACAGAAATTAACAGATTTGGAAACAAATAATAAATTCTGACAAAACTTCATACTGTATACATCTTTGTATGTGTGTGCACACACATACGGTGTATAATACAAATTACACAGCCTCTTGAGTTTTAAATTAAAAACCCTGGACCCTTGGCTTCGCCCTGGCCCTACAGGTGTGTACTTGTACCTGCTCAGAAGGCTGGAGGATGCTCTATCACTCTCCACCTCTTTGCCTTGAGACAGTCTCTCACTGAGCCTGCAGCTACTGTGGTGGTCATCAAGTCATCGCCCTGTCGCTACCTTCCCCATAAAGCTAGTGTTACAAGCATGTACAGCCATGCTTGCAATTTTATGAGGTGTGATCTCGTGTTTATGCAGTAAGCTAATTCATCCCATTGTGTTCTATCTTTTAAAAACAACACATATCACTTTACTACCTCTGTGGTATATCTACTAGGTGACAAACTATGTGTACTTACAACTGAAGAGAAAAACAAAAAACAAAAAATCCACTATGAGTTTTCTCAGAACCAAAGTGGGGGCCAAGCCCTAACAAGAAGGCCATGCTAAGAAGCAGAGAGAATGTTTACCCGATAAATGGAACTGTCACAGAGAGACTACCCAAACCAGAACCTTGCACAAAGGTCAGTGTGGAAACACATCTATAAGGATGCCTAGCCAGTAACGGACTGTCCACCTTTGGACTGATACTACCTGGTGTTGATCCTCAGAGCCAAGAGCAACCTTTCGTATTAAAAAACCCTTGAGCCTTGGCTTCCGCCTGTGTTGCCTATGGCCCTGCTTGTCTTGCCATGAGTCCTGCAATCACTCTCTCGCTCCCAAATAAACTCTGTTCTTCAGATTCACCTCAAATCAGAGCACAAGCATCTGAACAGACAATATGCTGCTTTGGGATAAACATGTATGTTTTTTCAATAAAGGTCAAAAGATGAATCCATGAATGCTGCCTTATTAATAAATACTAAAAATGTAGAGTGACTGGGAACATTCTGCTGTTCTTAAACCAAAGACTTCAGGACTTTTCCCTGGACCCTCATGTTTCATTTCGGATCCTTTTCTTCTTCCACTGCTGCAGACTATGCTACTACTTCCCATTTGATTACTTCCTCTTGGTTTAAAGGCAATGTTCACGTTCCTTAATTTTAGCATATCTTCGTGGTGTATTTTCTGATCTTATTTCCCAGACTGAGTTAAAAATCGATGAATATATAAATACGGAGGTATGGCTAGACTTTTATCAGAACACTTAGGTTAGAATAGTTTAATGTGGAAGTGGCCAAATGGCTTCCGAATACGGCTAATTGTTGGGAAATACAGTTTTGTCGTAACACAGGCACAGTCTTTCATTTGTGCGTTGCATATGACTGTTTCCACACTGTGACATCACCATTAGCCTACACCTCACAAAGCTTCAAGGATTTGCTAGCTGGCCATCACCTGACCTGGATTATCAGGAATGAGTTACCTACATAGACACGAATGTCTATATTTCAGAACTCAATGGTTCTCACATGAACGAGGAGGCCTACAGTTGGTTCCAGCTATTCGTGGCTGACTGATCCCATCCTAGTACAGACCCCATCGCTGCAGCACCTTCCGGCTTTACAGGGAGCACATGTGTCTCTTTACGGAGAAGCATTGTGACTTGTGAAATGATTAAAACTTTATGAGTTTCAGGGAAAAAAAAAAGACTAAAAGTAGACATATCCAGAAGAGTGGCAAGTTAGTGCTAAGTCACGGGTATTTTTATAACTCTGGATGTCCATGCATGTTTCACACTAATGTCTGCCCAGAATTTACAACACAGATAAACCAACACAAAACCCTTATGGGTGACATCTGAACAGTAAAATTTCAATGTATTTACTATAAACTTCATCTAACAAAGGACTTTATCTTCCAATAAATTCATTCTATGGGTTTATTTAAAATGAAGTCAGTGTAAATATTAGCATTTTATTCTATTCTATTTCAACTAACTTACCTCCACAGGCCTCTTTCTTATCACATCCAATCAGGGCAGGCTATGGCTCGGTAAAAAACTGACCGAGAACTTCCCTCAGACTGGTCCCTAAGTCACACCCCCAAACACTTGGCAGTACCAGGAATGCCACCTCATTAACTGCTGCCACATTACTCTCTCTGCTACAGCTCTGCTTAAACTACAACTTGAATGAAGCTAAGCCACTGAGTGCGGCACTCAGGATTCCCTAACATTCCACTGTCTCCCGATCCACCTTCGCCTCCTACGTGTCCCTTGCCCACCTGACATGCAGGCAGGCAGAAATGACACCCTAACATTTAAAGGGCACAGGGGAGAGTTTTTGTATATAGTGCCTGACCTTCTAATTCAAACCTTTGGTGAGCTAGGTTTTACTTAGCTCTCAAAACACAAGGTAAACATTTTTCCCACTAAGTGACCCCAAATTCCCATTTTCTCTATGCACAGATCTCTTACTATATCTTCTCCGAGCTTTCAAAAAAAAAAAAAAAGCTACTTAAAAAAATTGGTGTGTGTGTGTGTGTGCGCACAAGTGTCTTCCTACATGTGTGTGCACATGTGTGCCTGGGTCTGATGAGGCCAGAATGAGGCACTGAATCCCCCAGAACTGGAGTCACAGAGGGTTGTGACCTGTCTTGTGCCTGGGTCCTCTGCAAGAGCAGCCTGTACTCCTAACAGCCCTCTTTCCAGCCTCTATCATGTGTTACTTCTAATGAAAATCTTCATCTATTTCTTATGCCCTTTACTTAGGTTCTAGGTAGGGTGTGTACAGCATCTGGGCACTTACACTTACGTCTCTGAGTGTGAATAACAACTTCTGTTTACTTCTGTAGAAACGGAAAGGTCACTTCCTATTCTGATAACTTCAAAACTTAAGGTTGACCAAAGGTTTTTGTTGTTTACGTTTTTGGTAACGGGCTTAAAACATTCGAAATATTTGCTGAAATGACTTTTAGAAGTGTTGAAAAGATGCCTGCACTGAGTTTTATGTCTCTAAAATATGAAACTGGAGAAACAAACGCACGAGAACTTAACAGAATGTTTGAGTCAAACTACTTTTAAATCATAAAAACTTAACTTCACACCCTCTGCTCCCCGACACTGCTGATATAGTAAGGCGACCATTATGCCAACGTCATCATAAAGCCGTCCCTTCATTTCCTAACCTGCTTCCAAACACGTTTGTTCCAAGAGTGACTTACATGAGCCATTTCTAGTGAAGAAGACGGCCGCAAATTCTCCCCTTTTGCAAAGACTCCCTGGGAAAGAGCAAAACGAAAGAGGCTAGTGACAGCGCAGGTTGCACCGACAGCAGCCCGGGCCGGGCAGTGTCAGCGTGTCCCTCCCCATCGCCGGGCCTCGGGCCCCGCGTCCCCTGGAACCCGTGGGGCCACCCGGGCGCAGACTCGCAGGCCGGGGCCAGAGCCACCGACCGGGTCTGAGCTCCGAGCGCAGGCTCGGGCGGAGCCCGGGACAGAGGTCGGACGCCAGGGGCGATACCAACAGCAGGGTTCCGGTCACCCCTAGAACGTGCACGGGAGACCGCGGGCGGGAACCGTCCGTACCAGTCACCGGAGGGGCTCCGTGCCCAGACCCGCTCCCCGTCCACTGCCAAGATGGCCGCCGCTACCGTCCCGACGGAGCCGCTGGGGACGCCCAGGCCCGAGGAGTCGCCTCCGAGCGCATCGATGCTGCCTGTCGATCTCCGAGCAGATGATCCTCCTGGGCTCCAGAAGGTGAGCAGGTCTAAAGCAGTAACAGGTGGGCGGATCAAGGCGGGAGGGGCCTCGCTGGAAAGATTTAAAGGACCCGGTACCAGTGTTTGAACTAATGTTTGGTGAATCTTTGCTTCATTGACTCACTGGTACCTTTGACAGACTTTTATTGTTGTTTTTCTTAATTTTTTTTTTTTTAGATTTAAAAAATTATTTTATGTGGGGTGGTGGTGGTGCACGCCTTTAATCCTAGCACTGGGAAGGCAGAGGCTGGTGGAGCTTTTTGAGTTCAAGACTAGCCTGGTCAACAAGAGCTAGTTCCAGGATAGACTCCAGTCTCCCATTTTAGGGTTGGCAAGAGACTTGGTTCTAGAGAGGATCCCAGGTGTCCACAGGGATGTCCCCAGCTAGGTCCTTGGGCAGCAGAGGAGACGGTGCCTGAACTGGACTTGTCCCATAGTCACACTGATGAATATCTTGAATATCACCATAGAAATTTCGTCCGATGGACGGAGATAGAGACAGAGACCCACATCCACATCAGAGCAATGAACTGAGCTCCCAAGGTCCAGTTGAAGAGCAAGAGGGAGAAGATGAGCAAGGAAGTCAGAACCGCGAGGGGCTGGTCCTCCCACTGAGAAAGTGTGCCTGGGAGCTCATCAAATCCAGCTGGACCAGGACTGAATGAGCATATGACCAAACCGGACTCTCTGAATGGACTGAGAAACCATCGATAATGGCACTGGGACCTGTCTCTTCTGCATGTTTTGGCTTATTGGGACCCTAGTTTACTTGGATGCACACCTTCCTAAGCCGGGATGGAGGGGGGAGGGCTTTGGACTTCCCACAGGTCAGGGTACCCTGCCCTCTCTTAAGGATGGGGGAGAGGAGGAGGGGAAGGAAAATGTAAGAATGGGAGGAAGTGTCAATTTTTGATTGGAAAAATAAAAAAAATTAATAAAAAAAAGACCAAGCACCTTAACATCAAAAAGAAAAAAAAAGAAACCCTGTTTCGAAAAACAAAACAAAAACAAAAAACACCAAAAAATTATTTTATGTGTATGTGTGTTCGCTCGCGCCCGCAGAATAAAGTGTTGGTTTACTGGGACTGAAATTACAGATGGTTGTGAGCTGTCACGTGGTGCTGGGAGTTGAATCTGGGTCCTCAGCAAGATCACCTTGTGCTCTTAACTCCTGAGCCAGCTCTCCAGACTCTTTATCCTCCCCCAAGACTTTCCTCCTCCGGAAGATTCAATCTTATGTTGTTTATATAATTGATATTTTTTAAGAACTATTGTTTTTAAGGAGGAGGACAGGTTTCTTTTTTTGTTTGTTTCTATTTCGGTTTTTTTCCCTTTTGGTCCCAGTTTTTAGATGATGTCAAACTCTTAATAGGCTTAGTAAACATAGATATATTATCCATCAATAGCATATAACAATCTAATGCATTTAAAAATAAGGTTTATCATTAATTCTCAAGTTCCTTTAATTTTGATAGTTAACTTTTCTGTTTCTGTGATCAAGCACAATGACCAAGGTAACTTAGAGAAGGAATTGTTTATTTTGGCTTACCCTCTCAAGACCCAGAAACTGGGGTGTAGGGGCGACTGTGGCGACAAAGTAGTAGATTGGGTGGTGGAAGCAGAAGCCAAGGGCTCACATCTTGAACCATAAGGGGAAAGTAAAGAGCTCATTGGTAATGGTGGGTGGCTTTTAAAACTTCAAAGCCACCCCCCCCCCTGCAATGACATACTTCCTCTAGCAGTGCCATACCTCCTAAATCAATGCAAGAAACTATCAACTTGGGACCAAGTATTCCAAAATCTTAGCCTATGGGGGCCACTACAATACACTTAGCAGTCTGAGAAAGTATTCATCAGTCATTTTGTTGGCTGTCTCTGAACTGGAACTTGATGCTTTTCTCATGTGTCGACTGAAGTAAGAGTCTGGGTGTAATGATGTAAAATGTACTTGTTACTCTATCCTATCAGGGGTCCTTTCTGCCGTTATGATTTTTCACTGATTATTGCTGTGGTTAGGTGGATCACTGCTCTTCTACTGTGAACTTACTCCTTTCCTTTAGGAATGCTCAAGGAGGAAGAAAGACCCCAAACTGCAGGAGTGGATAGTCATTCACCTCTTTGAGTCGAGGGCAGAGTGTTTTCATAATTAGCCGGGGTTCTTCTCATGGAAGAACTGTCTGCTTCTGTTTGCCGATGTATTCGGTTATTTATATTAATATGGGCTCACTAATTTAAAACTACTTTTTAATTTTGTTTTCCATATTGATCCAACTTTGGTTTCTTTCAGCTGGCGCCTTTTGACAAAACCTCATAGGGTTTTGTTGTTGCTGCTGGTTTTTTGGTATTCATCTCTATGTTTGTCATTATTTCTTGAGATTGTTTAAGAATTTCTGGCACTATTAGATAGCCCAGAATCTTCTTATATAACCCTCACTTAACCGAATCCTAGAATCAACTGCTTTCCTAAGAAGACATAGTTGTCCACTTTAACCCATGCGAGAGACTTGACTTCCCATTTGCTGTCCATTTACTTTCTTCAGTTCTAGTGCGTGTATGGCCAGTTCAGAACTGTTAAACTACGTTTGGTGTACATGGACAGTGGGTTTGTATAGTCACTAAGCCTATGGGAGTCAGATTCACCAACCATGCGCAGTGCTTTTAGATAGTCCTTTTACATTACAATTTATTTCTATTGTTGCTTTCCCCCCCTCTTTCTCTTTCCTCCCCATTTCCTTTCTCCTCCCCTTCTCCCACTTTCTGTTTTCCTCTTTCCTGCCCTTCTGTCTTTCTTGTTGTGTATAAAGCCCCACTGTGTTGCTCAGACTAGTTTTGAACTGTACATCCTTCAACCTTAGTCTCCTAGGAATGGTGCTACTGCTTTTGAGGCAGGCTAATAAGACAAGAAAAGTATGGAGACATGAGAAGAAAAGGATCCTCACATCATGGAGTTCGATTGAAATTTTTTGCCAGCTGAAAAGCATGAATTCGAGCACAGTTAACATTTGCTATAAAAGTTATTAACATAGAGAAAACATTACTTTTACATATGGATATTTAATTTAAAATTAGTAACAACACAACTTTAGGGCATGAATGTATTTGACCTTGGGTAAGGTCTATTTCTTCTTATTTTCTTGTGTGTGGGAGGTGTTATCAAACACGAGTACTATCTTTGCAGTCTGATGTCCTATCTTCCTGCGTCCATGTGATTTCAATTAGTATTCATCCACCTTCTAACTCACAAACGTGCTACTGTAATGATAGCAAAGTGTGATTCATTTTTGAGAAGCTCACATCCTTGCTCTGGAGTGTGCTTTTTTTGGAATGTCTCCCCTTTTCTTAACTCTCAAACATCAAGTTTATATTAAAGTATCTTCATGAGATCTCAACTCTGTTTCATACTGGCTAGTCTTGAAAGCCACAAATCCTGGGTTGGCCTGAGTCAAGGTCCCTCAAGAATTAGGGGAACTCCTTAGACCGCGAGGGCAATACAGTAGAGCTGTGCCTTTCACCTTGGTGTTACTCACTGCTGACAGGATAAGCCACTGTTTCTTGGAGTAGTCGCTTTTTAATCCTGAAAATTTATGACTCTACCAATCACTACAGTTATTGGACTTAGACTGAGATTTGCAGTTGAAGAAAAACTGCTTTCCCAGAGGAAAAGTTGCTATCCAGCAAAACAAAACCAAAAACCAAAAACCAAGGAAGAGGTGGGAACTGTCTTTCTCTTTTGGGACTTAAGATGCCAGGTTCTTCAGAGAAAGAAAACACAGAACAGCTCCAGGGAAGTTGGCGATTCAAACTTATATGTTACTAGCAACAGCATGCTATGAAGTCTAGATTTGAGGAGGGAATTCTAGATTACTTTCTTAATTTTAAAATTGCCCAAGCATTTCCAGTTTGAATCTCTTAGCCACCTGTACTGGTCATTTTCTAGAAAGATACTGTGGTTGTACAGATGCTCATTGACACTACACATATTGTTTGGATTCTTAAACTCTTTCTAGTTGGGTTATATGAGGCAAATTATTTAGTCTCTTTCTGTTTTAGCTTTCTCCCTTCTAAAGTGGACCTACTACTATATATTGCAGAGTATTTGTGAGAATTAACTTCACACACACACAGACACACACACCTTGCAGTGGGGAGGAACACAGAAGGCTTCAGAGAAGAGAACCCTGACTTGAGTTGAAGGTATTTTCAATTCACTATTTTCTCATAGCTCATAATTCCTTACCCTGCCTGGCTTGTTATATAAAAGAATTTCTCACTGATAATTGCAAGCTTTTTGAAGCTTACAATGTTACGCATGTTAGAGATGGGTAGGTGTTTGCCTAAATGCCAAGAAGAGATATGCAGAGTAAAGGCCATTTTACGCAATAGAAGTAACTATGTTAGAATCCCACACGCTGTGGACAGTTTGAGAGGTGCACAGCAACATCAGAGTCTCAAAGGAGTAGCATATAATAGACCTTAAGTGCAGCATTAAGGTTGATAGACTGCTGGAAACAAGGAGAAGCCAACGAGCAGACTTAAGGAGCGTCATGACCTTATCAGATTAGTGTCTTAGAAAAATCCTCTGGCTTCAGTACAGAGAATAAGATTGCATGCTGTAGTTGGATCGCCTGGGAAGGAACTACTACAAAGGAGAGCAGGGCTTGAACTGAGGTGGATGAAGGTGAGGACAGAACACTGTCTAGCCACTCGCTGGTTGCACACAAGGGGAAGTAAGCAAGTTGAAAATCATACTTGGGGAATAGAGTTGCTTTTACTGAATCAGCCACATTAATATTTGTGGAATATGTGTTATCTAGTACATAGTCGGGTATCTTCACAGTTCTTCTTTTATCCCTGATAACCATGTATGAAATGATGATATTGTGATTCTTGAGTTATTATATTGAGAAATTAAAGCACAAAGTAGTTAAGTTTATTACTGAGAAATCCACGGCTGGATATAGATCTAGGCTTGTTTGGCCTAAAAGTAGAATGCTGCCTCTGAGGAGAATGGCTTTAGAGGGAAAGACACTGAATTTATATAGCCCATGAGAGGCCTGAAAGACAGTCTGTGAAACTGTCCAGCGAGGAGTCCTAGTGGAAGCATGGGTTGTGTGGGAGATGCAGATTTAAAGGTCCTTGACACATGCCTAATTCTTAAAGCTGTACTGCTTCCTTCATCTGGTGAAAAATGAGAGTTTTTGGGGAGTAGAAACATGAACTATGCAGCTACTGACATTCTTTTGTGACTTTTTTTTTTTGGTATAATGTTAAGGACATCCATTTTCCCCTTTAGGGAGAAGACATACCCACACTTATGAAAAGACCATGGACCACTAATGGTAAGTATCAATGGAAAGGAGCCAAAGTCAAGACTCTAGCAATATTAATGGAATAACTCAAATCAAGAAAACTAGCAACAGAAAGTAGCTAATAGAAGGAATACACACACACACACACACACACACACACAGAGAGAGAGAGAGAGAGAGAGAGAGAGAGAGAGAGAGAGAGAACTAAACAATATGTGCAATATGTAGAACACAGCAGTCTTACTGAGGAACAAGAAACAAGAGTCCTTCCTAGGGGCTGGAGAGGTGGCTCAGAAGGTAAGAATACTGGCTGCTCTTGCTGAAGACCTGGCTTTGGTTCCCAGCACCCACAGAGCAGCTTATATCTGTCTGTAACTCCAGTTCCAGGGGATGCCCTCTTCTGACCTCCAGGGGGACTAGGCATGTATGTGATACATTTACAATGTTCATACAAACACGTATGCACATAAGATAAAGGCAAGTACATCTTTATATATATATTCTTATTTCAACACTAGGACAGAGGGGTGACTTTGTTGAAGGGTTTTTAATGAGTAGTGGGGGATGAAATTTTGGTTACTCTGCCATTCAAAGGAAGAAGCATAAATCCCCTTCAAAGAGATATTTTTGTGTGTCCTTATTGCTCCCTGGAGTCCTGATATACATGATCAATAGATAGGCACTGAAAATTAAACAGATGCAGCCGTGGTGGCCGCAGTCATCAATAACAGCTATGCGCTGCTTCTGATTCTGGGTTTCACAGCTACCCCCCACCTATGATCCCAATGGTGCTGCCCAGTAGGTGGGAATTTTTACATTTCATAAAGAAATGAAGTGAGACCCAGATATGGAGTGGACCGCCAGATGCCACAGAGCTGCGAGCACTGAGGACTTTGAGATTCAAACGTGGATTGGTGTGGTTTCCAAATTTCCATTCTGTCTATGAGAACAAAACAAAGGAGAAGAGAGGGAGGTGAATGGTGGAAAGGGAGGTGAATGACTGGGAGGAAAGTGAATGGTGGAGAGGAAGGTGAATGGTGGGGATGGGGGCCGGTGGCAGCCCCTCTGGTGCCATTCTGGTTTCTCTTCTCCCTACTCCCCTTTGGATTGTTCTTAGTCGGTGTAAGCGAGAATTTTATGAAGCTCTAAAGGGTGATCAAAGTCCCAGCTCATGAGATTATTCACAAGCTAATATGCAACCCTTGGGGGTTTCTAGTTCATCTGCCCTCCCAGCTTTTAATGCCTTCTGATCAACACATGTGGTCCTTTTCTGTAGAGCGTGTGAGTTCTCAATGATGAAGGATGCACACGAAAGCAAACCAAGAAATCCCAGAGTGCTCAACCCGCAAAGGCTATGGCATTGCGAAGACAGGAGTTTTAACCAATCAGATCGGACGAAAGACAACATTTCTGATGAGCCAAGCAGACCTAAAGCATATTAGAAACTTAGAAAAACTTGCTGTGTTATCTTAATGAAAGACTTTACTGAACTTTTACTTGATTCCAATAAAATAAAGATAATCATAAACATTTTAAAAGAAAGATCTAGCACAGCTTTGATATTTGTCTTGATCTCAGAGCTCAGCTGTTGAAAATCCATCCTTTGCATTGCCTGCATGGAAGCCCCAGCAGCTCTTTAGTATTTACCACAATGCGTACTTTAGCTACTTTTAGAAAGCCCACAGTTGACCTGGAAACATCTTGTTTGTTCTAGTCTGCTTAGGATAGCTGCCAGCACAGGAATGTCAGAAAGACATCCCAGTGGATGTTATACTGTGCGTACACACTGGAGAGAGCCCCTGCTTTAATGTTTGCTTGTTTGCTTTTTAGTTTGCGACTTGCAAACCTAACGTAGGCTTTAATTGTCACATTAGCGATGGACTGTCCCATGTATGCCTGTAACAGTTAATATCAATTTGCTAGGCTCTAGAGTCACCTACGTGATGGCTTCTGTCTGTGCATATCTAGAGGAACTGTGCATTTTGCTAGCCCCACTATGTACGGATTAGCTGCTTTGCTCGTTGCTATGACAAAGTAGCTGACAAACGCAACTTAAAGAGACCAGAGTATCTTTTGGCTCTTTCAGTTTGAAGCTACCATCCATCCAGCAAGGTCACAGAGTTGTGTGCCCAACAAGAATCCATGAGCACTGTGGAGACTTAGTAGGCCAGAGGTGCAATACGCACTGTGAACACCAGATGTCGCTGCTCTACAATGTAAAAAGCCACCGAGTGGTAACCAGGGAGAACTGATGTTAACACTTTCCAATTGTGAAGTGTAAAGTTTTAGGTAGACATGAGTTCCACGCTAAACCAATTTGGATTATCCTGATCTTTTGAAAAAGATACTTCTGAGATATAAATGGGCTGCAAAAATCAGTGTTAGAGATGTGTTGGTTCAAAAGGAAAACGGAAGACTCTCATTGTACTTGGAACAAAAAGCAAACGTTTTCAGTTTAAAACTCAAACTGGATCCTGCAGACTGAAAATAAGCAAAGGGCCCCAGAGTGTACCTTTGATTCCTGGCCTTAGACCACAATACTCATCTACAGGTATGGGCTCTAAGTCTTTGGTGGCATCCACATGAACTCTGTCTCCCTGTGTAGATACTGAGATATCGTAGGTATAGGACATACCGAGATAACAGGATTTAGCTCTCACTTTTCCATTTATCTCCATATGGCACACAGTGATGACACGGTGACTTTCCTGAGTGTTGAAACTCTGAAGCCAATATGACTATACTAAATGCTATGTGTTTTCTCATTAACAAAGCATCAAATATATGCCAAGTATTTGGGTGCTCAGGAGGTCATGATTTTGCTTTTCTATTAATTTTTGCTACCCCACAAATAAACCATTTGGACTTATAAAAGTGATTGATTCTGTTAGGAGCCTACTTATTTTTTACAGGTAGGTCTTTTGTTCCACTCCATATGGGATTGTCCAAGGAAATTATCGGACATTCATTAAAATTTGATAAGGAATGAAAACCTGTTAAGCGGAGGTTTCTCGAAACGATATAGGACAATCTGGTAAATCTCACCCCAGGATGAACTAAGGATGCTGCCCATGTTCCCGTTTCTGGGCCAGGCTCATCTAATTGCTTACAGCTGCTGTTTTGCCTGCTGTGTGTGGGGAGGGTCTGACCGGAAAATGGGAAGGAATGCCTAAAACATGCTTTGAGAGAAGTGCTGTCTGAAAGCTTACCATCTTCAAATGTCGTTACAGTTCCCGACCAGAAATACCTCCGCCGTACCCTGTACTGTGTTGATGGCGTTTCTTCATCAACGTGTCTCTCTCTGTCTCACCGTGTGGATGTGGCAGGAACAGGAAAATGGTGAGTCTTCAAAATGAAAAAAAAAAAAACCGTAAAGCTATTTAAATTTCGGTATACAAACTATAACAAATAGGGAACGCTTTCAAGTTGGGGTTCCAGCATTCAAATAATGCTACTAATATAAACCGTTTTTAGAGGAATTAGAAGATGGCTCAGTAGGTAAAATACATGTTGGGTAAGCATCAGGACTCTGGTCCAGTCCCCCAGCATCCACATAAAAAGCCTACCTTGCTGTTATATCCCTGTAATTCCAGTTCTGAGAGGCAGAGACAAAAGGATGTACACGGACTTGTGTACAATCTGTCCAGCTACACACACACACACACACACACACACACACACACACACACACACACACACACACAGAGGGGGGGGAGAGATCAGAGAAAGATATCAGAGAGAGATGAGAAAGTAGAGAAAAGGAATGATGAGTATTTGATAGTCATCCCTGTGGAGTAGATTACAGTACTAAAATACTTGAAAATAGTCGATCACGTAGAACCTTACCTATTATAAATCCGTAGCTACACATTCACAGATACGCCCCGCCCCGAGGTAGGACGGGAAACCGCAAGGAGGAGTCTTGATGTAGAAGGTGCGGAAGGGGCAGTCTAACAGGAAACTCTTGCCCGCAATTAAAACTGTCTCCTGGGACTCACACGATTCTGGCCACTAGGTGTCGACAAATGACTTAGAATGTGCGGTGACTCTCCTGAGCTTGTGGCAGCAGACCCGGTTCCTGTTAACATAACCCTTCAATTTATGGTAAAATGTTCCTTCAGCTGAGATCTTATGAATGTTCAATGGAGACAGGAGCCATTTCAGAATCACTCCTGGGGATTTCTGTTTCTCGTTTCTTTGTCTTCTATTTTAGGACTGATAACTTCATGTCTGTACAAAAGAGTTAATTAGTCTCATCAGGCATAAACTTGATTCCAGTGTCCAAATTTAGATTCAGAGACAGCAAAGTTGTTTAATTGGCAGTCAGGGCTATTAGAAATATCCCGGGGAGCAGAGGAACATTGCCGCGAGGTGATCTGAGCCAAGCACAAAGGTACGGGTATACCCCAGGGCTGTGCGCTTCTGTCATGGAGAACATTCTCTAATTTGCTGATAATTTGCAATGGGGATATCCCATGGACACACCGAAGGCCTGGTAACTTGTCATTTGAACCTAGCAGGCACTTCATTGGCCCACAGAGAGTATCAACAAGTATGCTAGTCTTTGTAAAAAGCTCCCCGTTCTAGTGTGGTTTGTTACTCTTTGGTGGAAGCAGCAATAAATGTTTATCAATTGCTGAAGTAAGGTTTTGGCTTTTTAAAAATGAACAAGAATAGACCAGGTAGAGTCTAATTCATTTTTTTTTCTGATGGCATTTTGTGTTCTAAATGACATACATATCAAATGATCTTTGAACCCTTTCCCCCTATTGTTTTGGGCATCCCGGGTAATCCTGCTGATAGTTCTGCCCTCACTCTATCTACATACTAAAATATAATGAGTTCGGCAATTTTTTGTGCTGCAGCTTTGGGGGCTTCTTATCCACTTTTACATGCTTGGCTTTATCTTCAGCTATCATTAGCTTTTCCTGTCTGTAGCCAACCTGAGCGCAGACCTCCACATGAGTCTCTCTCTTGCTATCACCAGCCTCCCTTCTTCCTTCTCTTAAGTAATCATGTCTGTTTAAAAATTGAGCTCCAAGTCGTTTCCTCCGAGAAGGTACGTCACAGTCTGCTCTCTGAGACTTGTGTACAATTGTCCCTTGGTATTGTCAGATTGGCTCCAGGACATGTGGATACTACATTTCATGTTCAAGTCCTTTGTATAAAATGGTGTATTGAGCAGGGCGGTGGTGGCCCACACCTTTAATCCCAGCACTCGGGAGGCAGAGGCAGGCGGATCTTTGTGAGTTCGAGACCAACCTGGTCTACAAGAGCTAGTTCCAGGACAGGCTCCAAAGCTACAGAGAAACCCTGTCTCGAAAAACAAACAAACAAACAAACAAAAAAACCAAAAAACAACCCCCCCAAAAAACAATAAAATAAAATAAAATGGTGCATTGTAGTATAATTTACACACATAACCCCAAATACCCAAGGTCACTTCTAAATTATTATAGTATTTGATAGAATTCGAGTATCATATAAATACTTACTATACTGCTTTGTTTAAATACTGAGAAAAAGTCTGCACAGAAGAACTTTTAACAATGTTTTCCATCTGTGATTCAATCCACAGATGTGTAATTTGTAGACAAGAGTCAAATACATTATTACTCAGTTTGACTTGTGACTTTAACCTACCCCTTGTTCCCTTTTCAAATATATATTAACATATAAATTAAATTATTATATATATATATATATATGCACAGCCATACACAACTAACTAGATTATAAAGTTCTGAGGGCAGGGAGTATAACTCCTATGACACCAATGTAAATTGTATGTACACTTTTAAGGCAAATTTGCTCATCTGTATGATCCCAGAGCCTAGAGTAGAGGAAGGGTTTGTTGGATAGCTGAGGAATTGATTTATACTGTTAAATCCTGAATCATTGCTAATATTAGAATGTGACACCTGGCGTGAATAACTTCATTACCGGGGACCTTTCAACCTCCAGCTCAAGCTTGGCAATCTCAGGTCAATACAACTCTCATTTCTCCTCCTTCGTAATTAGGATTATGATAATCAAATGAATATATGTATATAAATGGTACTGAAGAGTTCTGGGCATATAATAAGCAATCAAACTGATTCTTTTCTTTCTTTTCTTTTTCTTTTTTTTGGTTTTTCGAGACAGGATTTCTCTGTGGCTTTGGAGCCTGCACTGGAACTAGCTCTTGTAGACCAGGCTGATCTCTAACTCACAGAGATCCGCCTGCCTCTGCCTCCTGAGTGCTGGGATTAAAGGCGTGTGCCACCACCGCACGGCTTATTTTTCTTTTCTTTTTTTTGAATTAATGGATCCTTTAAAAGGTTTTAAAATTGCATTTTAATTTATTTTGTGCGTGTGGTGGAAGTGGACACACACATGCCAACACATGCACATGGAAGTGCTTGTGGGAGTGGGTTCTCCATGAGGGTCTGCAGGATGGAGCTCAGGTGGTTGGGCTTGGTGGCAAGCACCTTTACCTGCCAGCCACGTGTCTCTTATAATGCATATAATCCTGATTACAATCTTGTTCAAGGTTGCCTGGGAGTGAAGTCTGCCATCCAAGTATGCTCTAAACTCTTCACGGGTAAGGATTTTCTCCTAACTATCAGTAAAGTGTGAGTGCTGTCCCTCTGACATTTCAGTGCAGATGACTGTGGCTTCCCTTTGTTTTCCACTGTCGTCTAACTATAGACTTGTCTATATTGTCCTCATAGGATTTGTTTTCTCAATGCTGTCTCTATTTATATGTTTTCAATGCTGTTGAGTGCTCTTCATTACTTCCTTCTGCCTTTTTATTTCCTTTAAGATTTTTTCCCTTATTAAAAATAACATTGTGAAATTTGTAGGCAAATAGATGAAAGGAGAAAAAAGATCATCCCAGGTGAGGTAACTCAGACCCAAGAAGATAAATGTAGAATGTATTCCCTTATATGTGGATATTAGCCATTAAATAAATAATAACCAACTTACAATCCATAGATCCAGGGAGGTTAGGTATAGAGGAAGGGATTAGCGGGACACATGAATGGATTTCCTTGAGAGGGGTTAATAGAATGGATTTTATGTGTGGACTTGGGCCAATGGGGATGCAAATCTGAGGATCAGTTGGGGAGAGGGAAGAGATATAGGGTTGAGAGAGAGGATGCAGGGTCAGACAGTAAGAACTGAGGAACCTTTGAGAGATGGTGTAGAAACTTTGTGCAGTGGAAAAGTCCCAAAATATGTGAAGGTAACTTTACAGGGGTCTCATGGAAATCCCCTGAACAACCCAGGCTGTTGCTAAGACAATGGGTTGGTCTCTGTGAACTGACTACAGGGTCCCCTTGCAGAGGATAACACCCACTCACGGACCATGGAGAAGCTGAGCTGCAGCTTGTAAGGAGCCTTCACCCCTATTTTCAACTGTCCTTGGTGTGGAAAGGTGCTCTGCAGACTCCCGAAAGAGAAACAGAGATACAAAACCAGCCTCAAAACTTCTGACCTACAGT
>JAQHUG010000061.1:4588857-4606430 GCA_028555095.1 Dicrostonyx torquatus | reverse complement strand
ATTAAAATAAGAGCTTAGATAAGACTGAGCATTCGTAACTAATAACAAGTCTCTGGGCTGTAATTCAGTAGCTTGTTGGTGGCCCAAAAGAAAAAGCCTGGTACAAATATCTATATTTGTTTTATGTGGGCATTTTAGACATGGGCATTAGTATGTCACCACACTGTGTACATTCCTGGTGCCCTCTGAGGCCAGAATAGGGCATTCAATCCTTTGGAACTGAAGTTACGGATGGTTGTGAGCTGCCCTTTGGTTGCTTGGAACTGAATTCTGTTTCTTTGGAAGAGTATCCAGTGCTCTTACCACTGAGCCATCTCTCCAGCTCTGGAATACAAGTTTTAAAGGTATGTCTTAATGATTTCCTACATTTTATTGGTATCTGTTTTAAAGCTTCCCTAATATTATTAATTTGGTTCTTGTTTCTATTACTTTGGCTAAGGGTTTGTTGATCTTGTTGGTCTTTTCAAAGAACCAACTCTTTTGTTTCATTGGTCCACTTTATCATTTTTTTGTTCATTTCTCTTTAATTGATTTCTACCTTGATCTGAATTAATCATTTCTGTGTTCTGATTTGGGATTTGGTTTTAAGTTTTTCCCCAAATTTATAGGTATATAATTAAATTATTTATTTGAGATCCCTATAATCCTTTTTTTAAATCTGCACTTGGAGCTGTAGACTTCCCTCAGGGCTCCTTTCGTTGAATTCCATAGTCTAGGATATGGTGTTTGTTTTCACTTTATCTCTACTCTGCACATTTTCCATTGCCTTCTTGACTTCTCCAATGACCCACTCATCACTTGGTAATATGCTATTCAATCTCCATGTGCTTATGCGTGAGCTTTAGTTTCCCTTGCTAAGGATTTGATTCCCTACCCCTTCCCACCGCCACCCCATTGTGGTCAGATAGCATACAAGAAATTATTTCAGATTTTCCTATGTTTGTGATGATCTAGTTTGCATCCTATTATGTGATGTATTTTAGAACAACTTCTATGGACTGCTGAGGAAATGTGTATGGTGCAGGGTTTAGATGTAATGTACAGCAGATATCTGTTAGAGCCATATGGTCTGTGATGTCATATAACAACCATATAACCTATGATGTTATGTAACTCAGCTATTTCTCTGTGTGTTTTTTTTTTTTTTTTTGTTGGGATGACTTGTCTATTAGTGAATGTGGGTACTGAAGTCACCTAATATTACTATGTTTGGGTTAGTCTGTGTCTTGTTTCTTTACATCTAGTAATATCTGTTTTGCTTTTAAATTTATTTATTTTATATACACTGGTGCTTTTGCCTTCATATATGTCTGCTTGAGGGTGTTGGGTCCTGTGGAACTGGAGTTAGAGACAGTTGTGAGCTGCCATGTGGGTGCTGGGAACCGAACCCTGGTCCTCTGGAAGAGCAGTCAGTGCTCTTAACCGCTGAGCCATCTCTCCAGCCCCTAGTAATATCTGTTTTATGGAATTGGGGACATTCACATTCATGTGGATATGCTTAAAATGGAAATGTCTTTTTGATAAATCGTTCAATTAATCAGTATAAAGTGACCTTTTTCTCTTCTGATTGATTTTGGTTTGATATCTGCTTTGACAGATACTAGAATAGTGACCTTTGCTTGCTGTCTAAGTCTATTTGCTTGGAATACGTTTTTCTCTTCTCTTAGCCTAAAGTTTCATCTGTTATTTATAGTAAGCTTTATTTCTTAGAGACAACAACAGATGTATCTTATTTATTTTTTTTAAATCCAATTGACTACTCTGGGTCTTTGGGGAAACTGAGATCATTAGATTTTTAATGAACATCAAGTGCTAATCCCTACCATTTTGTTGATGTTGTAGGATTTAGTGTTTTCCTACCTGTCATTACCTTAACTACTAGTCTAGCCTGCTTTATTCTTTTCTGGATCCCTTGTTGATGTGTTTATAATTCTTTTCATAATTTGTTCATTCATGTATCTTCTCTAGTACTGACTCATTGGTTATGAATTCATTTATCCTTTTTATCACAGAATGTTTTATTTTCTCCTTTGAACATGGTAGACAACATTGCTGGGTATAGTAGTCAGGCTTGATGGTTCTTTCAGAACTGAAATAAACCATTCCAGGCCCTATAGGCTTTTAAAGTTTCTACTGAAAATCTGCTGTTATTTTGATGGGCTTGATCTTAGGCTAAAACTTGCAGTCTTACACTTTCTTTTTTTCTATATACTTAGGGTTTTAACTATAATAGGACGCAGGAAGTTTTTGTTCTGGTATTGTCCATCTAGGGTTCTAAATTTCTCCTGTACCTGGACGGACATCACACACTCTAGATCTGGGTATTTTCCCACATTTTCTTGAAATATCTTCTATGACCTTTGCATGAAATTCTTCTTTGCTCATGATTCATAGGTTTTTGTATTTCACCATGTTTCATAGATATTGAGTATTCTGTTCATACTTTCTCATGAACACATCTTTGCAATTGTCTAAATGTTCCTTCTGGTTTCACTACCTTGCCATCTAGTCAATTTCCCCCCTGTAAGTGGGCCTTAAGTTAAATCAGGCACCTGTTCACAGGTGTGGACCACCTAAGGGGAGAGGCTACCTATCCTGAGCTTGTGTGCTGTGCACGACTCAGAGTGAACACAAAAGAGATGCTCAAGCCAGGTAGTGGTGGCAAACACCTTTAATCCCAGCACTCAGTAAGCAGAGGCAGGTGGATCTTTGTGAGTTCTAGGCCAGCCTGGTCTTCAAGGGGCATCCCATGACAGCCAGAGCTACAGAGAGAAACCTTGACTTGATAAACAAACAAACAAAACCCAAAGAAAACCCCAACCTGAAATACAAAAAGCAAGCAAACAAACAAGCAAGCAAAAATGATACTCAACACATGAGCATTGCTTGCTTTCTTCCATGTGTTTAGTGCAGTTTCCTTTGCTTTGATAGTCTGCTCACCCACTATCAACAGTAATGCTAAGGGTATATGTGCATATGAATTATTAACATGCTCTGAGAAATTAAATATTAAGAAAAAGTGTAAAGTCATATTTTAAAAGACACATAAATGAGAGCATTTAAAGATGAAAAACTGTTAACTCCAAATTATTAATGGCAGAGCCATTTGAAGAAATTATTGCTCTCTTTCCAGTTTTAAACAAACAGACAACTCAATAACAGACTCACTTTATAATACTGAGTGTGTTTGTAAATACACAGGGTGGAGGCGAGGAAAAAGGAATGTTGTTGATTTTTGAAATTGCTCCAGGTCATTTTATTTGGATGTTTTGTCTTGTAAGCATCACCATAAAAAATTATAAGTGTTGGTTTTGATGAACCATTTAAAATCGGTTTTGTCTTACGCATGCTCAAGGTTATGGGGCACATAGGTTAATAAAGATATGAGTCTTTATGAATTACTCCATGCATCATTTTCCCTTGTCATTTCAGTTTTTCTCTGTGTGATGTTGAGGAAAGGATTAATCCACTTTAGTTCTGTTTCCTGCTAGTTGGAAGACTTGACACAGAGAAAAGAGGAAAGAGGGGAGGAGCTCTGCTCACCGCTGCCATCATGGCACCCTGAGTGCTCTTTAATAAGGCTCAGACTTCCCCAGAGACCCCAAGACTAGTAGGTAAGGTATTGCTCTTTTCTGTGTATGAGTCCAGGCATAGCCAGAGATGTAATGGCGCCAGGTCTCCTAGTAGAAGGGTTTAGTCCAGGGAATGGATTATATAATGATAGAGAGGGGCCACAATGGGTTTTCCAGGTAGGAAGCAGACCTCAGAAAGGAAGGGTTACCTGGCAGGGGCTGCACCTTCTTGAACCATGATGGGAGACAGAGACAGATATGGAGAACTCTATTTTCTCCCTCCTGATATTAATATCCCAGCAAATTCTCACATCTTCCCAAGCCGTTGCACAAAAAGCATGAAAAAAATCACCCTCAGGTTGAGGTAGAGCAAGGAAGAGGCAGGAAGAGCATACATTGGCCACACACAGGAATACTGAATACACTTTAGGGAATTAAACTCATGAAGCTTAAGAACTACAGAGAGGGCCCAGGAGTTGTGAGAACACTTACTGTTTTTGCAGAGGACCTGGGTTCAGTTCCCAGCACCCATATTGGGTGGCTCACAACTACCCATAATTCCTGTTCTAGAGTATTCCCACCTTCTTCTAGCTTCCTCAGGCACGTGCACACACACAGTGCACATAAACACACAAACACACACACACATACTCACACATGCATGCGCACGGGAGAGAATAAATAAGTAAATAAATCCGTGGAAAGCATCATGTGGTTAATTTGTGACACTCCCTCCCATCTAACATTATCCTCACACATGCTCCTCCCCAGCATTTTCAGTATGCACATGTGTTTGCCTGTGCTTGTCTGAGGTCTTTGTTGAGGTTATGGCCCAGTCATGAGAAAAGTGCAAGTGATCATTTTCAGAGTGCATGCAAAGTGACAGCTAACGCGCCTGATTTCAATTGGCACTTAACATTTGCACAATGCCAAGACATCTGGTCATTCCCATTAATCCTGGCGTGACGTTCCTCCAGTTGTCGTTTATGTTCAGTACATAAAAACATCTGTCTAGGTCCGGCACTTTGATTATGGCTGAATTGGCTGGTTGTTTAGTATCGTGCAGACTGCTGTTATGACTGGCCAAAGATGAAACAGAGCCAGCCACAGGGAAGACCAATAACCAATCTATGAAAAGAAACATCTGTATTGGAATTTCACTGGAAAAGATTGAGAAGTTGTTTCTAAGATCTCGGAGTCTCAGAAGAACCTAGACTAGACACGTTTATGTCTAGGTCTTCCTTCTGTTTCAGCTTTCTGTAACCAGGTGTTCCTGCCCGTGGACCCGCTCGCTATCCCAGGCTGCCAAGGCAACTCACCCTGAAGGCAGCTGGCTCGAGGACCTTCAGCCTAATAATTTTGCCTTTAGATGTCCCTTCCTGTCCTCATCATCAAATGATGGGTCCTATCATTCTGAGAATTGTTTCCTGTAGTGGACCCCTAAACTGAATCAAATCTAAGTGTAATACTCACGAAATTGCTTGTGGATGATGCCATGTTAATAGTAACTTTTGGTTTTCCCACACAGGGATGTGGTCGCAAATGAGACTTTATTTTTACATCGTGTTTGTTGGAAGCGTGCTTGCTTGGACATGGAGGAGTGTCCTGGGAGAAGAGATTAGATTGTACAGACTTGTGGCAGGGAACCTCAGCTTTCAAAGTGTTGGCCAGAGCAGTATGAACCGTGGTTTTAGCCACCAAGAGCGGTCTTTGAAACTTTCTGAAACTTTCCTGTGCTCTGTGGAGGTTAGAGAAGGTAACCATCATGCCATCATGGGATGGCATGAATATCTGTGTGAGTGTTTGTGCATATGTTATGTGTGATGTTTGGGAATGTAAGATGCATGATATGTCTGTTTACGTGTGTGATATGTGTGGAATATGTGATATGAAGTGTGCGTGGTGTGTGATGTGTGATACTTGGTGTGTGTGTGATTATGTCATATGTGGTGTGTGTGATATGTATGTAATGTGTGTGTAAGATGTATGATGTGTTTGTGATATATGCACGTGAACTGTGTGATTGTGTGTCCTGTGTATGACATGTATGTGATATGTGATGTGTGGTAGGTGTGATATATGACATGTGTATGGTGTGTGATATATGTTTGGTGTACAGGTGTGTGACGTGTGTACATATGTCTCATGTGTCATATGCGGTATGTGGTATATGTGTGTGTACAGGTGCATGTGTGCACACATGTGTGCATGAGTGATTCTGTAAACTCTAGGACATAAGCACATTTCTGGAGAATCCATCCTCCAAAGCAAAGTGGAATGGGATGGTACAGTTCCTTTCATGGTGTCAATTTCTGCAGCCAAGCTTAAGCAGTTATAGGAACTGGAAAAAAATTGTATTAGTCAGGAAAATGTCCAAGATGCCCTCTGAAGACTCAACAACAATGGAGCTTATTAGGGATGGGGAACAGAATGGGGGTGCTTGAAGACCTGATGTATAAGCAAGAACATTCAAGTTAGTTACTTAAGTCAGGCTTCCTTTTATACCACATGTGTTAAGGCCCAAGAACCCCAGGTACTGCTCTAATATATTTACCTTTTATCAGATCTTTGAGTGCTGTCAGCTCAGTACATATACCAATGGCACAACTTTGGATCACACCAGGGGGAAACGGTGAAGGAAACACACTTTTACACAACCATTTGTGCATTCTTCAGATAATATTTCGTAAGCGTGCCTCCTATCTCCTGGCTTTATTCACTACATTAACACACAAGGACTTGGTGGTGCACACGTATTACCCAAGCATTGAGGAGGCAGAGGCAGGTGGATCTCTGTGAGTCAACTCTGGTTTATATAGAGAGTTCTAGGCCAGCCAGGGCTATATCATGGGCTTTTGTCTTAAATATTTCTATATAATTATCAAAAGATGGTTGGCTGATGCTGGGAAAGAGAAAAGCATGAAATCTGAACATACCGGCGAAATCTAAGTAGCTTTATTTTGTTTGTTTTTGAGAACAGGCTTTGATAGGCAGTTCTGGTTGTCTTTCAAGTTGCTATTTAGCCCAGGCTAACCTCCAGCATAACTATTTCCCATTTTTTGCCTCCAATGTCATTGAATTATAATGTGTGGGCCACCAGACCTGATTTGCTAAGTGTGTCTTTATTAGTTCATTATTTATATAATGGAATAAATTTTTAATAAATAATAAATAATTCAATCTTGTTTAATAATTAGGTAGAACTAATAAACAATGGGTAGTTAATAGTTTTACTACTTAATAAGCCAATTTAACAATTTTGTTTTCAGTTCTTACTATGTATCCTACACTCTCCAGGGCTCAAGGAGACTTTTGTGAATCCACCAGTTTTAAAAATCTACTATATGAAAATCAGATTTATTTTATGTGTTGTCTGATAAAATGTTAAAGAAAAAGCTGCCAATACTTGTAAAATAGAAAATAAAATTTACCATAAGAATGACCATATTCCAAAACATTGGAAAGTACTCATGTTCTCAAGACCTGAATTTGTGTGTGTGTGTATTATATCTCTGTATCTACAAGAGCTTTATATGGCTAAGAAAAGATTTCAGAAATGCAAACATCAAATATATAGGTTTCATGTGTTGAGAAGAATTCCAACCTCTATTTAAATCACCAAAATTGCAGTCAGGTGCTGGGAGAATCCTGTTTACAAGGCCCCCAGAGTTCAGCCATCAGATGGTTTTGGTTAAGATGTAGTTTCCCTTCATTCTTGTGCTGATGTTTCTGTCTGACGGTGTTTCTGTCAACCAATGATTACCAAACCTCTCAGTGCTTTTCTCTGTTTCATGTTTGTGCAGTATCTTTACAATGGTACTTCGAGTTTAACACTCTTTATTGGAAACTTACTGCTTTACAATTTTTCTGCACTTTATATATTTTAATTGATGATGGTGTGTGTGTGTGTGTGTGTGTGTGTGTGTTTTCTATTGCTTCCTTGGGGCTCTTTCTGTTCATCTCTTCCTTATGATGGCAGACAGCTGCTATGAAAGCCTTTATCTTACCGTGATATTAAGGATTAAACTTATAAGCTTGTCCTCACCACCTTGTCTGTGCCTTCCTGGAATGAGAGTTCATGCTAATGTTCACTTGCTGTAGCTGCTCGGCCATGCTAGAACAGTTAGGTAATAACTGGGTTTGCACCATGGGAAGTGTGTTATAGAGCAAGATGGGCCCCACTGTGTCAAAGGGGAAGGAATCATACTGTCTGTTCACAGAAGAGTCAGAACGTTCCCACAGGCATACGCCAGGACTGAAGCAGGGAAGCTGGTCTTTATGAGATGCACTGGAGCCATTGCCTCACCACCGCTAAAGCATCAGTCGCGAAGCAATTTGACCAACTGCTTCCACAGTGGGAGGTCTTGATACTAGTGGATTTTGATTTACACCAATTTTCCAAAAGTAAGAATTCCTAGGCACCCAACTCTTAAAAAAAGAGCACAGTAGGCTGCCGCTCTGTCCTATCGACTGTGTCCTCTACCTTACAGAAGCGTTGCTCATAGCAACATTATTCATAATAGCCCGGACCTGGAAACAACCTCATCTGGAAACTTCAGAAACAACCGAAGAATGGATAAAGAAAATGTATGTAGCACATTCACACAGTGCAGTATTATTTGGTGGTAAAATAACAATGACATCAGAATATTTGAAGGCAAATGGATCGAACTAAAAAAAGTCATCCTGAGTGATGTAACCCAGACCCAGAGTGACAAACATTGCCATGTACCCACTCATAAGTGGATATTAACTGTAAAACTGATAGCCATGCTTCAGTCCACAGACCCAGAGAGGCGAGGTAACAAGGAGGGCCCAAGTGGGGGGATGCGTGGATCTCCCTGGGAAGGGAAAATAGAAGAGATCTCCTGGGTGGATCAGGGAAGAGTGGGCATGAGAACTTGAGGGATCAGGTTATAGGGGTGAGTGGAGAGGGAGAGTATTGGAAGAAATGACTGGAAGTGGCAGGGGATGGCTTTTCAGGGTCAGGTAGAAACCTAATGCGAGGGAAAGTCCCACACATCTATAAGGATGACCCCTGCTGAGACTCCTAGCAATAGTGGATATGTAGCTTGAACTAGCCATCTCCGGGGATCAGATTGGTGACTACTCTAGTTGTCACCAGAGAGCCTTCATTCAGCAGCTGATGGAAATAGATGTGGAGACCCACAGCCAAACATTAAGCTGAGCTCAGGGAATCTTGCTGAAGAGAGGAAGGAAGTATTGTAGGAGCCAGAGGGGTCAAGGAGATCACAAGAAAACTCACAGAAATGATTACTTGACTCATAGGACCTCACAGAGTCTGAACCAACAACCAGGGATCCTGCATAAAACTGACCTAAGCCATCTAATATATTGGCAATTGCATAGCTTGGTCTACTTGTGGGACTCTTGACAGTTGGAGCAGGGGCTGTCCTTAGCACTTTGGGTGGCTCTTGGGAACCTAGTCCTCATACTGAATTGCCTTGCCCTATCTTAATACAAGGGGAGCTGCTCAGTCTTACTGTGACTTAATAGGCCATGCTCTGTTGACAGCCACAGGAGGCCTGCCCCTTTCTCAACAGAAACAGGAGGGGAGGACTAGGGGGTGCCGAAGGGAGGGAGGAGGTGATGGGAGGAGAGGAGGGAAAGGAAACTGTGGTTGAGATGTAAAATAAATTAATTAATTAAATAAAAAAAAGTTAAAAAAAGAACACAGTAGGCCCACGTGGGCGTTGTGCTTTGAATTCCCATTATTAAAATCTACATTTTGTTTTCTTATTTCTCTCTCTTAGTAGCTTAGACTGGTCACAAGCTCCTGATGCTCTTGCTTTTACTATTCAAGTGCTTGGATTATAGTCACACACTACTGTGTGTGTGTGTGTGTAAAATATAGCAAAAATATAGAAGAATAGGTCATAAATTTCAGAATGAGTGATTGTGGGGATAGAAGAGGAGCAGGAGGGAGTGGAAAAGATGCAAATACAGTGTAGTCTTGTATGGAGGCCTCAAATGAGTAAATAAATAAACTAAAAGAAAAAAGAATAACAGTAAACACTAAAAGAAGCTTTTAAAACATAAAGCCACCAAAAGCTGAAGCCTCTCTGTGACCTTGACTGCTTTTCATCATCTCCGAAGCTGCAGCTATGCTTTCTGGAGAGCACTAGAAGTTCCTAGCCTTGCCCTTGTTCAGCTGGGAAGAATGATGCTAATTTTGAAAGAATAGAAAAGACAGTCCCAGCTGGCCATTCTTGGCTCATTTAATAATAAAAAAATGTTATTTTAGTTTTAGTTAAAATGTAATTACACCATTGTCCCCTTTCTCCCTCCAATCTTTGCAATCCTTGCCCTGTGCCCCCCTCCCACACCAAGATCCCCACACCATCTCCCCTCCATGACTTTTCTTCTGGTCAAGAAGTAAGCTCAAAGGACAGCAAAGCTAGAACCATTATGAACTAGTCCCTTGGATTCTTTGGGCTCAGACAATATTCACTGTAAATGAAATTCTTATTTGTCAGTTTTCAAAGCCCTGTTTGTTTTATTTCTCTTAGTGAAGAAATGGAAAAGCATGGAAAATTCATTTGCTTTTGATGACGAATTTGGAGGAGATCCAGTGACCATCGCCAGGTTTGTGGCTGTGGAGGGCTGAGTGGCGGGTGTGCTTCAGAATACACTGGGTGAGCGTTCAGCCACAGTCACCACACTTCTGGCTTTTTCTGGCTCTTATCTCTTGACAGCGGGGATTTTTTCTTCCTTCTTTCCTTTTTTTTGTAAGATTTAAATTAGGAAGCAAATAGAATATTAGTTAAAATATTTTTCTGTGTTTTTTAATATTTGAAATAAGATATTTTAATTAGGTATTTCTTTCTACCACTTTACCCTCTTTGATTCTCAGCTTCATAGATAGGCACCATTCTCTCACAACTGAGAGGCGGAAAGTATCCATTGTTTGTTTAAGGTTATACATTAGTTATTGTCAGAGGCCATTGTCAGGCTTAGAATTCTTTCTTCAGAACTTGGCCACCTGGATTAAGAATATCAGGAGTAGGTACTGGACTTTGGCTCAATTAAACTTGTGTATTTGAAATATGATTGCTTACCCTACAACCCCTGTGCGTGGAAGCAGCATTCTTGTTTAGAGCTTAGGCCCTGAGAACGTGGATGGTAATAGCTAATATGTATTTATAAGTGAATGACTCATTGATAGAAAGGAATAAATGATACTAAGAGGTTACTTTGGTTTTCTTTTGGAGCTGCTTCAGATAGTGGTCTCATGTGGTCTAAGCTAGCTTTGAACTGCATAGTTTGTGGAGGATGACCTTGAACTCCTGGTCTTTCAGCTTCCACCTCCCAAGAGCTAGTGTTACAGGCCTGACTATCACACTAAACCTCACTTGCGTTGACTAATATGCTGCTTGTCCCCTTTCCTTCTGCTTTTTTTATGCCTAGAAATGATATTTGAAATGATGGGATAAGTTTTAGACATTAATGGACACTCCCTATAAAAGTGTTTCTTTTAAAATCTACTTCTTTATTCTGCTACCTTCAAAAACATCAAATTAATGTCTCCTTGATCTTTGACATCTCTTGAAGCTGGTGGTGCCTTGAGAATATTTTGTGTAATAGTTCATTTTGTGCATCTGGGGGCCTGCTTTTGAGAGTTCATCTTATAATTTTAGTCTGGCATATTGTGGGTCCTCACAGAGTTAGTTTCTTTAGCTTGAAAGAAATGCCCTTGGGAAGATCTTGTGCATTCACTTTTCCTCTTTCCTGGGGAACCTGGGGAATTGCTCAACAGTCATGCAACACCAGTTCAAACCTCTGTCAGCCAGTACAGTGCCATTAGGTATAGCGTGCCCAAACCCTCACTCCATCCCATGGTCTCAGCGACAGCATTCTTTGCCCTCTGTTCTCTGGCTTTAGATTATCTCAGGCAGGCTGTAGATCTTTCCCTTGGATCTTGTCATTTTTTTTTATGTGATCAGTGGAACTTAAAAGATGCTTAAAAGACGAACAAAGCCAAGGACATGGTGTTCTGGGTCTACACAACACTATGGGGGCACACGGTTACTGAATGATAATTCCCATAACTCTCTCTCTCTCTCTCTTTGAATGTAACAGACAGTATAATAAATAAGATCTCAAGGAAGGAAAAGTTACACTCTTTTTTCTCCCACCTCATCTTTTCACCCTATAAAAGTTTTTCAGACTCAAGCCAAACTTCTTCATTGGGAGTCTAAAAGGGTTCCTACTTGTATGGCAGGCTACTGCAGTATTTTAATGACAGCCAGTGTTTCTTTTGGTCTGAGACACAGGTATGTGAAATATAGGTCAGAGGTTGAAAATTAATGCCTGCTTGTCATGGGAGAAGAAATAATTGGCCTGGAGAGCAGTGAAGAATGCCTGCCAGCCTGCCAGTGTCGCAGCCGTTCTTTGGCTATTGGTTTTGGCTGCTAGTCCCAGATGAACTAATGGGTAGGATCATATTTCGCGGACTATATCTTTGTCAACTGTGTCAGCTTATGGTGTCTTCCACTCCCAAGGGACGGGTAGCTGGAAGTCTTTGCCTTTGCCATATCTGTGCTGAGAGCAAGGCTGTGCACGCCATGACAAACGGATGCGGCTGGAAGAATGAGTCTCTTCAAAATCAGAGCTGCTGGGGAAAAGGCTGTGGCTTCTGAGAGGCTGAGAGACTAATGCAGCAAGCCCTGTATGGGCATAATTTTGCAGTTTTATTTCACTCCTACAGTCACCACCAAAAGAGTCACAGATTCCAGGAAAGCTCAGTCTCCAACATGGGCTGGGTTCTAATCATTTTTGGAAAACTGCACACATTTTCCCTTTTATAAAGGAAATTTTATAAAGAATTTCATAGGCAGTATGTCATAGTCTAGTTTTAGCCTGCGCAGAAATCTAAGGGATTTCAGTGCAAAGCAACAAAAAGCAAACCGTTTTGAGAGACGGTTAATGTTAATGAGGCAAAATGAAGAAATGGTGCCATTCAAGGAACAGTTTGGGCTTTTCTCAGAGTTTTCACTGTTTGGTTAGGGACGGTGTAATGGGACAGATGAATCAGTTCTCCAGACTTCTTAAAGTGACTATGGAAACATTCAAGGACTTTCAGGGTTAGAAGCCAGTGGTTTTCTGGAAAGTCTGCAACCATTATCATAAAAACTCTGGTTTTTAGAAACTCCTAAAGCATTTTTTTACTCTCTAACACATTCCACTGAATAATTTCCCTCCTGACTTTTGACCTGAATTTTGAGCAGATCTCAAGGTTTTAGTTATTTCTCATTCTCAGGTACTGAATGGTCCTCCAGTCATTTAATGTTCTGAAGAATCCAGTCCAATAGTTACTCAAGCCTACTGCCTTGGCATTCTCTCCATCACTTAGCCAGGACTGCTCCAAGGACGAGCAGCCTGCAGGATATATGCACACGCATGTGTATGAAGATGTCTGGCTCCTCCTGCAATGCACTACGTTGAAAGGGGAGGGTTGAGGACGTTGCAGAGACCTAACTGGCATGGCTTGAATTTGATATTATAAATGTCAAAGCTAATTAGTGTCTTGGGATTTGGGAGCCAACTCTCCTCCTGAGATCCCCACTGTGACTATGATTCTTGTGAGAGAAACAGCTTCCTGCAGCGAGTTTTTGGGACATTCCTCCTGTCTTGAGTCACTTTGTCCTTCTGAGAAATCCAAGATCTCCTAGGTTTGTTTGCCACTGTGGGACATCCTGTAGATAACCTGGTTCCTCCTTTTACTCCTGCTTTACTTCTACAGGCCTAACAGAAACAAAACAAAGCAAACAAACAAACAAAAAAAGCCTGTGTCTTCTAAGAGCCCTAAATTCTCCTAAACTGTGGGAGATGCTGGTCAGACCCTTCCGATGTCACTGGACACCCCTCTTGTCTGCTTAAGGCAAAGTCATCTTTTACTGTGGGAGCCAGCCCTCCCATAACACTGGGCATCGGGTTAGTCCCAGTTCTTCCGCTTACAGACACAGCCTGGAGATCATTAGCGCTGCTGGGCGTGGCTTCCCAGTCTGAGCAGCTCTGCACAAGACTCTTCTCACTTCACTCTCGGAGCTTTAGCCAAAGCTGAATTAAAAGCAGCTGATTTCTCATCCTGCCACGTGTTCTGCCGCAGTAAACCAAATCTTATTGTCCTGTGCACCAGGTCCTAATAACAGTTCCCTAAACAGTCACCATTCAGGTTCATTTGACCACAAGTAGCATTATGGGAAGAATGGAAAGTGATTGGTAAAACAAACAGAACACGAACCTGATTCTTTATAAATGTGGCTGTGTTGTATGACAGGCGACGTTCAAATGGCAAGGAAGTGCAAAGAGTGCAAGAGCATATGATGTGGGAAAAGAGGAACATGAAGGCATGAGGGAAGTTTAAGCAGAGATGAAGTTGCTTTGACTCCTATTTTAAGCTGGTAAGGGATGGAAGGGCAGAAATCACATGTAACTTGATATGGAATCTCCCACTTAGGCTACTACTGGTCCTTAGGAAATACCTTTCTTCACAGAGGAAAAGAGTCCTTTAATCAGTCACCAGTTTCTCTTTATATCCTGTTCTGATATTGTTGCGTAGCTCCTTCATCTGCCCTGTAACATTCCCTCTTAGAGAGAGCTTCCTTAATACTCAAGAAGTGAGCACAGCTTACAAACCTCAGATTGCTCCTGGAAGTTGAAAGCCGTCCAAGGTCCCTCCTCATGGCACTATCAGTTTCTGGCAAGAGCAGGGTTTCTCTCCAGGTAAGCTGCTGGCATACCGTGCAGGTAACTTCAGGGATGCAGCTTCTGTGAGTTATCCCTCATCCTAGGGAGGACTTTTCCTTATCAGTGATGCCAATGCCTTTTGGTTATCTCTTTGAAGCAACTCCTTATTTATACTCCCGTAAGTAACCAACCCATGGACCTCCGTGGTTCACTAACCTAGACTAGGGAGGGATAATTTCCTTGGTTTGTCATTGGTGCCTATCTGGAGCAAATGAACATTTGTTTCCAACTTCTCAAGAAAGGTCACACAGCAGCTCTGATTCCACTATTTGTGCCATTCTGCTCACTCATCATGCACTCAGGAGGCCTGCAGTGTAATCTGGGTGAATAACTCGGCAGCTGTTTGTGAAGAACCTATTAAGTTCAAAGCGTGTTCCAGTCATAGAGTGCTATGAGGGATGAACCGTCATCAGCCTAGCCATACTCACCAGCTGTTTACCACACTCTTGCCATTTACAGGTGGGAAAACTGAAGTCACAAGGGTTAAGTGACATTTGAGCCTTATGGCTGTGTTATGACGAGGTAGAGTCAGAACTTACTTCTCTGTTTTAGCTCAGTACTGCTTCTCCTACACTGGGTCTTCTTGTGGACATCAAGTCCTGAGATATTATTACAGAATTTTGGGCTCTTTAGTCCTGTAAGGCGATTACAGGCTGGATCCAGCTCTCATCAACCCCGACGAGCAGACTGAGTGCTCGCCATCTTCTGACTCTGAGTTATGAAATTGGCCAGGATAGACTTCCCACCACAGATAGCAACCAAGGCTCTTATTAAACACTTACTAGTATACCACAGCTTATAAATAATAAATAGCCTAAGTTCAACTATCATTTCATGAAGCATAGGTTTTATAGAGAAATGAGATTTCACTAGGCAATGTAGAAATGTGTAGACTATTTGAAAATGAACTTGCAGAGAGAGTGGTGGTCTTGGATACAAAATAGATGGGGGCGAATATAGGCTAGGGATCTTCAGTCATATGCCTACAGTGGTCAGGCCAAATAAACAATTGTAAACTTTTTGGTGACCTTAAGAATGCTAGAACATGATGGAATCTGTGAAAAGTGGAAAGGAAAGTATTAAAAGAACATGCTACATTCTAACCACTTAGCATTTCCCATAGAGAACTATAACATGTGTCTAGAAATAAGAATTAAGTCAGCTATGGGAAGGAGTACCATTTTCCTTTTTAATCTATCACTAGTTAGCTTAGTATAATGGAAACAAAACTCAACAGTCCAGTTTATTTACTTCCCCTTCTTACCTTCATGCTATAGTCTCTGTAAAGTGCTTAGGAATTAGTTTTATTCTTGTGTGTGTGCTTAAAAGGTTGTTTAGTAAACATTTTTATCATTATCCAGGGTGATTTATATTTAAGTTTATAGTACTATTAGTAGCTTGGTAATTTTAACAGTCATGACACATTCAGAGAAATGAAGAATTAGTTATATTTCTAAAGTTGCTCATTCAAATTCCAAGTATATGAAAATGAGTTCTCTGGAGAAAATGTAAAGATTATTAGGCTTATTATGCATGGAATACATATGGAAAACATAGTTTCTTTGAAGTGATTCACCACTTCTGGCTCTTATAGTTTTTTCACCACCTCCTATTCTGCATAGATTTCTGACCCTTGGTGTGTGTGTGTGTGTGTGTGTGTGTGTGTGTGTGTGTGTGTGTTGATAAAGACTTCCCATTTAGGACTGAGTACTCAAAAGTCTCACAATCTCTCAGCATTGTCCAGTTGAAGGTCTTTGTTGTGTGATATTTTGGCTGTGCTCTGACAAATAAAGCTTGGTTGGAGTCGGCGGGCTGAGCTAGCCACTAGCTGACCAAGATTAGCCATAGGGATTTGGAGGACTGTAGACAGATAGGAGGCTGGGCGTAGTAAAGTGATGGCAAGAGAAGATCTCTGCCCTTTCGGAGGAAATGAACAGAAAAGGTAGGAGGTGACTGGTGGTTCTTACTCTGATATCTGACTTTTGATTTTTTATTGATAAGGAATGACTAGCTAAACACTTCAGTTCTCTGTGCTAATTACCGTCTAGTGCAAGAAGCTTTTCTGGTGAGAGTTGGGTGATGCTTTGATCTGTGTGATACAACAGCATATTATTAGGGGTTATATTATTGCTATGTTACGTCAGCAGAAGAGTAGCCATACCTTTCCCCATAGGGTCCATGACCTATCTAGTCTGGGGTCCTTGGCCACTTAAGAGTGTTAGGTATGGGTTCCATCTCATGGAGTGGGCCTTAAATCAGAAAAAAGGGGGATTAGATACTCTAATGACATAATAACATCCAAGCCACTGTTGCAGCCAGTGTTGCAGGCAGGTTGCTGTCGTAGTTTTCGGGTTCTGTAGCTGAGTGACATTGATGATTGCTTTTGGTTCATGGTGCTAAGTACCTTTCAGTAAGACTGAAGCTTCTACCTGTGTAAATAAGCTCACAGAGACTGGGACATCACACACATGACCCGCACAGTTTCAACACATGCAAAAATTCCAGTACAGAGAAGGGGAAGTGGACACAAATCCCCACTCCACCCAAGAAACTGTTTATAATTAACCCTGAATGGGAACGGGAAAATCAGTTCCAATGGCATGTCACTAGGTAAATCAACCAAACTCCAGTGCGCAGGAATAATTGGCCAACACAGAACATATTCCATGTTTTTTTTTGGTATGTTTTTAATTTTTGTTTTTAGTTAGTTAGCTTGTTTTTTTATTTTTTTTTTGGGTTTGGTTTATATTAGATAAAGAGAGATGGGAGAGTTGGGCGGGTAGGGAGATAGGCAGCCATTGGAAAGAGTTGGAGGGGAAAAGAATATGATCAAAATATATTATATGAAAAAATTAAATAAAAATAAATTATAAAGAAAAAAGTATAAAGTTAGTATATTTTTAGAAAAAACTTAGAATGATTTTTTCTTTTAGAATGTCCTCAAATTAGTTTCAAATAGTCTTTTAAGTACATGTCTTTGTTACCTTAATCTGTAAGAATAACTATATATTCGTCAACAGCCATTTCTTAAAACAAGAATTTTCTATTAAAAAATATTTTTACTTCAGGATACCAAATCTATGTATATTTATTAAAAGTGAGAAATCAATGAAATAAGTGATAATGATGCCCAGAGAAGTGTTGTTCAATGTAAAGCAAGTTGTATAGCTCTTACTAGGAAAATTCTAAAATGTGCTAGTATTCCTCAAAGAAGCCCATCACCTTTCACGA